>CM028333.1:11843615-12255142 GCA_016647705.1 Eucommia ulmoides | reverse complement strand
AGTCGGATGTCAAGATTGGGAAATATTAGAGATGAAGTGGGAACTAGAGTCTTGAATAGTTCAATATACGCAGTGCACCTCAGAAGTCTCAAAATGTATTGAGATTGCATGAGCATTATGGGTAGATCAGAATGGAACGGGAAAACGCAGAACTTGTTGTTAGAGTCATGTTTGTTAGCAAGTTAAGATCGAGCATCAATATCTAGGGGGATTATTGCAGTCTTTACCTATTTCAAAATGGTAAATCGGGAAATGCGAATCAGACGTTGGAGGTTGTGTTGAGGAGTAGTATTTTGGATATTCTGGTAGTTAGGATGACTATGTGGCGCTAATGGAATTTGTTTATAATGATAGATACCTTTTCGACAATCAAGGTGACACCATATAAAGTGCAGTGTGAAAAGATGCAGGACTCCAATCAAATAGACTAAACTGAGATAGGAAAACAAAAAGTCTCGAGATTTGGATATAACCGGTGTGGCTACATTTGTTTTTTTTTTTTGTGGGAAATAGTTTTCGATAAGAAGAACTCAAGTAAATGTATTAGACCATTACTAACATTAGACGGACCTGGAATGTGGGAGTCATTAAGTTTTCGTGGGGAATAGATAATTTGAATTATTCTCGAGTAAATGAGTATTTTAGAAGTTTATGGATATAATATTTTATATACAGGGATTGTTGATTTTTGTGATGTAACAGATTTTCGTAGTTGAGACGTACTTAGTTTGATACATGTTTATACGTGGGTATATGTTTGAGGCGTTTATATGTGGATTGACGTATTTGAGGCGTTAGCCTTGTTAGGGACTTGATTAAATGGGGAGGCATGAAGGAAATTGTTATAGATGACCCGTTTGACGTGTTTTGATACTTATTATTGTGGATTGGTGATATTTATGTGTTTTGAGGAATATTGATATGATTTGGACAAGATTTGAAATATATCTATGTAGTTTTGATGTATTGCAAAAATTTGCATAGTTAACGTTGGATTGTGGTAATAATAATAGAACTTTTACAAGATTGTTGAAAATTTTGATGTGAGTATTACGATTGTTAATTTTTGACCTCACGAGCCAGTTCACGAGGAGGTTGGGGTTGTCTGTTGCGTATGATAATGGTTGCGAACTTGTTGGTTGGAAATGTTGGACAGATTTATTGTTGCGAATCGGTTGACTGGATGAAATAGATACATGTTGGTTATGAAAAAAATTATTGTCGAAATAAAATAGACCCAATCCACTAAGATTACCGTAATATGTTCAAACTATATTGTTATTTATAATTTTATCATAGTAGCGCAACGGAAGTATTGAGAAACATGAGTTTTGTTCCGATAGTTGATTGGCTGTGCTAGGTGCACCCTATTTGTCGGTTGTTGGATATAATGTGAGTTACTGCGAATGAAAATATTGTAATATGTGAAAGTGAATTGACGGTTACTAATTAAGTGTGACTAATATGACCAATTGGTTTAACTGAAATTTTACTTCATATTGCTTTGAATGAAAATTTCGGGATGAAATTTCTTTTAGGGAGGAAGAGTTGTAAGACCCTGATTTTTCTTATACGTACAAATTGAGTTGCATTGGAGCACATTAAAAAATAACAGGGTGGATAGCGCTATTAATTGTGTGATTTAAAAGTTTAGGGGTCAAATTATAATTTATATAATCTTAAAATCAGAAATTGGTTCAATTTATAACTTAACCTAAATTAAATGGGAGAATTGTGCAAATTATATAATATATATGTGTGTGTGTGTGTGTGTGTGTACATACATACATATAGGAAGGGAGAGAGAAGAAGAAGTTGGCCAGCGGTGGGTTGCCGTTCGGCAGTGAGAAAACCGAAGAGAGAGAAGCGGTAGATGGTGTGGTCGTCACTCTGGTGAGTGTGAGTTCTCTGTTTCTGCTGTACTTGCTGTTGTGTGCATATGTGTGTAATCAGGTGTGTGTTTTTTGTTTTCGTTTGGAGTTACTGTGTGTGTATTGTGTGTGTCGTGTATGTGTAGGTGTTTTGGCGGTGGCGGTGGTGCATGTTTTGATCGTCACCGTTGTCGTTGAAGTGTGTGTGTGTTGCCGTTGTTGTCGTGTGGTCGTCCGATGGTGTGGAAATCGGAGGGTGGTTAAGTTGTGTGTGTGTCGCCGTCGGTTAATTGAGTCGATAATATGTGAGAGATAGAGAGAGAAATAAGTCGGTCTGTGTGTGTTGTCTGTTCTCCGGCAGGGGTGGCTGCTCCGGTGGTGACTCGTTGAAGGTGAGTGTATGGTTGTGTGTTTTGTGTGTGTGTGACTATTTAAATTGTTTTTGTGGGTGTCACCGAAGTTCGCCAGCGATAAGTTAGAGAGAGAGCAGTGCATGTGTGTGTGTTCAAATTGTTACGGTGTATGTTTGTGGTGTCCATTAGTGTGTTGTGTGTGCATGGACGTTAGAATGAGGGTGATCGTCGGAGGAGAGAGGGAGAGAGTGACGGCAAAAAATAGGGGAGCAAGCGGAGGAAGCTCGCCTAGGAGGTGGAAATTTCGCCTAGGCGATGGCAGGTCAGAAACACAAAACAGAAAACAGGAAACGGGAGAAAGAGGAAGAAGAAAAGAAAGAAGAAGAAAAAGGAAAAAGAAAAATGAGGTAATTGCACAAAACACCCCAATAAAACGTAAAATTCATCTTGCGAACCGGTGGAAAATCCTGGGAAAGTAAAATTTTGAACTCTTAAAATATGTATTTAATTGTCTTGTGATTGATCATGAAACTAAGTACTAGTATAAAAAATGTTGAAACAGTGATAAAAAATAGTGAGACCGCTTGCATGAATAAATTCGATAGAATAAACTTAAAACAGAGTAATATTAGTGGAAATATTCATAATAAAATGAGGGAAATAGAAAATTACGGGATTTACGGTTGCATGGCATGATTAGGTTAATTTTTACATGAAATATTAATTTAGACCCTGTCACTATTAAGTTCGCAGGCACCGAAGTACCGGTAGAGAATAGGCGGTAAAAGTTTTCAGAGCGGATAATCAGGTGAGTGTACTATCTTCTTGCCAAATCTATTTTCAAATATATGATGGAAAATGTGTTTACTTAAAAACTGGATGAATTTATAACTTATATAGATCAAACGGATTTTGGTGTTTTGAAAATGTGGATTACGTTGGAATTTAAAAGAGAGTGGAAAAAAATGATATTTGGATTAAATCGATTTTGGAGATAGAAGTTGATGTTATTGATTTGTAGTTTGACGATATTGTTATTGATTTGACGATGCTATTGATTTTATCTACTTCGGCAGAGCGTTGATTATTTATTGTATGTAGTTTGATGATGATGTTGTTGATTTGGACAATGCCATAGTATTTATCTGTTTCGGCAGAGCGTTGATTATCTGCTTTGGCAGAGCGTTATTATGTCCTGCAGATGGGCCTTCGACAGGCGATTATTGATATTATGACTTGTTCCGATAGGTGTCCAGGTAGGTGGTTATTTGTTCCGCTAGGAAGGCATATCCTACGGGTGGTACGATACAGTTGCAACTCCCGATCGTAAGGTTAAAACGATCACTATGGCTAGTTAGAGAGAGTGGTGTGGTGTTTAAGGTGTGGTGTTTTATCGTATTTGGTGTCTTGTCATATATAGTGATTGGGATGAGTACATTTTATGCGTTATTTTATACTGAAGGGATTTAGATAGATTTCATATATTCTTATTGATTTTCACTGTTTAGTTGGGTCGCTATATATTTATATATATATAGATGTTGATTCTGTGGTAATAGGAAAATGTGTTTTTCTTGTAGTAGAAGTTACTTAAATTATGTGATTTTTATTTGATATGTGATGTTTTTATATTTTATATTTGATCTATCTAAAATATTTTTATTAAGAAGACAGTACATTCGCAGGTGAAGTAGTTAGAAGTTAGTCCCCTACTGGCACTAGGTAAAGTCCTACGATGGAGTCGTGTGGAGGTTTGAGATGAGCTGTCTGAGGCGAATCTATAAGAGGTTCATGGTTTCATATTTTGTTGTTATTATATTTAGGGGATGACAGGTGTGTCCCCATGATAGAGAATATGTATAGCTTATATAGATGATGGTTTTTTTATTTTTTATTTATTTTTTTTTTTTTTATATTGTCGTTTAATAGATGGTTGGTTGTTCAGGTGATATTGTGTTGTCGTCACGCCAGCCCCGGGATGTCGGATGTCCAGGACGGGTCGTGACATAATATGGCTGAAACCTCGAGCTTGATCACGCTCCATCAATTTCAGGCGCATATCCAAAGTTCTGAGGTCCACAACTTGTTTGCATTACAGCCCTTTCACCCCGAGCACACCACACCTGAGCAACCACCACACCAAGCCACGGAAATTGACTTTGCTAGCATCTTACCCGTGGCCATTTCCCACATTCTGCAGCAGTTTCCTAGTCTGTTTCACCCACTTACCAACTTTTCCCCTTATTGCACCATTAACCATAAAATCCACGTGCTTCCCAACACTAAACTTGTGAATGTGAGACCTTACCGCTACCCTCATTTCCTGAAAACCGAGTTGGAGAAACTCATTAGGGAAATGCTGGAACAAAATATTATCCGGCCGAGCCAAAGCCTTTTCTCCTCACTGGTACTTTTAGTAAAAACAAAAAAAAAGATAGCTCATATCGTTTTTGTGTGGACTATTGTGCCTTGAATGCAGTCACCATCAAGGATAAATTTCTCATTCTGAATCGATAAGCTTTTGGATGAGTTGGGTAGTGCCACTGTATTTAGCAAATTGGACTTGCGAGCGGGGTATCATCAAATAAGGATGCACAATAGGGATATCTACAAAACGGCATTTCGAACCCATCATGGCCACTACGAATTTCTTGTGATGCCGTTTGGACTTACTAATGCCCCGTCCACATTCTACAAGCATCGATGAATCAATTGTTCGCTTTTTTTTGCACAAATTTGTTTTTGTATTTTTTACGATATATTGGTGTATAACACAACGGTGGAAGAGCATGTAGGCCATCTTAAGCAAGTCTTGACCTGCCTTTGAGATAGCTTGTTCTTTGTAAAGCTCTCCAAATGTCATTTTTGTCAAGCACAGGTAGAATATTTGGGCCACTTGGTTTCGGCAGGTAGTGTTCAGGCTGACCCCCCAAAACTAGAGGCAATGGCCCCTACCCAAAGACTTTAAAACAGCTCCGTGGCTTTTTAGGCCTCACGGGTTATTATAGGAGATTCATTCGGGGCTTTGCATCTATTGCAGTACTACTCATGGATCTCTTGTGCAAAGACGCCTTCAATTGGACTACGGAAGCTACGAAAGCCTTCGAAGCTTTAAAACAAGCTATACTCGCAGCCCCGGTGTTTAAGTTGCCAGATTTTACTTCCAAGTTCATTATCGAAACCGATGCTTCCAACGTGGGAATTGGCGTTGTGCTCATGCAGGCGAGACATCCCATATCTTACTTCAGTAAGAAATTAAGTCCCCGAATGCAAGCCGCATCTATATACCTCAAAAAACTCCATGCGATTTCGGAGGCTGTTCACAAATGGCGCCAATATTTGTTAGGCTGATTCTTTATCATTCGAATAGATCATAAGAGTACTAAGGAATTGCTTCAACAAGTGGCACAAATTCCTGACCAACAAGTCTACACCCACAAGCTCTTGGGCTATCATTTTGCGATTGAATACAAACCAGGCCGTGCTAATAAAGTTGCAGGTGCTTTATCTCAGGTTCATGAAGAAGAGACAACCATTGCCCCTATCTCATGCTTACCACTGTAAAGTCAACCATATTTCGATTTTCTGACCATACTGCGAGAGAAAAACTCATCTCTACCCAACCTGCTTGCGTTTCATCGTCAATTCAGTGTTGGTTCTCTTTGCTTGGATTATTCTGTGCACGATGGTCTGCTATTCTTTCGACATCGCCATTATATCAGTCCGAAATCCTCTTTGAAATCCACCCTCTTGCACGAGTGCCACGCCACGCTACTTGCAGGTCATGGAGGTGTCAAGCGCACTTTGGTCTGCTTAGTATTGGTGTTTTATTGGCCTAATATGCAGACCGACGTTGAGAACTATGTAGCAGCGTGTTTAGTGTGCCAACATACCAAGTACTCTACTCAAGCCCCCGCAAGATTACTTCAGCCTTTACCGGTTCCTTCATTGGTTTGGGATGAAGTCATCATGGATTTTATTACCAGTCTTCCACCATCTCAGGGCTTCATTGTGATTTTAGTGGTAGTGGATCGCCTTACAAAGTCCACACATTTTGGTGCTTTGCCAACTCATTTTACCACCTTAAAGACAACGGAGCTCTTCACGGATATGGTCATCAAACTATATGGCTTCCCAAGCTCAATCATTTCGAATCGTGACCCAGTTTTCTTAAGTAGTTTTTGGATAGAAAAAAATGTTTTGAGCTTAGTGGCACCTCCCTTCATCACAGCACGGCTTATCATCCATAGACCGATGGACAATCAGAAGTTGTGAACCGGGGTTTGCAACAATATCTGCGAGCTTTCACTCAAGAAAAACCACAGTCTTGGGTCTCTCTTTTGGGATGGGTTGAGATTTGCCATAATTCAAGTTATCACAGCGGGCTCAAGATGTAACCCTTTCAGGCGCTTTTTGGGCGACTTCCTCCGACCATTCCTGCATATGCTAAGGGCTTTACTTCAATCCAAGCTTTGGATGAGGCTCTCATCGAATGGGAAGCCTTGCTTCGATTCTTGAAAGAAAACTTATGACAAGCTCAACATCGGATGTCACAACAGGCTAATGCACATCGTCGTGACCTTCAGTTGGAAGTCGGCTCGTTAGTCTTGGTCCACCTTCAACCTTACCGACAAACCACCGTTGCTACTCGGGCGTCTCAAAAGTTGGTCAAACGTTACTATGGGCCATTTCCTGTGGTTGAACGAGTTGACTCAGTCGCCTATAAATTAGCACTGCCCCCGGGTTGTAAAATTCATCCAGTCTTCCACATATCCATTCTCAAACCATATCGCGGACCAGTTCCAGAGGGCGTCCATCAGCTACCCATGGACAGTATCGCTAATCAGCCCCTGTCCTTACCTGCAGTAGTTTACGCTACTTGAACAATTCTACGACGTAATCAGGAGGTTCGGCAACTTCTGGTTCAATGGACCGATGGTTCTTTTGAGGATTCTACTGGGGAAAACTTCGACGAATTCTGCAAGCTCTATTCGAACTTACACCTCGAGGACAAGGAATTTCTCCAAGGAGTGGGCAATGATATATTCTCAACTTGCAATTCCACTGCAACAAACCATCAGCAGATACAATTGAAGAGGAGCCCAGGGAGCAGCTTGAGCAAATTGAGGCCCACGAAAGAATAGGAAAACCCGAAATTGGATGAATGCCTATGTTGTTTAAGGGAGTGTTAATTCCCTTTGCATTTCTTTACCTTTCTATTATTTCCTTTGCAACTTTATGTTATTTCCTTTGCATTTTTCATATTTCTGTTGTAAAAGAATCGGTTAAACGATTCATCGAGTTGAGCTCCCAAGGGAAGGCTTATATGCTTGGGAGGGGAATTGTTAGAGGTATTGAACGAGAATATTGATTCTGCATCTTTTCCTTCCCCTCTACCACCTTTCTTTTTAATTTCTCTCTCTCCCCTCTCTATCTTCTCTCTCTGTTTGTCTTCCTGCATAATTTGGGTATTGGGAGCTGACACTCGCTCAAAGAGTGGATTATCGTCCTGTCCTACCGTGATTTAATTACAATTAGGGCGTATTAATTGATCTATCTTTTGTTATAAAATATTATTCTAGTTTATTATATTTTAGGAGCATGCACCATTAACTCCCAAAATGCGGAAGAAGTTACTAATTAAGCCAATCACAATTTTTTTGCACCAATAACTCTTTTTTTCTTATTCTGACCAAAATATCCCTCATGTGAATGTTGAATGTAACATCAATTGTTTTTTTTTTTTTTTTTTTAATATTACTTTTTTCTGACCCAAATACCCCTCGTCTGGATGTTGAAGTAACATTCAACATCTGTGTATGTTGAATGTAACATCATTTTTTTTTTTAACAATGTTACATTCAACACCTGTAGATGTTAAATGTAATATCAATTGTTTCTTATGTAATATCAATTGTTTTAATACTTTATGTACACAAGAGTAAATTTCATATGATGTTACATTCAACACATGTGGATGTTGAATGTAAAAATGTTCTCATGTTTTAATACAAATTGTAGGGTGCAAAGTGTAATTTTGTCAAGATATTTTGAAATGAGCTATCATACACAAACTTGAAAAATGTGCACCTCCATTCCGCCTCCCATCTCTCTCTATATTTGTGCAATTCATCAGTCAAGTATTCCCCCATTTATCTTCATTTACTTTAATATCTCTCTCTCTCTCTCTTTCTCTCTCTCTAAGTGTGGAGAAAAAACAAATCTATGGCGAAACCCATTTTTAGAGAGAGAGAGGTATTGAATGTAACATTCACAAGCGATCGACGACGATGACGAAGATGACAAGCGATCGAAGACGACGAGCGATCGGTGAACGGAAAGAAGACGTTTGCAAATCGATCGAAGAGGAAGACGTCTTCAAATCGATCGAACGGAAGGAAGAAGAAATTGCAAAGCGATGCTCGTCTACAAATCGATCGGCGCTTCGGAAGGAAGACGCGAATCATGAGAGGGCATTTCAATAATTTCGTCCCTCACCGTTTTTGGAAACGAGAGTTTTCGGTACAAGAAAAGGCCGACGATCGGATTAAATGGTATAAAACTTTGATTTTTGTTGTATTCTGAAATTTAATGTTAATTTTTCTTTTTTGGCTAAATATTTAATTTTTTTCCTCCGTATCTCCAGAGACACATGCCTCCAAACACAAAGAATGATACAATTTTCTCTCTCTTCTTTAGGCATCAAACAGAAACACAAGTTGACGTTAAAGCAAACAATGCCTACAACTTCAAAAATATCTTGTGCCAATAATTTAGCGCAAAAGCGAAAGCTTCCCTGCCACTTTCATCATTTTGATAACCTACCCATTGCCATGGCCATACATCAAATCTCAATCTCCTACTCTTACATCCACAGGTATTAAAATCCGGGATTTACAAATTTTATTTATTTTTTGGTCAAGAATAAATTCGGAGTACTGTACCCTGGGTTCTAAACAGTACCCGTGGTACAGTACCCCGAGTATGTATCCTTAAAAAAAAAAATCGAAGAAGTGAATTAATTAATATTTTCGGCAACTTTGAATTAATTATCGATGGTCTATCGGTATTTTAAATAAATCTAATTTTTTTGTGCATAAATTATGTTGAAAACACTCCATAATGTTTTTTACAATACTAAAAAAGGACAAGTAAATAATTTTTAAAAAATCGTCAAAATTAGTCAGATGAGCTGTTTCGATGACGACGTAATTTTTTCGTCAATTTGGAGTTAACAAAAAATTGTTTATCCGTAACAAAAATGAACTCAATTTTTTTGTATACAAATTATGTTCATGACACTATATAATAAAACTTAGAACGCTAAAAACGGATTAATGAATAATTTTTAAATAATCGTCAAAATTGATCGGAAGAGTTGTTTCGATGATGATGCAATTTTTTTGGGAAATTTTGAGTTAATAAAATATGGTCTATCCGCAACAGAAATGAACCTATTTTTTAATTTTATTTTTTGTATATAAATTACGTTTATAACACTAACTAATAAAATTAAGAACACCAAAAATGAACTAATGAATAATTTTAAATAATCGTCAAACTTGGTCGAATAAGTTGTATACATGACATAGTTTTTTATACAAATTATGTCATGTCTTCTCCTGATCCTCATGTCACTTTCATTTTTTTAGTATTAGGTCAGTATTTTTTTTTTTTTTTTCAAATCATGGGCTGCAAAATTCCAAAAAATTCAGTGTGGTTCACTCTTTTTATCATATGTGTCCAATTTTTGTACTGCCATTTCTATCACTATTCTTCATTTTTAAGGGGAAAAATAGGCATTTCTTGTGGTTCACCTTGACAATTGAACTATCTTTATTATTTTGAAACATCTATTTTGTTTTAGGCCTTAAATTCTAAAACATTTTATTATTCATCAAAGTTTCAAAAACATTATATTGTTCTTCAAAGTTTGGATGAGCATAATTTTGCGCTTGGTGGTCTGTTGGGAGTGATTTTTTTTTTTTTTTTTTGATATTTTTTCAAGATCTAGGCATGACAAATGCCGTAGGCAGTTTGGTCAAGTATTTGTTTTCAAATAAAGCCCGTTTTCACCTTCAATTTTGGATTTGAAGTGTTGGGTGATTAAATTTATAATCTTTGTCGCAAGCGTGCATCTTGTCCTGTTGGTAAAATTGAAATCTTCGAAAGTTAGAGTAATGACTCATATTAGACCCAACTTTTAATTTAGCATTGACGGGCAAACTTATTATTTAAGAGATTTATATTGGTTAATTATTTCTTAAATATTATGCTTTATTCAATCAATTTTTGACGATTATTTAAAAATTATTCACTTGTCCGTTTTATGTGTTCTTGATTTTATTAGTTAGTGTTATGAACGTAATTTGTATTAAAAAAAATAGGTTTATTTCTGTTACGGATATGTCATATTTTATTAACTCAAAATTTCCAAAAAAATTGTATCGTCATCGAAACAACTCATCCAACCAATTTTAACAATTATTTAAAAATTATTCATTAATCCGTTTTTAGCGTTCTAAGTTTTATTATGTAGTGTAATGAACATAATTTGTATACAAAAAAATTAAATTCATTTCTGTTACAGATAGGTCATATTTTGTTAACTTCAAATTGACGAAAAAATTACGCCGTAATTTAAACAGCTCATCTGGCCAACTTTGACGATTTTTTAAAAATCATTCACACATCTATTTTTAGTGTTGTAAACAATATTATGGAGTGTTTTTAACGTAATTTATGCACAAAAAAAAAAGAATTTATTTAAAATATCGATAGATCACTGATAATTAATTCAAAGTTGTCCAAAATATTAATTAATTCACTTCTCCTTTGAATTTTTTTATTTATTTTTTTATTTTATTTTTTTTAAGGATATATACCCGGGGTACTGTACCACGGGTATTGTTTAGAACCCGGGGAGTAGTACCCCGGGTTTATTCCTGAACACAACAAAAAAAATAAAAAAATAAAAAAAATTGTACCCGGAGTTTTGAACCCGGGTTTTAATACTCGAGGAACGCATCCCCGAGTAACTTTATTTTGGTAAATAAGTTTAAAAGGGTCTGTTCTCAGTAATGTTTTTAAAAAAACATAATATTTTCGAAAACAACTCTACACGCACATCCCATATGTTTTTTTTTTTGTTTTTGTTTTTTTAATAAGTAAAAAAAGTGTTATTAAATATTACAGACCAACAAAAAAGTTACAAACACTAATCAAAGGTTTTTTGTCCATTTCAAAAAAAAAAAAAAAAAAATCGCCTAATTTTCGGTGGGAGTCTCAAGAATTTTAAGGTCAGAATCCTAGTCCGCGCCTTTCTTCGCAAGCACATCTAGACACTTGTTTGTCTTCCTTACAACAAACTGGATAGTGTACTTGTTGGTGAGGAGAAACTGTTTGCGTTCATCAATTCAATCCTTGAAACAGTGATTCTCGGGGCAAGTGTCTAGGATCAGGATGGCCGTGTCTGCTGAGTCCGTTTCCAACATCACTCGAGGATAGTCCCTGCTAGCTGGAATCTTGATACCCGTGATGATAGTCCTTAGTTCTGCCTCCAGTGTCGTGCAATTATCAACAATTCCATAGTATCCCACTTTCCAACAACCAATAGTTTCCTCTCGCACTTCCATTAGTATTGCATTTTAGAAAAACTGTATCAGGAGAAAACAAATTATTATGCGGCATATAGGTACCATTTAGGAAATCTAATTCTAGAAAAGGTTTAATGAGGTATCCAGAAAAGCTTGCAATTCTTGAAAGGATATCTCTCAAAAAATTATAAGTCTCTCAAATGACCTATTCATACTCACCTTTTCAAATTTCTCATGTCGGTAAAAGTTGGGAATAAAACATACTCCCTTTCAAATTCCTTTTAATCCAGGCCCATATGTAAAATGTTAAAGGCCTTTGTTTACTATCATGTTTGGCCCCAATCCAAATGTATTTTATGTTTTTTTTTCCCCAAAGTCGCATATTATTTTTACTTTAAAATGTCTTTTTCATTTTTTAATAGAAATGAAAACAAATGTAAATTTTTAAATTTTTGCGTATGTTGATTTAATAAGAAGTCCAACCAAACACAGAAAAATACATTTGTTTACTTGGAATCAATTAGGTTGCACTTCTTGGTGTTGCCTTCATTTTTCAACACATGAAAATGTTGTCCCCGTGAACAGTAGTTTCGACGTCAATAAACAGTGAATATATGTGAATAGTCAACACGTTTTGAAATTTTACAGAATACCCATTTTGCCCTGTTCTAACATTATAAATAAATTTTGAACTCAAATATTTATAAAAATCCAAGCAAGATGTAATATTTGAGAGAGAAAGACAAGGGTCTTTGGCATTGGGCATGGAGAGGGTGGGTGAGCCTTTGGAGAGAGATGGACATGGTGAGATAGTAAATAAACACACACACATATCAATTTTCATTAATATAGAGCAATTGTTTCCACAATGTGGAGGTAGGCACATTTTAGCCAAAACACTTTAAAATCTTGTGTGTGAATTTTGCATTTGTGTGGCTGATCATTTGGTTGAAAAATGTCTTGTTTTTCTCAACAGGTGGTATTAGAGCAACGTCGAGTCACTGAAATAACTTGCCAAGCACTGAGATATTTCCCTCACCAAGCTGAGCCTCGTTGAGCTGAAGCTAGAGTTGAGTCGCTAACGGTGCCAAATAATATTTTGTTGACTTGACAAAATATTCACAGTAAAAGACAGGTGAGTTGTACATGCTGGAGGGTACTGCCCTGGTAGGGGGCAATATTGTCAAACATAGGTCTAGTAGTACAAGTAAACAAAGGAAATCTAGGCATCTAAAATAATTTGTCTAGGAAAAGAAGCATGCTCGACAGATTGCTCCAGAAATGGCGCTAAGGTTGCGTTTGGATAAGAAATTAATTTTCTTATTTTGATAGACAAGTATTTGTATGCAGAATTTTAAAATCTATTAAATTTTAATAATAAAAAATATGAAAATATATCTTATAATATAATTTTTATTTAGTAATTTAATATGCAATTCTAATAATATAATCTATAACCTATTTTAGTAATATAATTTTAATAATATAACTTTAATTATACATAACTATTTTAATAATATTAATTTTTATACCTATTTTACAAATATATTTTATTATATAATATACAGATAGGAGAGAGAATTTTGAAATTTAAACAATTACAAAATAAAAAATGAAATTGAAGTAAATGGATGAGGAATTGAGAAAATAACAAATTCACTCTTAAAAGGATTTAAAAATACCATGTGTTTTGAAAAGATTTGCAAATCCCTCTTATTCTCCTATTAACCAAATGAATGGATTTGTAATGACCCAGTTTTCCAGGACTGTCACGCGATTTCTCCCTTTAGAGAATTAACACTAAAACCGAATAATCAAGATTCATTTTATAAAAATTGGAAAAATTTTACAAATTACAGCGATAATTATAATTTGTCGATTTATCAAGTTAATTTTACAACAGGAAATAATATTTACAATTATTACAAATTAAATAGATATTTAAATAAAATTCATGATGCAGTTTCATTCTCACCAACCCTGCAATCAAACTATGGAGTTGTGAGTCAGGACTCAGTAGAATTTTAATCTCTCCAATACGTGTACTCAATCACTACAACAAATAAACACGTAGGCATATATCACACATAATTTCACATAACCATAATTATTTCATGAAAACTAATAATTATAATTCAACACAATATTAACATAAATCACGCTTATTAAAAAAAATTAAATACAGGTGTTAAAAGAATTAGAAATTCTACCTAAAATCCGGGGCGAAATACGAACCAAAATATTTTTTCCCCGATCAAAAACTCTCAAGTCTAATACTGTAAACTTTATTAATATATATCTATATTCATGTTAGTGTATATATGTTCATGTAAGCTTGATATCTTTTTCTTAATATATATATATGTGTGTGTATGTGTGTGCGTGGGGGGTTGAAATTGATATCTTGAACATCAAATTTCAACCACATTATTATATTTATTTTATTTTATTTATTTACACTAATCATCTTCTTTAAAAAAAAAAAAAAAAATTAATTATACTCAAAAAAAATTTAAAATTATATTTTAAATAAAGTCTTAAAATTTTGAAAAATTAATTTAAAATTAACATTTAATCTAAAAAATTATCAAATATTATTTATAAAATAATCTCAAAAATATTAATATTATATTATTGGTGCATAAAACTGGTACACACCTCGAGTATGGTCTAGTCGGATGACAGGTAGGTCCTCTTGCTGAGGTGGAGTCGTTGATTGAAAAGTCCTCGAGCGAGCTGTGCTGGGTCCTGGGAGGACTGACCTGCTGTGTCCAGAGTCCTACTCCTCAGAGAGTGTACATGCAGAAGGCTCAGATCGGGGTTTATCCCGGTGAAGCCCCTCCGGCGTAGTAATCAGTGTTCAGAGAGAAAAGGTACAGAATATAGTAAGGAAATAAATGAACTCACACGTAATGTAAGTCATTAAAGCGTTCATCGGGCTTACATAACCCCCGATATATATAGGCGTTGGAGATGATTAGTCGGGCCTAAACACGATTAATTAGTTGAAACCCTGTGTTTAGCCGATAATCTGGGGCGTTTAGGAGATAATCGTTGGGTTTGGGCTTTTAGGCCCATTTGGCGAAGCCTACAGGCTTTTGACAAGCCTGTGGCGATGAGTTGGTGAAGGAGCGCAGAGATCCGTGGAGTCCTGGAAAAGAAACAAAGTGAAAATGGGAGTCGGTCGAGATGAGCGACTGAGTCCCTGAAACTGATCGCTGAGGGCATGGCGTAGAGCTCAGAGTGGCACGTCCTTGCGGGACTCCTCGCTCCTCTCTGGGAGTAAATGAGATTCCAGGGAGGAACCGTAGTCGGTGTATGCTCCAACATGGCGTTGTGGATTCCGGAATACGTCCCTGTCATTGCGAGGGTTGACACGTGGCTGGGTCTCAAGTGCTAACTCAGAAGTGTCCAAAAATACCCTCATCATATATAAATATAAAATAATATTTTAAAATATATATTTTTCGAGATATTACAAGATTTTATAAATTCCTAATGATAATATTAAATAAGGAATTTCGTAAATAGGATTGGTGAAATCTGAGCATCACTTGTTCTAGTAGGAGATGACAATGTTGTCCTGTCATAAAGGCATGAACTTCTTGTGGCAATGACACATAAAGATAAGTATCTATTCTGTTGGTGGGTCCCATTTAATGAGTAGATTATAAGTGAAATCCTCGTGAATAGAAGAGATATCTTGATGTAGGGCTCTCCAAAAAAACCCAAAGCCCATGGGCGGCCCGAAGCCCACCCGAGTCCACCGGGCTTGGCCCGGCCCGAGCCCGGAATTAGGGCCGCCCGAGCCCAAGCCCATAGGGCTTCCGGTCGGGCTCGGGCTTTGAATATTTTTATAGGAGCCCGGCCCGGAGTCCGAGCCCGAAGCCCGAATCTAAGGCCCGTTAATTTATATATATATATATATATATTTGAATTTTATATATTTGAATTATTGGATTTTAAAATAGTTAAAATATTTGTTTTACAAATAGTTGAGGGAGAAGAGATTTGAATATTAGATCTCTCATTAAAGAAATAATCTTACTAGCTACTAGGTTACAAGTCTTAGTTATATATTAGTATATTGTGGAAAGAGTTAAAGAGTAATGTTCAATTGTCAAAATAATTTTAAGCTTTAAAACATTTGTTATCATTTTTTAAAAATATTTCTCATTTAACTAAATCTATTTTAAACTTAAAAATTATATATTTTTTTACTTTATTAATGTAAAACTTTATTTATTTATTCATATTTGATATGGCTAACCTGAATTTCAATTTGTCTTATTATTTAGATGAGGTCCATGAGAGGATAAAAAATTTCATGAATTTGAACTTGGATTCTCATCATCAATTTAATTAGATCCAATTGAAATACAATTAATACCCTAATTATTATAACATGTGTATCAAGTCTTATATTCAATTCTCAAATTTCATTTATTAAGTTTGAAATTTTTAATAGAATATCTATTTTATTTTTTAAACTAAAAATAAATTTTAATAAAGTCAAAAAAAAATTAAGTCTTATATTAATTTATATAAATTTAATTAAAAAATATTTTTAAAAAAAGATAATATGTTTTAAAACTTAAAATTATTTTAACAATTGAGCGTTACTCTTTAACTATTTCCACTTGATATGTATACATAACCAAGACTTGTAGTCTAGTGGTTTGTATGGTTGTCCTTCTTATAAGAGGTCTAGTGTTCAAATCCCTTTTCCCTCAATTATTTGTAAAAAAAATATTTGAATTATTTTGAAAAATAAAAAAACCCGAAATTCGGGCTTTCAAGCCCGAGCCCGAAGCCCGTATATCCGAAATGTGTGGGCCTATTGGACGGGCTTGGAATTCCTCAATTCATGCCCGGCCCGGCCCGAGCCCGACAAGCCCGTTGACCAGTCAAAGCCCGATGGACCCGGGCTTGGGCCCAGTCGGGCTTCAGTTATTTCGGGTCGGGCCGGGCCATTGCCGACCCCTATCTTGATGCGCCATCTGTTAAATATTTGCGACCGACGTAGCCAAAATATGACAGATCAGATTCCGGTGGTAGCATAGTAATCCACGACGCAACTATAATTTTTTATTTTTTTTTATTTTACGATTAGGTGGGTTCGAATCAGTTTACGTGCACTTCGACTAATCACTTCATTGGACGATCTTAAAGACGTACTTTTTTACATCGATCTGGTATGTTCATGATCAAATTTAAGATTTAATTCTCGAAATATTTTTTTGGAGATTTAAACTTTGATTGATAAGAAAATTGGACATCTCCGCTTGACAACTAGACTAACTCGATCGCAATTGAAACTTTAATTTTTCTGTGAACTGTAATATATATTATTGAAATTAAAATAATTTATTTATTTTATGTCGACCACCCACTAACTTTGTATGTAAATATTATTCCAAATTCTCATTCAAAAAGTAAAAATCATTTCACATTTCATATCGTTGAAAATGCAACCCAAATATATTTGGTAGGCGGCGCGTGACACACGGCAGTTAAGACAGGTATGAACACGTCATCATAGTCATTCGATCATAGTGTGAAACCAAACATTAGAAGCAAACGCAAGAGAACCTTAGGGTATGCGTGGTTCGAAAGGTGAAAAAAGGCAAAAAAAGAAAATAGAAAAGATTTTTTTTTTTTTTTATTATTATTATTATTATTATTTGTAGAGAAAAAATTATTTTGTATGTTTAGTTGGAGGAATATTAAAAGAAGAAAAATAATATTGTGTGTATATTAAAAAAAAAGTAATATATTTTTTATTTAATTTACTATTTTATCTTTATTATAAATGAAATGAGTATTTGTTATATAAAATAAAAAGACAAAATGATAATTAGGGTATGCACGGGTTAGGTGGGATTTTTTTTTGGACAAATCCGAAGCCCGACCCGAATGTGTTAGGTCTGGAATTTCTCAATCCGATTTCGACCGAAAAGAGGGATAATCCGACGGTTTCGGGTGTTGTCGGATTCAGATCAAGTGAAGTTGGATGAAGAACAGAAACAGAAACAAAGAAACAAGAACAAAAAAACATGCAAGGCATTCAAATGTATAACGAAACTTAGATAGATTCAACAGAAACGAAACACAAATCGGACTAGAACAAAACTTAGAACATATTCAACACTCAACAAAAACAGAAAAGGGAATTACAACAAAACTTTCACATACCTGGATTTCTTCGGTCGCATCAACTGCAACTGTCTTCAATCGCTTTCAACTGCAACTATCTTCTATCGCTTTCAAATCCAAGTAGATGAAGGAAACCTTAATTTCTCCGGTCGCTTTCACATATTGGGAAAAGGAAGAAAAAGAATCCAAGACGAAAAACCAAATAAGAGAATAGGAAGAAAAAGCGAAGAATGAGTTTCGAATTTTTGGATTTATCCTAATTCCCGCGGTTGGAGAAGAGAGGAAGAGAGACGATGGAGGAGAACCTGGAGAAGATTGATAGAGGTGGCATGCAAATGAAATGAACCCCAAAAATGCTATAAAATCCTATAAATATCAAGAATATCGGTTGGGTATGTTCGGGTGGGGGAAAACCAAATCCAACAACCGATTCTATTAGAATACTGTTCGGATCGGGTGTTATTCGATTGAACAAAAAGGCCAGCAGACTCAATTATTTTGGGCCGAGCCCAGTCGGTTTGTGCGGGCTAGGCGAACCGGGCTGTCGGATTATTTGCACAAGCTTAATGATAATTTTGATTTTTTTTTTTCACTCTTTTTTTTTATTTTTACCCCAAATTTGAGGGGAAAAAATAGGTAATTTCACCAATATTTTTATTTTCCTTTCATTTACCAATACTTGGGAAGGAAACGTGAGTCATTTCACTTTTATTTTCGTTTTCTCCTTTCTTTTCACCTTGCTCGATTTCCCCGCCTCTTTTTATACGCATCTTTATCACATACCCTTACACCTCCCTTTCTCTCTCTCTCTCTCTCTCTCTAAAGAAACAACCATTTTCGCAGACTAAGGAAATCAATTGAACAGCTATGGCTTCCTCCATTAATGATTCAAGGGAAATTCAGAAAGAGGGTTTGTAATTTCTCCTTCAAATATTTTGTGGTTCATGTTTAGATTCTATGGCTTGTTTGGGTCGTATACGAAAAAACAGAGTTTCTGTATGGTTGTTTGTAGTTGTTAGCCAAACAGGTCCTAAGGAGTTGAGTAATGGGTTTGGATTTGCAGGAATGGAGAACAACGAGAACATTCTGCAGAAACACGTTATGTTCTTCGATATGAACAGAGATGGCGTTGTTTATCCATCGGAAACTTTTCAAGGTTTTTTTTTTTTTCCCTAATTTTTAATTTTTTTTTTTAGATTAATCTTTTTCTGTTTTCTCTAATTTTTTTTTTTTTTTTTTGGGTTTAGGATTTCGTAAAATCGGCTGTGGTTATATTCTGTCCACCTTCGCCGCTGTCTTTATTAACGTTGGCCTCAGCCGCAAAACTCGACCGGTAATCCCTCTCTCTCTAAATACATGCACTTAATGTAATATTATCTTTTTAATTTCCTTTTTTTAAGGGAGTTTTGCATTAATTAATACTTTGACAAATATCTCAGTTACTTTCACACTTTAGTCATATTATTTTTAATTTTCCTTAAAAAATAAAGTTACTCTATAAATCATGAAATATTTTACATTTTTAAATAATTTACTCAAATTTAAATCCAACGATTGAGATCAAACACTTATTCTTGATAATCTTAAATCATCTAATATCTCTAACCGGCTGAGGTGGTGAAATTAATCGTGAAAGAATGCCCAAACACCCACAAATTCAACGTTTGGATTGACGACTATAAGAGGATGTTGAAGGCGAACAATTATCTGATTCCACTGACGCTTAGAGAGGAAGTGTACTGATCATCTTGTCAATAGAGGAACTTCGCAAGGAGGACTTTAGACTTATGATAAATCCCTCGTATGATATGACTAATCTTTTATTTTCTAAAATGAAACTGGAAGTCTTTTTAAGTTTTATATTTGTATTTAATTGATTATTTTTTTATTATTATTATTATTTATTATATTTTTACACTTACAAATTTTTAAAAAAGTAAGACGGAGAATTCCTAGTTAAACATGAATATTTTTTTTATTTCTATTTGCAGGGAAAATCCCTATCTTTATTATTCCCTATAGAGGTTAACAATATCCATCAAGCTAAACATGGAAGCGATTCTGGCGTTTACGACACACAAGGAAGGTATATTTTTCTTTCATCTTTTATGTGCCTTTTTTTGGCATTGCGGACCCTCAAGGTTTAATTGTTTAAAAAGTAACCTCCGCAACCATAAAAAAGATCAATCTAACATTTCTCTCTCTCTCTCTCTCTCAATCTTCAACAATAAGCTGAAATATTCTCTCTCTAAAATTAGACAATAATTTTTTTTTTTACTTTTTTTTAAAGACATTAAATCCATTAACTAAGATTTAATATTAAAAATAATCGATAAAGAAAATATGTCAATTTTTTTGTAAAAATATAGATGGGTTATGATCCATCCACTCAGTTCATAGTGCAAAGATCAAGAGAGCATGATAGCAAAACTCGTGTGTAGAGTCAAAATTCGCAAAACAAAGGCCAGGAAAGAAGAACGTTGAAAATACTTGGGGAACCGATCTTAGATGCACAAGAACGGGTAAGAAAGTCAGTGAACCAATCAAAGGAAAGAACTACAATCGAACCAGTGACTTGGCAGAGTTCGACGCTTTTGTTCTAACACAGTTACCTACGGGTTCTTGTTCCACAAAAAACGGTATAGAGATTTCGACCGGTAGTTCCACGGTTAAGGAGATGATCCTTCTTAGGGGAAGGAGGGCCATCTCTGGATCCTCTCTACAACACTATAATCCGAAGGTTTCTTGTGCAAGTAATGGTTCTCTAGAGAAAGCTCAGATTGATAGGAAAGAGATTGCTTTTGAGAAAGCGTTTAGTCATTATTTTGGATTCTTTCTTTCCCGATAATTGACCCAGCCAACCTTGCCTTTCAGCCTAGCTACCTTGTCTAGCTAGCCTTTTTGGACTTTCAGACTTGATTTCTTGCTCTTGTTTGAAATATACTTTATTTACTAATGAACTTTTGTTATATTTTATAGTAAAAAATAATGTTTGTCATAATAAATTAAAATATGAATAATTAAATAATCCAAATAATGAAATTGGATTTACAATTGAATTTTAATATATTACCAAACGGTAGAATTGTAATATCACGAAATTACAAAGTTCTAAAATTCTAATTCCATAAAATGCAATTTCAATTCAATTCCAATTCCACACTAAAGCATTTTTGCCCCTATCATTTGTCACATAACCACAAATCTCCCCAGTTATTTGCAAAAAATATCGGTCAACCTTTTATTATTTTAGTCAAATATTATTTAATTCTCCTCTAGGTAAAAAATTGATGAAAATAGAATCTTATTATAGGAGGTTTATGGTCATGTGCCAAACAAATGTCTAATACAAATAGAATCGAATTTTTTGGTGGACGTTTATAGAAATTTTGATTTATTTAGCTCCAATAAAACATACCGTTAAAAGTTCCTTTCATATTTCTTTTCATAATTTTACCATGATTTATATTTCTTTTTATAATTTTATTATTACAATTATTTTGTTAGAAAAAATATATATTAAATGAAAAATTGAAACAGGTTTGTGCCCTTGAAGTTTGAGGAAATCTTCAGCAAACATGCCCACACGAATTCAAATTACCTAACATCAGATGAACTCAATTTAATGCTCAAATCCAACAGGGCCCCCAAGGACTACGGAGGATGGTTTGTATTTTTTTTCTTTATTATTTAATTTTAATTAATTTATTTTTAATTCAAAAGGTTATAAACTTAGGTGGCATTTGGTTAGTGTTTCTACTTCAAATAATTTGAGATGAAAATTTTGTTTCCGTTCTGTAGTTTTCGGGGATTGAAATACATCTAGTGATGATTGTTTTCTTGAAATTGTTTATTTTAATTTATGATAACAGAAATAAGAAACATGTTTGGTTGCCACATTTGTTCTTTTTTCCCTTAAAATATATGGTGGTCGTTGAGTGGTGGCGGCCGATAGAGTGGTGGTGGTCTGTAAGATGATAGTGAGAATAATTTTGTGGGAGTGAATAGGATTCAACATTTTTTTTTTTTGTTTCTCATATTCTTAAGAAGGAATTACTCTCAAAATTTTAGGAACAAAACCATGTTTAACAAACACGTTTTTATACATTAATATTAAAATTTTTGAAACGGTAAGAGAAATCAAGGAACGGTAACCAAACTTGACCTTAATTTTCAGGCTCGCTAGCTACACAGAGTGGAAGATCTTGTATATACTATGCAAAGACAAGAATGGTTTGCTGCACAAGGATACAATTAGAGCTGTTTATGATGGTTCCCTCTTCGAAATTATGGCCAAGGAGAAGGAGCAAAAATCATCCAAAAAACAAGTGTAATAGTCAATTAATTGAAATTTAGTAATAAATCTTATAAATTACACATTTTATTTATGTAAATAAATTGTTTAGTGGAATAAAAAATAAATAAAAAACTTTGTTTTGTTTTTGGATGCAGTATCTGATTATGTTGGGATTACATCAGCAGTCATATTTCAACGAGTAATCTGTATTTGTTGAGCATTCTTTTGGAGACGATGACAATCTTGAAGTTTAATTTAAATGTTTGTTAATGTATTATACGGGTTTGGCCCACGTCGCCTATTAGAATAAAACCCTAACCCCCGCTTCCCATATAAATATGTGTATGTATCTTTGTATTCCCTAACCCCCACTTCCCATATAAATATGTGTATATATCTTTTGTATTCTTATATGTTTTTCTCATAATATTAATATGTGATTCATTCTTCCACTTCTCAATCATCTTAGTAAGGTATGAAAAACAAGTCTTTTCTGGATCTATTCTCTTTAAATATTTTTTTTTGAAATCCTAAAGCTTCCTGTTGATCCTAAGATTTTGATAAACAATTAAGTATTGATGTTTTGGTGGAACTAATGTTTTAATTGAGTGTTTCAGTGATTTAAAATTCCAGTGATGAAGATATTGAAGATCAAATTAAATGGATGCTAAATGATGAAATTGAAGATATTGAAGATCAAATTAAATGGATGCTAAATGATGAAGTTGGAGACTTAACAGTTTGAAGAAATTAGGGAAAATAACTTACGTAAATTTCAACTCTTAATATCCCATTTAGAAACACACATGGCACAAAATATTTTTATTATTTATGTGTGTTTTGATAAGATGAATTTATTTACTCCTATGTGTATTTGAAAAAAAAAATATTTATAAATGATTAAAATGAAATTTAAGAAAGTTAGTGGAGTTAATTGAGAAACGAAATTAGTTAAAGGGGTAAAATTGTAAAATAAAGTAAGTAAAAAATGAGATCAGAGAAGAGATTCAGGAGGGGGCAGTCGACCGGAGAAAGAAGATGAACTCTCTGAATTTGGGAGTCGACAGAGAGGTTGACCAATAGAAGATTGGCAAACTCTCTAAATCTGCGAGTTGATAGAGCGGTCGATCGGTGAAAGCTTGACAAACTCTCTGAATCTGCGAGTCGACCGAGCGGTCGACCTATGTTCGCTGCTTCTATGGTTTGGCGTTGGGTAGTTGACCGAATATACTGGTTCAGGATAATGTTTGATCCGAAATCATATATAAAAGTAGTCGTTTTTTGTTAGGATTTGAGAGAGATTTAAGGGATTTGATGATATTTAAGATATGATTCATATATAAATTAAATCATATTAATTTGGTACATTAAATATTAATGTTTCTCAATTTGGTACTTAAAATAGTTTATATTCTTATTAATTGAGATTGAAAAATACTTTGGGAATTTAATTGAAAGATTTGAAAATTGTTTTTAAGTGAAATTGAACCTAAATGAAGACCTTATAATATAAGGGGTCTATAGGAGTATTTAATTGTTATGACACTTGTAAACTAGTGGTTGGAAGGCTGATTACATATCCCTATATAGACCTGCGAATTTTTGTTTTAAAAAAGCAGAAAACAAGAGAGAAATTATATCATATCATATTATGAGCTTTTATAAGAGTTATCCATCTGAAATATTGTGAACTTTTCTAAGAGACGATCTTGAAGATCAACTGCTACTAATTTGTATTGCTACCGGATTTGAAGTTACATTGCTTATCTATTCTTTCTGTGAATTCCGGGTGAGATCTTTCCAATTATATTATTTCATTGCATTATTTGATTATTGTTTGGAAATTGACTTTAGAAATTGTTTATGATTTTTGAAGAAAATATTTTTACAAACAATTTCTTAAATCTGATTACGTGCTCCAATTTGCTACCCATATCTTGTTAAAATCAGATTTCTGTATCTCACGTTTTTCTATCACTAGTTGGGATATTAATTGAGTTATTATTTATCTGGGGTAGTAGAAGCTCCTGAGTGAGATTTACTTCTTATCAATTTGTGTATTGGTGAGTTGTGACAGATTAAATATCATTAGGAATATTTAATCAAGGGTAGCTAAGGTTCAGTTTCTTCTTGTAAAAAGATTGAGGTAGTGATTCTTTCTAGATAAGAGTTGTGTTGTGAGTGAATTGTAAAGGTTCTATCCGTACCTGTGAAAATGATACTTGGAGTGCTGTGTGAGGTTTTGATTCTTGAGCCTAAGTGTTAAAAAGAATTAGGTTAATTTTTAGACTGTAAATATAGGCTATTCTTGAACTTGGAAAAAGTAGAGGTTATTCCTTAGCCTTAGAAAAAGAAATTGTAAAGGTTGATTTTGAGCCTGTAAAAGAATCGGTGTGTGGGTTTGATTCCTACCTTTAAAGGGATCTTGAGAATTAGTGGATGTAAATCTTCGTGGGGCTTGGCGGACTGGACTAGCCAAGAGTAGCTTGGTGAACCAGGATATATCTTTGTGTGCTGCAATATTTACTTTGTTATTTTTGTTATTTGGGTGTGCACCTAATTAATTGATTTATTCCGCTGTGATATAAAGATAATAATTAATTTAGGAATAAAATTACCTAATTCACCCCTTCTCTTGGGTATTCTACTGGGCTAACAATTGACATCAAAATTGGTTTTAGCTCGTTAGGCTTAACATCCTAACTAAATTGGTCACGTGCACACACCATGGATGGTGTATTTTGTGTATCCTCTTTTGATAGTGGAATTGCGTGTATGATAATGTGGTTTATGATTCTTGTAATTTCAGTAGTAGTGATGGAGATGATGATAATGAAAATGTCCATATTATTATGGAAAAATTATTTTCTTTCACACTACTTCTTACTAAAGAGAACTTGAGTTTAAAAAGAAAAATTACTTCTTTTGAAAATGGTGGAAAAAGTGTTAAAAAATCCAAAATACATTTGGATGATTATTGTAGTTCAAATTTTTTTTTTCAGAAGTTGTTTTTGAAATTAATAATTTGCTCTCTAAAGTAGATTATTTTGAAAATGAAAATAAAGTTTTAAAAAATAAATTTGATATGATTTTCAAGCAAATGTCAGATTTTGTTTCTAAAATCGATTTACTTAAGAAAAATTTTAAAAAATCAAAATTCGACCTTAAATCTATTTCTAGAGATTCTGAAAATGATTTTTCTAGGCAAAGTGAATATGATTCATCATCTCATCTTTCATCACAGACCAATGATAGTTATGCTTCTGTTATTAGAAATGATTTATGTTTTACATCTCGTACTTTCTATGATAAATCAGATTTGAGATGTTATTATTGCAATAGGGTTGAGCATTTTAAAGTATTATATTCGTTTCAGAACCCTAAGTTTATATCTAATAAAGACGGATCCAAAATGAAATGAATACCGAAGAAAATTATTGAAATGTCTTGTGCAGAATTACAAAATATCGAAAGTGGATATGAAAGAACAGTTAAAGAGTTTATATTAAAGCCAAATCTATAAGCGACGTGTGCAAAACGAAAAGATGCACCAAAGACATAAGGTGAAGTTGTAAAGAAACCACAAGAGATATGTGTTAAGAGAAAAGTTGTACTAAAGCCAAGATGAGATAGCACAAGAAAACCACAAGCGATCCGTGCAAAGGGAATCTTTAATAAATCAAATAGAAGAGATTAAAGGAAGAGAGGATACGAACAATCCAAGAAGAATTGCGCACCCAAATCAATTATGAGCTCAAATGAGATAAAACGTAAAGTTACCTCAAAAGATAAAAAATGTACTTCTAACTCTCCGCATTTTAAATTTATTAAATTTGTTAAAGAAGGAAAGTTTCGACTTACCAAATAGGTAAGTTGTGATGGTGTCTAAGACCTATTTTCAATGATGTGTTCACTTATTGTCTTAGAAACATTATTTGGTGTTTATGAGATAACATTTAGTTAAGAGGTATTAACATGTCTTTATATGCTTCTATCAAGTAGTAATCATGTGTCAATTTTAAAGCATGTTATGTAATTTAGAAAATTAATTGAGTTAAGTTTTTTATTAATCTTGATTTATTAAAATGTATGATATTTTATACTAAGGTAAATTGAATGACTTAATTTGATTATGATAATATTTGTATGGTTAATATGAAAGCATGAAAATTCTTTTTGATATCATATATGTGATTATTTGAATATTCATGGTGTATCAATCTGTGCTTAATATTTTAAATTGATACTTTGTGCATATGAATATATTTATGGATATTAAATATCTAGCTTTAATGTATGATAATATGTTCTTATGTTGCATGTTTACTGATTTATAAATGATTATTATTATTCTAAAAGAGAAATGAGATTTTATGAGAGAAATATGAATTTATCCGTATTCATGCATGCACTAGATTTATGATTGATAAAATATTTGAGAAATGCTTCCTATCTTAGTGTGTTAAAGAACATATATTTTATTTTTATAGAGGGAAGACATTGTTTTGGTATCATAAGTAAGCATGTGGACTTAATTGATAATTATATGATTGCATGCTACATTGTTGAAAGATTTTGATTACCTCTCCTAAGCATGAATTGACTTATTTATAATTATATATGGGGAGAAATATTTATAAAAGGAGTAATATTATGTCATGCTTGCATTAAAAGACGAGTTTTGTTGAAAAATCAAAAGACTTAATATGCTTATGAAAAATTAATATCATGTTATATTGTTGAAATGTTATGATTATTCACCTATGTATGAATATTATACATTTAAAATTTGATAGAGGAAGATTGCATACACAGAAAGATATTTTTGGTGTGGATCTTGTTGGATTGAGTAAACTTGATATTTATATGTGTTAAAGAACATATGTTTTGTTTTTATAGAGGGAAGGCATTGTTTTGGTATTATGAGTAAGCATGTGGACTTAATTGATAATTATATGATTGCATGCTACATTATTGAAAGTTTTTTATTGCCTCTCCTAAGCATAAATTGACTTATTTATAATTATATATGAGGAGAAATGTTTATAAGAGAGGTAATATTATGTCATGCTTACATTGAAAGACGAGTTTTGTTGAAAAATCAAAAGACTTAATATGCTTGTGAAAAATTAATATCATGCTATATTGTTGAAATGTTATGATTATTCACCTATGCATGAATATTATACATTTAAAATTTGATGGAGGAAGATTGCATGTACAAAAAGATGTTTTTGGTGTGAATCTTGTTGGATTGAGTCAACTTGATATTTATCAATAAAAATGATCAACATAATGTTGATGTTTTATGCTTAAAAGAGTTGATTCAATATGCTTTTAAAAGAGTTATATATCCGGATTTAATTATTTTAGATTTACCCTTTCAAGTATATTATATGATTGTCTAGAGTAAAATTTATGTTGTTCCCCTCCTACCTAAATTTGTTTTTGAAGATGACAAAGGGGGAGAATTAGTTGATATTTTATTAATGGGGAGAATTAGTTGATGTGTTATTAAGGGGGAGTTTATTGATTAAATTTGTGCTTTATTGATTATGGTTTATAATATCTTCATTATTATGCTTAAATGAGTTATAGAATCCGTCCTCGGATTCAGGGGGAGTAAGGTTATATTTTATTTTAAAGAAAATATCAAAGTTAATTGTCATCATAAAAAATGAGAAAATTATTGATCCTAAGATTTTGATGAACAATTAAGTATTGATGTTTTGGTGGAACTAATATTTTAATTGAGTGTTTCAGTGATTTAAAGTTTCATTGATGAAAATATTGAAGATCAAATTAAATGGATGGTAAATGATGAAGTTGAAGATACTGAAGATCAAATTAAATGGATGCTAAATGATGAAGTTGAAGACTTAAGAGTTTGAAGAAATTAAGAAAAATAACTCAAGTAAATTTCAACTCTTAATATCCCATTTAGGAACACACAGAGCACAAAATATTTTTATTATTTATGTGTGTTTTGATAAGATGAATTTATTTTCTCCTATGTGTATTTGAAAAGAAATATTTATAAATGGTTAAATAGAGTTTGAGAAAGTTAGTGGAGCTAATTGACAAAAAAAATTTAGTTAAAGGCCTAAAATTGTAAAAGAAAGTAAGTTAAAAACGAGATCAGGGAAGAGATTCAGGAGGGGGGCGATTTGACTAAGAAGTTGACTGGAGAAAGAAGATGAACTCTCTAAATCTGCGAGTCGACGAGAGGTCGACCGATAGAAGCTTGGCAAACTCTCTGAATCTGCGAGTCGATAGAGTGGTCGACCGGTAGAAGCTTGACAAACTCTCTGAATCTGCGAGTCGACCGAGCGGTCGACCTATGTTCGCTGCTTCTATGGTTTGGCGTTGGGCAATCGATTGGGCAGTTGACCGAATGTACTGGTTCCGGATAATGTTTGATCCGAAATCATATTTAAAAGTAGCCATTTTTTTTTAGGATTTGAGAGATATTTAAGGGATTTGGTGATATTTCAGATATAGTTCATATATTAATTAAATCCTATTGATTTGGTACATTAAATATTAATATTTCTCAATTTGGTACTTGAAATAGTTTATATTCTTATTAATTGAGATTGATAAATACTTTGGGGATTTAATTGAAAGATTCGAAAGTTCTTTTTAAGTGAAATTGAACCTAAATGAAGACCTTATAATATAAGGGGTCTATAGGAACGTTTAATTGTCATGACACTTGTAAACTAGCGGTTGGAAGGCTGATTACATATCCCTATATATAGACCTGCGAATTTTTGTTTTAAAAAAGTAGAAAACAAGAGAGAAATTATATCATATCATATTGTGAGCTTTTATAAGAGTTATCCATCTGAAATATTGTGAACTTTTCTAAGAGACGATCTTAAAGATCAACTGCTACTAATTTGTACTGCTACCGGATCTGAAGTTACATTGCTTATCTATTTTTTTTGTGAATTTTGGGTGAGATCTTTTCAATTATATTCTTTCATTGCATTATTTGATTATTGTTTAGAAATTGACCTTAGAAATTGTTTCTGATTTTTGAAGAAAATATTTTTCCAAATAATTTCTTAAATCTGATTACGTGCTCCAATTTGCTACCCATATCTTGTTAAAAACATATTTCTGTATCTCACGTTTTTCTATCACTGGTTGAGATATTAATTGAGTTATTATTTATCTGGGGTGGTAGAAGTTCCTGAGTGAGATTTACTTCTTATCAATTTATGTATTGGTGAGTTGTGACGGATTAAACATCATTGGGGATATTTAATCAAGGGTAGCCAAGGTTCAGTCTCTTCTTGTAAAGAGATTGAGGTAGTGATTCTTCCTAGATAAGAATTGTGTTGTGAATGAATTGTAAAGATTTCATCATTACGTGTGAAAATGATACTTGGAGTGTTGTGTATGGTTTTGATTCTTAAGCCTAAGTGTTAAAAAAGAATTAGGTTAATCTTTAGCCTGTAAAAAGATAGGTTTCTTGAGCTTGGAAAAAGTAGAGGTTATTCCTTAGCCTTAGAAAAGAAATTTGTAAAGGTTGATTCTAAGCCTGTAAAAGAATCGGTGTGTGGGTTTGGTTCCTACCTTTAAAGGGATCTTGAGAATTAGTGGATGCGAATCTCCATGGGGCTCGGAGGACTGGACTAGCCAAGAGTAGCTTGGTGAACCAGGATATAACTTTGTGTGCTGCAATATTTACTTTGTTATTTTTGTATTTTGGGTGTGCACCTAATTAATTGATTTATTCCGTTGTGATATAAAGATAATAATTAATTTATGAATAAAATTAATTATTTGATTTAATGATTTTTGTTCTGATATATTTTTAATTACCCAATTCACCCTCCTCTTGGGTATTCTACTGGGCCAATACTTCCGTCGTCTTCGCTTTTCTTCCGTGGTTTTCGTCTCTGCCATAGGCCTCATCACCAATCCGGTATCAACAACCACTACACCGCTCTTTCTGTCTTGTAGAGACAAAAACAACGCCACAAAAATCACTACCATCGGAGTTCAGACGCACCCTCACGCGCCTCAAACAGCCTGCAGTATCCCCACCCTTTGCCGTCTCGGATTTTGGGCTCTACCGCCTCAAATAGGGCTCCAAATCCACATTAAGATATACCATCAGAATCGTCTCGACGAAATGATTCCAACGACGCAAAAAGTAGCCCAATAGGACACGTCACGCGCTAACACGTGCGACCTTAGTAACCGCGCGTCAGATCTACGCGCCACCTTCAGTCCTCACCACATAAGCTGCTACGCAAGCGCCACAGCAACGCTGACTTTAGCCATATCAGCATTAACTCAACCACGTAAATGGTATTTTTTGCCACATCATCGACACGTGTCCGCTGTATCAGTGTTGACTTCCTGCCACGTCAGTGTCCAGTCAGCCATCTCCTACCATCCCCGATTCTGATTTTTTTTTTTGGCATTTTTTTTATGGTTTGAGGCTTACAAAATATACTTTCTGTAATATCCGTGTGGTTCCTGTAAGACCTCAATTGTAGCATGTGCGTCATCTCAGTGGTATTTTGAGATAATTGTGAAAATTCGGGGTGAACTTGGGACAATTAAAAATTCAAATAAAAAGTCTCGGGGTCAAATTGAAAATATGGAAACGGTAGATCCCAATTTAGAAAGGGTAAATTGACATTTGACTTAAAATTAAAACTTTTAGGGGTGCAACCGTAATTTAAGGGAAAAATCTTAAAAATGGACCTAAACTAAAATAAAGCTTTTAAGGAGTTAAGGGGAGGAAAGAGTAATTAATTAAAAAAAAAAGTTTTTTTTTATATATATATATATATATATATATATATATATATATATATATATATATATATATATATATATATTTTCATGAGTAATGATCAAAACGGGGAAATCTCCTCAAATCTGAAAAACAAATCTATGAAAGAAGGAAACCGAGAAAGAGAGAGAGAAGGAACAGCTGGGTTCGGCACCGGCAGGGTGTGGACGGCGTTGTGTGGGGATTTCTGCGGTGGTTTCAAGTGGGTGAATGATCGGAGAGGGCGGTATGATCATCCGGAGGTGGTGTGTTCCGGCATGGGGAAGTGTCCGTCGTTCGACCATCGTCGTCGTGTGTGTGTGTGTGTGCGCATTCTGTTCACTCTGTCCAGCAGTGTGTGGGGGTGATCGGTGTGTGAGCGTTTTTGGTTCGGGTTGTCTGATTTTGGTTCATCGGTGTGTGCATGTGTGTGGCGGTGTCGGTGGCTTTCCCGTTCGGTCCAACGGTACTGTCGACGGGGTGCATGTGTGTACTATGCTTGATGACGGTGTATATTTATGTGTGTCTGCGTGCTATTCCGGTGGTGGATTTCCTATCCACGGTGTCCGTTGGTGGTATGCGTATCGGCGACAGTTGCTGGTGTGGTTACTGGGTAGGTGTGGTCGGCCATGGACGTGGGCCGACTGTGTGGCTGTGTGTGCGAGAATCGTTGGGGTGTGAGTTGGGGTGCTGGTCTGTCATCGGTGGGCCTTGGAGGTGTGCCGTTGATTAATTTCGGAAGGGAAAGACAACCGGCCAACATCCAAACCGGAAACAGAGGAGAGAGGGGACGACTGGGAATGGATCGGGAAACAGAGAGGGGAAAAAAAAAAAAAAGGGAAAGAAAAAAGGGGAGAAATTACGCAAACCACCCGGTTAAAAATTAAAAACCCATCTCGTGGTCGCTAAACGTTTCGAAAACAGGTGAAACTCCAATCGATTATTAATTCTCGTTAAATTAAATTTTATTTAGTGTTACAAATCCTAAAATCATAATAATTTCGTGACGATTGATTAATTTTAAGTATATAGTACATAAAATTAGTAACGATTCGGAATATAGGGTCCGCATTGCATGAGTAGAATGTGTTCGATAAGATATTAATTTAGAATTTGCCATTATTAGGTTCGCAGGCACTGGCGTCCAGATAAAGTGCGGTCAGTGTCAGTTTTGCAAATGGATATTGAGGTGAGTGTACTGTCTTCTTGCCAAATTATTTTTCTACGAATGTATATGATGAAATATGTGAATATTTAAACTGTATGAATTTATAAATGATATGGATCACGCACGATTTGAATAAGGTGGTAAACTGAATTTCGATAGTTTTCGAAAAGGAGCTGAAAATGAATTTCCGCTAGATTTGGTGAAATTAGACGGCGTTTTTCAAAAGAGAATAGGAAACATCTATTTTTTCTAAAAATGCCTAGTTTTCTAAAAATAAATGGTGAAAAAGTGGAATTGATAAAATCAGACGTTTTCTTTAAAAGAAGATATAAAGTATGATTTTTGAATTTAAAAGCGGGTTTGAGAAAAGGGGTAGACGTGGTGGTTTGACGATTTTGAGTAAGTGATATTTATTGAGTTGCGATTCGATGATGTTGTATTTGATTTTGACGATGTCATGGCTGTTCTCCCCGAAAGGGGTGTGGATTATATTTCTCCCCGTAAGGGGTGTGGATTATATTTCTCCCCAAAAAGGGGTGTGGATATTTCATAGGAAGGCATTCCTATGAATGTTACGGTACCGTTGCAACTCCCGATCGTGAGGTTAAAACGATCACTAGGACTGGCCAGTGTGTGTGTGTTGGAGGTGTGTGTTTGAGATTGGTGCTTAAAATGTAGTGTTTCACATATATTGGTTGATTTGATATTATTTATTATGATGATTGGGAGGATTTTATACTAGATGAAACTTATCTATACTGCTTTATTGTCATTACTTATATACTTATGCTTGATCCATACTAGATTGTGGGAGTATTTAGAAAGTATTAATAATTTCAAAATGTTTTACTAAGAAGGCAGTACACTCGCAGGTACAACGGCTAGGAGTTGGTCCCCTACTGGCACTAGGTAGAGCTATGTAATGGGGTCTTGTGGATGATTAAGAGAAGCTGTCAGAGACGAATCTAAGAGGGTTCAGGGATAAATACTTTTAGTTAGAGAAAACTTCGGGTCGGGTGCGCCCCCATAATAAGTGTTTGTATTATATAGTGGGTGTATATTGTCATATTTATTAGGTTGTTTGGTTTTTGGTGATGTCATGCTGTAGTCACGCTCGCCTCAGGATGATGGGAGTTCGGGACGGGTTGTAACAGTTCCTATACCAATTCACCCGTTTTTCACCCGGTCCTTGAAGATTCAATTTCGGTGCCTGGACAACTTCAGTATTACGGATCTATCTGTGACCTTCGTTAATTAAATTTGGATCATACAGTATAGTTCTCTTTATATTGTTTATTCGGTTCATTACGAAGATTTGATTGGTTTAAAGGGATCTCAATCGGTTATTCACGAGTATAGACCGATTCCTGAACAATTTGGGCATTCTGAATTCATTCGTGACAACAGTTTCTCCAGATTCAATAACGATGTCTGTGGGTTTTTTGCTCATTATCAATGTTAAAGAGGGTCCGGATCCTACCTCCACTATTGTCACCATGTCTATTGAAAATTTGACTTCATTCCTCATTCATATATTCTCCAAAAATGGTAATGATATAAACATTTCCCTTAGTCTCTCACTTATTACATGTAACTCTTCTTGGTTATTTGATTATGCTTGTTGTAATCACGTGACATCTGATCCCAATATTTTTTCAACCAAATTCTCTGCGATGAATATCCTTAGTATTCATACAGCTGATGGTTCTCAAATATTTGTTACCCATACTGGTCAGGTTTCTACTTCCCATCTTTCTATTCCTGACACGTATTTGATTCCAAAACTCACTTTAAATCTCTTGTCTATTGGGCAACTTTGTGAATTGGGATTTGAAGTCATATTTTCTAATAGTGGTTGTCGTGTACAGGATCATCGGATAGGAGAAACTCTTGGGACTGGTTGTAAGGTTGGCCGCCTATTTGAACTTACCAGTTTGCACCTTCCATCTCCAACTCCATCACCACCACAACCACATGTCTCTTTATCAACCTGTGCAACCTCACCACCGCCGCCAGTATCCTCATCCTCATCCTTATCTCCACAACCACCAATGTTTCTCTCACTATGCCAAATTTGGCATGCTCATTTTGGCCACACTTTATCTAGCTGACTCAAATTGCTTATCTCTAGTGGTTAGTTAGGTTCAATTTAATATGAGTTATTCAAATGTATCCATTGCCAACTTGTAAAAAAATCAACCCTACCTTTCAAAAAGAGTCAATCTATTTCCCTTAAACTCTTTGATCTAATTCATTATGATATTTGAGGGGCCTTCTCCCCATGCCTCGATGGGTTGTTGTCGTTACTTTGTTATTTTTGTGGATGACTACTCTCGATATACATGGTTGTTTCTTATGAAACATCGATCTGAACTATTTCAAATATATTCTGAGTTTTCTTCTATGGTTCAAACCTAATTTTCTAGAAATATTAAAGTTTTTCGCTCATATAATGCAATAGAATACAAGGATCATGCTTTTCCTAACCTACTTCGCAAAAATGGCACGCTCCCCTATCGCTTGTGTCCTAGTACATTCCAACAAAATGGATGAGCCGAACGCAAACATAGACATATTCTTGACACAGTTCGTGCTCTTCTTATTTCTTTATCATGTATTGAGCATTTTTGGGGTGATACTGCCTTCACAGGTGTTTACGTAATAAACCATGTCCCTTTCACTACAATCCAAAACCAGTCTCTATTTGCGCGTCTTGTTGGGAAACCTCCCGATTACTCTAAACTCAGAGTCTTTGGTTGCACTTGTTTTGTTCTTCTCAAACCACATGAACACAATAAATTGGAACCAAATGCTCGTATGTGTTGTTCTCTTGGATATGACATCGAATATAAATAGTATCGGTACTGGGATCCCATTTCTAAAACCCTTCGTATCTCGCGACATGTCGTTTTTTGTGATCATCAAATGTTTCCTTCCTTACGGTCATTCGACATATCAACCCTCACTAACTCCAGATTTTTTACTGATCCATCCATTGGGTTATTTCCAGATGATACAACTCCAGGTACTGTTGAGTCCACTTCAGCACTACCAGTTGAGCCCAGCCCTGCACCTTATGTTGAGTCCACCCCAGAACCACCAACTGAACCTACTCTAGAACCACCAACTGATCTTACCCTTCCAACTCCAGCGATCATGCCTGAGACTTTTCTTGTGGCCGATGATCTTGTACCGCCTTCCTTTGAGACCCACGCCCCAGAACACCCTCGCCGCTCTACCAGAATAACTCATCCTCTACATTACCTTTCTAATTTTCATTGTTTTTCTACTATATTTCATCTGCATGAGCCTCAATCCTATAAGAAGGCTAGTTCTAATCCTCTTTTGCAAAAAATAATGCATTTCTCAATGATGATCTTCTTGAGGAAGTTTATATGCATACCCCTCCCAGCCTAGCTGCCCCTCAAAATAAAGCTTGTTGCCTTCGTCATGCCTTATATGGTTTCAAACAAGCTCCACATGCCTAATTTGTCAAATTCAACACTACTATTCATTAGTTTGGGTTCACATCTAGTACTCATGATTCGGCACTGTTTATTCGCCATACTGCCAACGGTATTATCCTTCTTTTACTGTATGTAGATGATAGGGTTATTATTGGAGATGATCTACGTGGTATTTTTGAACTCAAAAAATTTCTTAGTGACCAATTTGAGATGAAAGATCTTGGCGTGCTCATCTATTTTCTTGGCCTCAAAGTCTCAATTGATTATGATTGATATTTTCTCTCTCAGGCCAAATATGCCTCGGATCTCCTTTTCAAGGATCGGATCACTGACTCAATCACTGTCACTACTCCTCTCGAAGTAAATGCAAGACTTACCCCACTTGATTGTTCACCTCTTTAAGATGTCACTCTATATCACTAACTGGTTGGAAGTCTTATATATCTTATTGTCACTCGTCTTGACACAACCTATAACATTTATCAGGTTAGCCAGTTCTTGTCCGCTCCTCAGACCACCCATTACTCAGCTGTTCTTCACATTCTTCGGTATATCAATGGTACTTTATGTCATGGACTTCATTTTTCAGCTCAGTCTGCTTCCGTCTTACATGCTTATTCTGATGCCGATTGGGCCGGAGACCCCACCGCCAAATGTTCAACCACTGGCTACTATTTATTTTTGGACAATTATCTCATTTCTTGGTATAGTAAGAAACAAACTATAGTTGCTCAATCCAATACTGAAGCTGAATATCGTGTCATGGCTGATGCAACTCAAGAACTTCTCTGGCTTCGATGGCTACTCACTAACATGGACATCTATTCTCTTACTGCCACTACCCTACACCGTGACAACAAGAGCGTACAAAATACATCGAGACTGATTGCCACTTCATCTTTCATTATATTCTTCAGAATACGGTTCGTTTACAATCCGTCAGTTCAGTTAATCAGATAATAGACATTTTCACTAAGGCTCATCTACCCGAAAGCTTTCACTCTATGGTTTCCAAACTCAAGTTCACCTTTTACTTACCGCCTTGAGTTTGAGAGAGAATGTTCATGTATTATATGGGCTTAGCCCATCTAGCCTATTAGGGAAAAATCCTAACCTCCACTTCCCCTATAAATATGTGTATATATCTTTGTATTCTTGTATCGTTTTCTCATAATATTATTATATGATTCATTCTCCCACTTCTCAATCATCTTAACAAATTGTTTTCGAAGTGATATTTTACAATTACTTATAATGACCCCCAAATGAAGGAATTTTCATTCTTTTGTAGATTTTATAGAAACAAACCATCAATCGTCCAATATGAGGTTTTAGTCCTCAAAAAACTTTCATTAAATAGTCTTCATCTTTCTTTAAACCATTATTTCTATATAATATTCTATGTAAAAAGTGGTCAAATGTTATTAATGACCTATCAAAAATTAACAACAATAAAAAAATATTTTATAAACGTTCACAATAGATTAAATTTATAAAAATTATATCATTTTGATCTACATTCAATCCTCTATATTTTAATATCCATATTTATTAATTTTTAGTGCAAAAAAAAATAAATCAAAAGTGAATGTTCACTAAAAATGGTCAATATCGTTTTATTAATAACTCACCAATTATAGAAATAAACACCAACAAACAAATTTATATTGTGAATGTCACAATAAATTAAAGGTCATGAAAATTATATTAATTTAATGCATATTTTATCATTTTCAATTTAACATCTAGATTATTTTTTAGTTACATCTTCATTACAATGTATATATTTTTCAAAAATCTACATCTTCATAAATAGGTATGTGAGGATGAAAGAAAAACATAAAAAAATAAAATAAAATGATATTATTCCTTGATAGATTGTTTTGAGATATAGAAATAGAGAGAAATGATACTTTGTTATATTTTTACATATATTATTTATTTAATGATTTGCAAATAATAGAGTTAACGATCTGTTCAATATAGATGTCATACTCGCACATTGACTCCCTAATCATTGTTTCTTGAAAAGGGTTTGTCATTCAACTTTATAAGAAGTTGTCTCTTTTTAGGATAATGATTACATGTCTTGATCCATCAAATATGTATTTTTTCTCTATATTATGTTTCTAATATGTTTTAAAATTGTTGACATTCTGAATTGTTTGAAGATATTAAAATAATATATGATGTTCATTTATTATTCAATTTGAGTTTATGTAATTACAAAAACAAAGAAATGACATTTTTGTGTATCTATACGGAATCAAATATGGCGATGGTTCCAATCTCTTTCAGCATCGGATGTTTGAGTAGATTTTAATGATTTAAATTTGAACAACGAGAATTGCTGAATAAATTGTGGTTTAGTTTTGACAGCTGACGGAATTAAATCGAAAAGTAAGGCCAATCAAGATAAGAAGCAAAGGTAATGTTTGCCGCAAAAGTTGTACTATAGATTTGTAGATGTGGTTCAATAGTAAATTGCAGTGAAGAGAGTGAGCGAGCAACACATCTAGAATTACTTCGCACGGTCGGCAGATGCAGTTGATGATCAACAACAGAAAGAGAGAGAGCACAAACTGAGGAAAATGGGAAATCGGGTTTAGAGATTAATTGATATATTGGTTAATAATATTTTTAAATTATAATAATCTGGATTTAAAATAAAAGGCCCACATTATTATTAGAAAATATAGTATTTTTTTTATTTTTTTTTAATGCTAATTTTTAAGCAAAATTAAAAAGAAAATAGTGTAGTCTATGACGGTTCTAGTGTGGTGGCGCCGTGGCGGGGCTATTACTGGAGGGTGGAGCCCCTCAGTGTATATAGTGGTCGAAATGCTGATGGTGCTGAGAAAGAGTGATAGTGTTTAGAGAGAAAATTAGACAGGGGAGAAAGAGCGAGTAACAACTTTGACAAAAGACAAAAAAAATTGGTGATTTTTGTTGTGAGAACGACATAGTCAGCGTGAAGGTAGTCGTGGTTAGAGAAAAATATATTAGAAAATATGATTGGTAAATTTTATTTATAAAAATAAAATAAATAAGCTCTAGTGACATAAATATTTTCATATTTCAAATATATGTATCTATATTTGATAGATACAAAATATGTATCTATACCTTTCTTAATAGAAAAAGGAAGCAATATATGTGTAATTGGAGTGTCCGTCATGCATATCTATCAAAGTAGTGATTTAAAGGAAGAGAAAATAATCAATCACGATCATCATGCAATCGAAGGCACAAAACACAAAGCTCTTCCTCACTCTTCCCCTTAAACCCCAACCACCTTTGAACCTTCATTTCTCAACCCATGAAGTCTCCTCCTCTTCCGGCCAAAAGTCATCGTCTTTCGGCGAACAAGCCTTCTCTTCTCTCCTACAATCTCACTCTTCTCTCCCAAACCAGCTCAAGCAAGTCCATGCCCTCCTCCTCACGACAGGGATTTCCATCAAGAACAGTCTCATCACGCAGCTTCTGACCAATTTCGTAGCCTTGGGCGAGATGACTTATGCCCGCAACCTGTTCGACGAAATGCACAAGCCAAGGCAATTCCTATGGAACACCATGATCAAAGGGTACGTCAAGAACGAACTCCCGAACGACGCTCTTTCGGTTTACGGAAAAATGCATCGGCTCGACGTTCGTCCCGATTCGTACACGTTCCCGTTCGTGATCAAAGCCTGTGCTCAGCTGAACGACCTTTGGGTCGGTTTGGCTGTTCATGTCCAGGTATTGAAACACTGTCTGGAGTTTGTTCCCGTCGGAAGAACTGAGTTGATGGTGATGTATGTGAAGTTCGGCGATTTGGGTTCTGCCGATTACTTGTTTCGCACTATGCTTGACAAAGATTTGGTGGCATGGAATGCTTTGATTGGGGCTTATGCACAAACAGGGCATTCCGATAGGGCCCTTCAGATGCTTGACGAAATGCGTCAGAGAAGAATCAGCCCGGATGTGGTGACCGTGGTGAGTTCAATCTCTGCTTGTGCTAATTTGGGTTGTTTGGAAACAGGGGAAGAGATTTACGATTTTTCGAAGAAACGAGGAATTGAGAATAATATGATCCTTCAAAATGCATTGCTCGATTTGTACATGAAATGTGGAAGCATCGAATCCGCCAGAAATCTCTTTCATAACATGCCTCTTAAGAATGTGGTTTCATGGAGTACTATGATTGTGGGATATGCGATGAATGGAGATAGCGGAATGGCTCTGGAATTCTTCTCTAGGATGAAGAATCAAGGGGTGAAGCTGAATTGCGTCACCTTGCTTGGCGTTCTATCGGCCTGTAGCCATTCGGGGTTAGTGAGAGAAGGACGGAATTTCTTCAATTTCATGGCTAATTCCACGAATGAAAATATTAAACCCAGAAAAGAACACTACGCTTGCATGGTGGATCTTCTTGGCCGATCAGGAAAACTAAAAGAGGCTTATGATTTTGTTCTAAATATGCCGTTTGAGCCTGATCCGGGAATATGGGGAGCCCTTTTGGGTGCTTGTGTTGTTCATCATAATACTGAGATTGGTCAGAAAGTGGCAGATTTGCTCTTTAAATTGGCCCCTGATATTGGTTCATACCATGTTTTGTTGTCAAACATGTATGCAGCTTCCGGGAGATGGAAATGTGTTGAAAAAGTTAGGCTTAAAATGCGAAAAAGAGGCGCAAAGAAAGTGGCAGGTTATAGTTCAGTTGAATTCAACGGTCAAATTCATGTTTTATATGGAGGAGGCAAGTCGCATCCACAGGCGGCAATAATATACACGAAATTGGAGGAACTAAGTATACACATGAAGAGTCTAACAAAGCGTCTCCCGTTAGAATGATGAAGATGACCGCAATAGAGATAATAGCCGTTTTCCTCATTTTGGAAACGGGTTTTGCTCGTAAATCAAAAATCGTTATGGATTTGCAAAAGGGTGGGGATTTTGCGCTTCAAATTTCATATTTCGAGAAAAAATGGATGGTGTTTTCATCGATTTTTTTTTTTTAATCTTTTTGGGTTATGGGGACCTCAAATTGTTAGTTTTAAGACAGCATCATCAAATGGCTTTCGAAAAGCTATGAGTCTGGAAATTCAAGTTCGTATACTTTGTGGCCGCTATTGTTTGGTAACTAACATTCTTACAGTTATGCATGTTATATATAGTTGAATGCTCCATTGATGAACAAAGATCCTTATTAAGGATCTGCTGTTCTTATTGCAGGTACAGTTGAAATTAACTTATCAGAACTTCGTTCAATGCTGGAGGATCTAGGCGACTGAATCTGGCTCATTCTTGCATATCAAACCAGGTTATAATTAGCATGCTATAAGCTCGATGAAATATGAATCCTGTTTTATTCTTGTATCAACATCAAACCTCTTTTCTTTGCATGAATATATGATAAATCCTTGCACCATTTGATTAAAGATTGCTCTGGAACTTCAAAAATTAGGAACCAAGATTATGCTTGATTTAAGTGAAGTAGAAGCAAACAAGAAAATGAATTAATAGTAAAATAGAAAAGCCAATATATTAGTAGAATGCTTACTCAAAGAACAGCTTTAGCCCTATATATTCTCACATAGTGGTGAGAGTTCTGTTTAAAAATCCTTGTTTGGCTACTTCATAAAGGAATGAATCTGTAAAATTCTGGGGGAGTGGGGTAACATGACATTCGAAGTAACTTCTAAAGATTTTTTTTTTTTTTTTTTTAAATTCCTTCTGAATGACGTATTCCTCTCCATCTCAAGAAGAAACTATATCTATAAAATTTCGATTTAAAAAAGATACCCCAACGACGTATTTGCAAATGATGTAATTTAAAAATAAAAATCAAAATTTGAAAATCACATCATTTTCAAATTCCATGAATTTATCGAATTTTTTAGTCAATGCACTCTAATTTTTCCCTCAAATTAGTACTAATAAAAAAAATTGAAACGTTTCACTAAAAACCATAAAATTTGGAGGTTTTTGCATTTTGCACCCCTAAAGTTTTAGATAAATTTTACTTTAACCCTTGTGCTTTCAATTTAAACACTTCAAACCCTGAAGTGTCCAAATCGTTAACCCAATCATTTTTCTTATGGAAACCACCCACATGGATGATTTTTGTGCTCAACACGTGGGTGATTTCCGTAAAAAACGATGACGATGTTAGTAATTTGGACTCATTTCACGCAATTTGGATACTTTATGATTTAATGTGTTTAAATTGAAAGGATAGGAGCTAAAGTGGAATTTACCCGAAACTTCAAGGGTGCAAAGTGAAAAAACCTCTAAAACCTGACTGCGTAGCTATTGATGTTTGGATTTTTCAAAAGTCCATGGACATGCAAAAGAGAAATGCTATCCCCATGGCTGAATGGTTAAAGCTCCCAACTCATAATTGGAAGGATCCCAAAATATATCAAATTCAAATGGTTAAAGCGCCCAATCCATAATTGGAAGGATCCCAAAATATATCAAATTCAAAAGCGTTTACTTCCAAAGGAAGGGCAGTAGAATATCCAAAATCTTTTTTTTATTTTATTGAGAAAATAAAAAAGAAAAAAGAAAAAGAAAAATCTGAATTAATGAGACACTGAATCAGAACAGGCTTTCAATTGATGGGGTAGTAGTAAATTTTGTGCAGGTGGGTACAGATCAGCAGGCATGTTGAGAGGTCCCTTCCTTAACAAACCCAATTTCCTTAATTGTTAATTCTTTGATTGCACAGCCACAACATTCCATTCACACATAACCCAAAAATTCAAAAAAGAATAGAACTTTGAATTCAAATTGATGTTACTGAGAAATGGTAGCACAATGAATTTATAATTAATCCCTGTGGTCCTTCGCTTGTCACTCACTGGATGCTTGCGCAAATTCTTAACACCGGATGATGGATTCCGACGAAAAATCTCCGGCGTAGGAGTAAGTGTCTTTTGAGAAGATAATATGGAACTGATGATGAATCCAAAATTGTGTCTGCCTCACCTCACGCTAACCTGGGTTTATATAGTCCTTCATACGGCGGGAAGAAAAAGAAAGAGAAAGTTTGTAATCATAATTTTGTTATCGATGTAATCATGATTCTGTTATTTCTCGCACCCTTCGGGTGTGTGCAAATCCCATAGATGATATCACCGTGACTCTCTCTAACGAACTTTTTGCCTGGCTTGCCCTTGGACCTGACCCATGAATACATCCAGGTTTTGGTGACTCATGGGCTCGCTCTGGGAGTTCTGCTCTCTCTCAAAGCTTTAAGCCTATTAGCCATGGTGGCTCTAGGCGTTTCTGACCACGGAAACCCCAGGCCTATTCAGGGACCCTTGGATTTTTCCGTTGCACGGCCATGACCGAATCCACGTTCATCCCTAATCATTAAAAATAAATCAACCACTATTTTGTGTGTATACATTCAAGTTGGATGAGTGTGACATACATTCATTAACATTAACACTGTGTTTTCTTTGGGTGGTTGATGATGCCATGCAATGAATTGCAGCAATTAATCCAACCAGCCTGTGAACCATCATTGGCCTCTCTCTCCTCTCTAAATGTTGAAGATAGCGCCTTTAGATTATGTTTTTCCTCCCTCTTGATTTATGCCCCTCAACTTTAATGTTTTGTTCAATATATGGTTTTAAGTTGGAACCTCCTCACATGGTATTAGAGCTAGATTTGGAATATATCGTTTGTTTGTCTCCGATTGTTTGAATTTTTGTCTTGTCTTTCTGTTATTTGATTACATCATGTGCAAGGCGGTTTGTACGAGTGTTAGAATCCCACATCGAATTTGTGAGATTTCCTAGAGTAGTCTATATATGAAAATAATTACTCCACTTGATACTATATAGTTTTAAATTGGAACCTCTTTACAATTATTATCAGTTTTGTTATTTTTTTCCAAGTCAAATATAAATTTCCATTTTTACCCAATTTTTTCACCCCTAAAAATAAAAAATCCCGACTCCGCCACTGCGCTGTGTGAGAGAGAGAGAAAGAGCAAACATTCATTTTTATTTTTATTTTCATGGGGAAAAACTACATGAAAAAGACAAGACTCGGCCTTGAATCTCTTTGTTGATCACTCCAAGAATCTTTTGAATTACCCAAAGCCGCTTCTTCTTCTTCTCAACCTTTTCTAGGGTTCTCCCTTTTCTGTTTTTAATGGATTTGGTTGGGAAAACAAAAAGTAATTCCAAGGAACTTTCCATAATTTTTTTTCCACCTAGAGAACATGGATTTTGTTTATGTGACATTTGATAAAAACAAATGCATATATAATAAATTTTATAGTGTATGTTTTGCTTTTTAGGGGCAATATGTAAAAGGATAACATAAAAAAATGAGATTTTTGTACTTTGTACCTCAAGAGCAATTTTACTTTAGTTATTGCCTTTTCAATTTAAACACTTTAAATTCTGAAATAAGTATATAAGTCGTATCAAGTTAATGATTCTATTATTTTTTATGACGGAAATTGGTCACGTGTCAAACACGGAATCCCCCACATAGGTGAATTTCATTATAAGAAATGACGAAAGAATTGACGTGACACGATTTAGATACTTCAAAGTTTAATATGTTCAAATTAGAAGGACATAGATGAAAGTGGGATTTCTCTAAAATTTCATGGGTACAAAATGCGAAAAGCTCTAAAAAGATTTGGGGACTTTCTTCTTGCACAAAGCCAACGTTTCATGGCTTGAATATATGATTAGGATTTTACCAAAAAGACTATCACTTATAAATAACCTTGTGATAAAGTTTTTTTTTTCTTTTTTCTTTTTTACTTTATGGGGATGCAAAATTAATTAGCACTAAATATGATGTATATAATTGTATTTTTTTCAATTTTTGAAAAATAAAATTCGGGTCTATTAGATAATTCTTTGGCTTATTAAAGATTATCCGCTTGTGAAAATTTAAGCTATACGTAACTCAATTGTGATATGCGCACAAAATTATTCACAAACTGATATAACTATAATAGAGTACCAGAAAATAGACTAAAGAAATATAGAACAATTTAAAACTGGAGGATTATCTTGGGCCTCTCTCAATCCAAAAAATTAGCTCATTTTCGCTTTAACTTATAATTTGATCATCAATCTCTTTGAAATATGATGTTGGGTTTTAATTCACCAAAAATTTGGTGCTCTAAATATAATTAACATAAGAAAGGAGGAGGGGAAAAAAAAACCGAATATCAATGTAATAATATATATGTGGTTGGGCGCTTTCAAGTTTAGTAGTTTATCATATTTTACTACGATTTTGTTTGCCCTTTTTGGGGGTACTGAAATTTTTTGAAAAGTTTTGAGTGTCAGAAATGGGATAGGATCCAAAATAACAAGAACTAGGACTGCCATATCTCTATAACCATAATTCCTTAGATTATGAAAAGTCAGAGTTACCCCTTACTTCATGCATATTTCTCAAAAGCTTAGTAGTCCTAGTGAGGACAAAAGAGTCATTACAGTGGCAGGGTTGGCCAATTGGTCAATGTTGCTTGTTGGCAAACAAAATGGCAAAAGAAAAAGAATTTTCAAATTACACTTTTTACCCCTTAAGTTTGAATTCCCTTTCAATTCTCACCATAAATTTTTATTTGACATACATTACACTCTGAAATTCATAAATTGGCCCATTCCTACAAAGTCTCATTACTATAGTACAAAAATATCACCACTTTCGGGTTGAGTTGGCTGATCGGGATTTCTTCAGCAAAATCGACAAACTTTGTGTATGGTGGTCTTGGACCTCTTTCAACTCTAAAAGCTGACTCATGAGGTGAAATTTTTTCTCATACTTATATGTTGACCTCAGCTCTTTTCACATTTAATGTAGGATAAACCCAACAATTTTTCCTCCACACATTAAGTCTTTAGTCGACTAACCTTCGATCGATATTGCCTTTTGTGATTATTAGATTAGAGTTGTTGTAACATGCGCTCTGATACTAGTGTAGAGTGGTCTTGGTAGGCCTCTCTCAACCCCCAAAAGCTAGCCCACGGCTTTTTTTCATACTTATAACCTGACCATCAACATCTTTCACATCTGATGTGGGACAAACCAACACTTTGTGTGTTCATAGACTTAGAATTGAAAGTAACATCAAATTCAATCTGAAATTTGGGGGTATAAAGTGTAATTTAATAATAAAAAAAAAACTAAAAAGAAACAGTAGTGGAGTAGATGAAGAAGAGTAACTGCATCAATTAATGCAAAATGTAATTAAAATTTGAACAGAAGGAAGGGCAGAGGGAGGGAGGGAGGGAAACAGTAGTAAATAGTTATAGTAGTAGTGTAGTACTGCTGAAAAAGGAAACCATTATGGCTCTGCCTATCTCTTGTTGTCTTCCTCAGCATTGCTGTATACCGCCCATCTCCCTCATTAAAACCCTATTCTTAAAAAGCCTAAAACTTTGCTACCATTATTAATTTATTCTAGATTTCTTATTTTAAGGGAGAAAATAGAAGAGGATCATGAATAAATGATTGTTTTTCAACCGTTGGATTTAGTCGAGCACTCGAAAAACTGATGGATACTCTTCTGATAACATAAACAACAACTTGTACATAATCTTTAATTTACTAGAATTCTAAAACATGAAGAATGAGATGATCGGTGACCGTTTGACACACAGTTTGAAGACGATCGATGTGAGTTTCAAACTGTCCATCAAACGGTTACTTGATCGTCGAAGAAGAAGAAAGAAAGAAAGAAACTAAAACCCATTAGAATCAACACTAATTTAAGTAGCGAAAACTCGAAAAAAAAAAAAAAAAGGGTAAAAAACATGGCGGCTTAATTAGTTATGAAGGGGATTGGGACCTGTGTGAACTAATCTCTTGTCTTCTCCAAACATGGCGTCTGATGAGCCATTGATCTCACCGGCGTCGGCGTGTTCACGAGGTGAGGAACTCTTGTACGATGACCTTCGGTCGACAAACCAGGATTTTCGCGGTGGAGGCCGCCGGACTCCCGCGGCGGCGCCCTCCGCGGAAGAAAAACACAACTGGGCGAAGAGCAAGATTACCCAGAAGAAGAAAACTGCAGTTCTTGCCGCCGTCGTGTGTCTTCTTCCTCCTCCGCTGCTTCTTCTTCTTCTTGTTTCTTCCTCGTCACTACTGAAAACTGCCATTGAGAAGGCAAACAAGATCTCTGAGGAAAAATAAGAAATGGGTTTTATCAGTTTGGAGTAATTCCAAAACCCTTTTAGAGAGAGAGAGAGAGAGAGAGAGGAAGAGAGAGAGAGATGTATGCTCTCCTTGTCTTATGGGTGAAGCCACATGATCTTGACCCTTGATTCCTGGAACCTTCTTATGTATATAGTATTTTCTTCTCTCTGAATCTTCGAACTCCGCACTTCTCCTGCTACTCTATTTTTTAATTTGGACACCTTCACTGCATGCCTTGATATTTTCTTAAAATATGTATTTATATATATTTTAATTAATCCCATAATAATATTATTAAGTTTAATTTATATAATGATAAATAAATATGTTTTGGGTTTATAGAAGGGTGGGGAAATGGGACTGTCCAGCATTAATAGCCGCTGTCTCCGGAGAACTGCCAACTTTTTATTTAAATTCTGAAAATGGAGGCCACTATTACAAATTTGAAAGCCTAGATGCTATATTTGATAGTACATTGTTAAAATGAATTAGTAATTCGAAGTCCGGTAAACTAACGGTTATCTAGTGTATCTTTTAATAAAAAAATTAGTGTTTAAATTATTTTTTTTAACATTTGTATTAAAAAAATTAAAATGACTTGGTACATATATAATTTCTCTTCAAAATAATTGGCGATTTGTCTTAAATAGCGAATGTAATCTATTATTTGTTCTACTTAAAACATAAATTTAGATTTAGTCCTTTAAATTAATTTTTAATTTCGTATTTGTTGGTATTCCAAAGTGGTCAACACCTCGATCAAGTATGATCCAGTTAGGTGACAGGTGGGTCCTGTTGCTGAAATGGAGTTGCTGAGTAGGAGGAGGAGTTGGAAATACTTCTAGTGAGCTGTAACTGTCATCCCAGGGGACTAACTTGCTGAAGCTCAGAGTCATGCCCTTCAAGGAGCTACACCCGCACAAGGCTGAGTCAGGATTTGTCCTGGCAAAACCCTTTCGAGATGAGAATAAGAGTTCAAAGATAAAAAAAAGTATAGAAACGCGTCAAGTATGTAAATAGATTGAGTTAGGGTTACCTCAAGCTTGCATAACCCCTAATATATATAAGCGTTGAAGATGATTAGCCTTGTTTAATCGGGCCTAAACACGGTTAATTAGGTGAAACCATGTGTTTAGCCGATAATCTGAGATGTTTAGGAGATGATCACTGGGCTTGGGCTTTCGGGCCCGTTTGGAGAAGGCCTCCGTCAGGCCTGTGGAGGTGAGCTGGTGGAGGAGCTTCGAGATATGTGGAGTTCTGGAGGAGAAATAGACTGAAATTGCATGTCGGTCGAGACAAACGGTTAAATCTCTGAAGTTAGTCGTCCAGAGGTACAACACAGAGTTCTAGATGGCAGCGTCCCTGTGAGGTACACTGCTCCTCCCTGGGTGCAAAGGAGATTCTAAGGAAGGAGTTTTGGTCGGCGTATGTTCTGCGTAGCACTTTGGGTTCCTGAATGTGGCCACGTCACGACGATGGCTGACACGTGGCTAGGGCCTTAGTGCTGACTTGGTGATGCCCAAAAACACCATCATCAGTATTAGTCTCACATGTGCTCACACGTATTGCGTATGGAGAATAGAGAGAGTTTGGTGAGTAAATCCGTATAATAGTGAATATTACTTATATATAACTAAAATTAGTTACAAGTTAATAATTACATTTATCTGTGTAATATTAATCGCATGTATTTGTATAATATTAGTTACACGTACTTTTGTAATTACTAATTACATATAACTATATTACATGTAATAGTGTAATATTTGTCATTTAACAAATATTTTACACACAAGTTATATACATATAACTGCAAGAGTGTATGTGCGTGTATTGAGCCTTCTGCATTTTTTTAATTAGCGAGACTAAAACACAAGTTGTAATTGGGTGAGGAAATTTTTTAAAATTAAAAGTAAAATAAAAGACCTGACATCAAAACACCCTTTCTCCTTTTATAATTAATTATCTAATTTTAATATAATGTTTATGTTTTATAATTCATAAAACACTCCCACTTGGTTAAATTTTTACGGATATCTGTTTTTTATCCGTAGATTATTTGTTTCTAAGATATAAATTGTTATATTGAAATAAAATATAGAAAAGCAAAGAAATGCATTAAAGTGGCAATTTTTTTTGACAAAATTGTGTTCTTGCTCCTAACAAACTTGGGACCAACCAAAAAAAATAGTTAATTAGGTGGCGTTTGGTTAGTGATTTTGTTTTTTTATTTCTACTTTTGAAATCGAGATAGGAATTATGTTTCTATTTTGTAGTATTTTGAAAATAAAAACTTATTACGTAATGACCATTCTCCTGATTTTTTTTTTATTATTATTATTTTATGAGAACAAAAATAAAAAATATGTTTGATTGTAACATTTACTTTTTTTTTTTTTCCCTTTAATTGTACGGTGGCCAAGAAGGCGATAATGATGTAGTTAGAATAATTTGTTTGTTGGAATGAACAAAAATCAACATTTTTTTTATTTTATTTCTCAAACTCTTAAGAATTCAAAAATTACTTCTAAATTAAAAAAGTATTTATCCAACACGTTTTTATACATTAATCTAAAAAATTTGAGAGCGAGAACAAAAACAGTAACCAAACAGGCCTACATTATATTCTCAAAGATTAATTCTAAAAATATGAGAGCAAACTGAAAATAATTTTTTTTTCTCATATTTATAATTTTTTTAAGAATAAAGTTAAAATTTAAAAATGAATTATTTTATATGTTTAAGTACTCAAGTTAGTAGGGGGGTAGTTGATGAAAATAAGGAAAGACAGCTAATTAGAGGAAAATCCACTAAATCTAGTAAACAGTCAAAGTTGAATGATGGTCAAAATCATGTGTTTTTCAACGAGAAAGAAGGCCGTCATCGGAGGTTGTCTGGTCATATCATATCATCCAACGTTAACCCATGCATCTTTTTTTATATTTATTTACTTATTGAGAATCGTTCCTAATAATATATTATTATTGTTGGTGTTTTAATTTCAGACACACATAGATTGATTCACCGACAAATTAATTAAGCTCATAGGAGATAGTAAATGGGAATCCACACTTGGTTGACGTTAGGCTCTCTTTGGCTTGTGTTTCACGGATTCAAATTTGTTGGTATTATAATCCTTCGATCTTTAATGATACAATTCGATTTTGGATCGATTTACTCCAAAATTAAAATTATTAGATATATACTAAATTCGAAATCAAAATCAAAATCAAAATCGCCGACTTTTTAGAAAACGATTTTAAAATCGAACCGTTCAATTTTATGCAAAATTAAAATTAAAACCGCGAAATCATTAAGGTTTTTAAATTTTTTATATAAAACCGAAACAAAAATCAAAACCACAAGATCACCAACCGTTGTTTATTTATATATAAACAAATTAACTCAATTAACCTTATAACGCATATATATATATATATATATATATATATATATATATATATATATATATATATATATATATATATATTAGGGGTCAAAATATAAATAAATTAAAAAAATGAGAAGTATATATATAATTAAAAGTATATCTAAAATACCAGTTACGCAGTTCGATTTCACGGTTATTATCTTAAAATTAAAACTATTTCAATTTTTAGTTCTAAAGCCAAAACTGTAATTAACCAAAATATTTATTATGTAAAGAACTAAAGAATTTACCACCACCTCACATTTAGATTTTTTTTTATTTTTTATTTTTCTTGTTCATTTTTCCTCACTTTTTAAACTTAAGTCTATCATCTTGATAAGCATGAAAATATCTATAATTACACCTTAAACCCCTATGACAATTAATTACAATATAATCCTAAGAAAAAAATTATAAATATTTACTCAACCCCTAAAACTCTTAAAAGTAAATTGTTTTAAATTACATATTAATCCCTAAAATTTTTAAAGTAAAATTTATATAACACAATAAACCCCATTATTTTTTAAATCTTCAAAAATGCAATTAAAATATGTAAATGAAATTTGGAATTATGTACAATCAAAACTTAGGCTTTACAACAATGATATATCCTGGTTCACCATACTAATCTTGGCTAATCCAATTCTCCGAGCCCCACGGAGATTCGCACCCACTAAACCACTAGATTCCTTTAATAGGTAGGAACCAAACTTTTACACAATGATTCTTTTACAGGCTCAAAATCAATCTTTACAATTTCATTTTCACAAGTTAAGAAATAATCTCTATCTTTTTTATCAAACTAAATATTAACCTAATTCCTTTATACATTAGGTTAAGAATCAAACCTCACCCAAAAACACTCCAAGTATCTTTTTCACCTGTAAGGATGGAACTGTTGCAATTTACTCATTTTTAATTCTAATCAGGAAGAATCAAACCTATCTCTTTTTCACGGAAAAAGAGTAACCTAACATTTTTATACAATATGTAAAGGTTAAACTTCAATATCTTTATTGAAAGAGATCAAAACTCAAGCCACCCCTGACTAGATACTCCTAACAGTATCTAATCCGTACAAACTCACCAATTACAAAAATCGAAAAGTTTCTTCCCACTCAAAACTTCTACCACCTCAAGTTAATTAAACTCAGTTAATGTCCTGAATTTATTAGTGATAGAATTTATGTGAGGAAATCAAAACTTGATTATAATAGATATGGGTAGCACAAAAATAAGCATATAATCATATTATCACAAAAATCATTTTAAAAATAATTTTTATGGTCTTATCACCCGAGCAAATATGATAATATAAAATCACAATTAAAAATAAAAGCTTGGAACAATCTCACCAGTAGTAACACCGAAAGAATAAATATGAATCGCAAGACAACTTTGAATGGTAACGCTAAAATATTTAACGCTTTAACTCAAGAACTTCTCAAACAATTGAACTTACAATTGATCTCTCGATATAATCTCAGAATAATGACTCTTAGAAAGCTTATGAATTGAAAGTTCTTGAAAGATGTGATGTTTTGATCTCTAAAAACGTAAGTTTATTTAAACTGATTTGGAACAGCGCCTCTAACGGCTAGTTTACATAAGATATGACAATTTAAATGTACAGATAGACCCCATATATCAATACCATTTAATCCTAATCCAATTTACTTAAATATGATTTTTTAAATATTCAATTTAATCCCCAGAATAATTCTCAATTTCAAATCAAATAGATTTGAAGTATTAAATGAATTAAATTGAGAAATACTTTAATTTTCATGTTCCATATCTATAGGTATATTTAAATATGAGTATCATATCTTCAATACATTTAAATCCCTAAGATATCTCCAAAAGATCAGCAAAAAATGGTTAGTTTTGTTCAAATCCCGAAATTCCTCGAAATCTGAAACAGCATAGCCGGTTGACCGGCCTCTACCCATCGGTCGATCGATCGGTACAGGATGCTAGCCAAGCCTTTCTCAAACACTGGCCGGTAGATCGATCCCCCATGGGTCCGTTGACCGATCGATACAGGATGCAATCTTAGGCCAAATTTCAGCCCTGGTTAGTCGACCGATCATCGATTCAGAGAGTTTCATATCGGCCACTGGTTGACCGATCTCCCCTGGTCCAGTTGACCGATCAATTTAGAGACTCATCATTTTCCATCCTACGCCCATCGGTTGACAGATCCCTTATGGTCGATTGACCGATACTTATTGGAATAATTTTTTCTCAATTTGTTTCAACTCCAATTTTCAACGTTTTCGACCCTTTAACCGATTTCTTTCCTTAGTTAACTAAATTGGCACTATTAATCAATTTTAAACACTAATATTGCTTAGGTCAATTTTTCTTTTTCAATTTTACAATGGAGCAAATAATTTAACAATTATTAGTACCTTAATATAAACACTCATAAATATAAATCATTTAATTTGTGTCATGTCTGATCCTAATCAGGATACATTAAGAGTAAAATAGATTTGAGTTGTTTTCACCTAGATTCTTCAGAATCTTGAATCTCTTAATGTCCGTCTCTGCATCTTTTACAATTACTTCATGATATTATCTTGATTGGAATTCTTTAAACTGAAACACTTAATAAAAAATGTTAGTTCCACAAAAAACATCAACACTTAATTGTCCATCAAAATTCCACAAAAAATATCCACACTTAATTGTCCATCAAAGTCCCAAGATCAACAGGAGACAAGACTTGTTACAGATAAAGACTAAAAAATAAGTGTACTTCTTGAGACACTTAATTGGGTGGGACTTGGGAGGCAAGTCTTGTTACAAATAGGGGCTCAAAAACAGGTGTGCTTGACTCTAGTAATTTGGTATATTTTCTATTTGCAATTTCTTGAAGTTTTCAGGTCTTTGGCATGTACTTATATATTTTCAGTGGTTGTCTTTTTGTAGCAATAACACAGTTAAATAATTTATAAGCTAATGTTATTCATCTTTGTCCTAATAGGATTTGAACAAGAGCCCAGCGTAGGCTGCTGTTACTTCTTCTAGTTGTCTTTTCTTAATTCTCTATCACCAATGGACTAAGGTTTGTCTTTGATTATTTCTAGTAAGTAGGTTCAGTATAATCATTTCTTTGTACTAAAATGCATTGGTTTGTGGTGTTGGCACATCATCTTTTGCCCTATATATAGGTTGGCAGTTTTAAGGTCAATTGTCATACATTTAATATGTGTGTGTGTGTGTGTTTTGAATAAGAAGATGCTTGGAGATTGGATTCTCGTTGATATTTAATTTATTGGTTAAGTGGTTATAACCAATAAAGTCCACTTAAATGCCACCCCATGTTTCTACTTTTCCTTTCTGTTCCCAAAAAAATTGGGAATAGAAACATAAATGTAGGGAAGAATACCTTTTTTGTTTTCTATTCCCATGTTTCTTGAACACGTTTTTAGGAAGAGAACACTTATTCTCAGATTTTTGTTTCAGTTCGGAACATGAAATAGAATTATGGGAAAAAACACTAAACAAAGCTAGGTTGTTTCTGTTTTGTCCGTTGTTCTATGCTGTGTTTTCATCTTTCTTCATTGCTTATGTGCCCAGTTTATTCGTTGTTTCTGTTATATGCGTTGTTTGCAAGTTCCTTGTTTCTATTCTATTCCAATGTTGTTGCTTTTTTAACTGTTGGTTTGTTTTTTTGATCTATTTTGTTTTTTAAGCTGTTGTTTTTTTTATTTAAGTTGATATCTTTTCTTGGCTACTGTTTTTTTAGCTGCAGTTTTTTGAGCTAATTTTTAATTTTATGAGTTGTTTCTTTTAGTTGTTTGTCTGTTCTACCAAAAAAAAAATGTGTTTTTTGAGTTGCTATATTTTTAATCCTTTGAAGTTAAATTGTATCAGGAACAAATTTGAAATATAAGGGCTTGTTTGGCTAAGAATTTGACGGATTTACAAAATAGAATCTTTACAAAAAATGTGTTGAAAAACCGTGTTAGAAAATTTGTGGTCATGAATTTTTTGGTATAGTTTTTGGAGCTTTATGATCATGAAATTTCAAACTTTATGGTACAATGTTTTAGTATAGTTTTATGGTACAGTTTTTATACGTGTTCTAGGTTGTAAGTTGGGACTTTCACTTGATTTCTTCGATTTGTTCCTCAATTTATGTGCTACTCTAGTAAGTTTATCAAGTTACATTCTATGTTCTGCTCTAATAAGTTACTAGTTACGTTCTTACATTTGGTGTTTTTTTGGGGGGTTCATTTGCAGGTCTAGCATCAATGATTTTTTTAGAATTTCAGTTAAAAACAGTTCCAAGTCTTGTTTTGTATTTTGGTCCTGGAACCAAACTTGATCTTTGATAACAAAACTTATTTTTTGGTAGATCTTGTTTTGTGATATAAAATCAAGTTTATAAATCTTGTATTGAAAAACAATGTTATCTGTGTTTTTTATGGTGGTGTAAAATTCATAAGTGATTAACAATGTAGTTGTTTTTGAAACATGAGATGTACTTATTAGTTATTGTTGAAACTTAAGAATTTTAAAATATTTTATAGAAAGTGTCATAGAGCTTTCCCTCTTTTTTCTCTTATCCCACATTGGTTGGGAGAAGAGTTATTGAGTATAACATGGGGCATGTGGGATTTTTGGGGTGTGCCCCAAGGGGTACCCACATTTTGTGGAGGGGAGATGACCTACATCCCTACAGGTTTACCGCGCAGGCGCCGTCGTCTGGGCCAGGCCGAGCACGCGTGTGATGAGGTGGCACTTATTTATTTTTTGAAATTTTTTTATTTAAAATATCATTTTTTAACAGTTTGATTCAAACGTTTCACTATTAAATTCTTGATTCAGAATTTCTTGAACGTTTTAATAATTAAAAAAAAAATTAAAAAAACGTTTAATTGTTTTGAATGTTTAAAAAACAAACGTTTAATTTTCTTAAACATTTTTAATGTATGCCAATCAAGTCTGAATCAGTTTCAATAAGAATTCAAATGTTTTGATTTCTTTTTTTTCCTATAAATACTGATTTCTTCAACAATTGTTAGACACAAAATTTTGCTTCAATCTTCTTCTTCATCTGAAACAGGAAAATACAGCTTTAGTGTTCTTCTTCATCTGAAAAACAGCTTCTGCAACTTGTTTGCCTATAAACAAATTCTTCTTCATATCTGAAATAATTTTTTAAATTTGATTTCTAAACAGTTTGTTTGTTCGTTCAAACAGTGTGTGGGTGTTTAGTATTCAGATCTTCTGTCGTGCGAAGAAGGTCCTACACAGAGGTGATTCTGGGTTGTTTTATCCTGGAGACGACGTGGCTGTTACACTGCTTGCACGTTCTTAGGCAGAGCCGCAAAACATCTTAAATAGAGCGACTTAATTCGCGACTCAACCCAAGAAATTTCGGTAAACTCGTTCATTATTTATTTTCTGCTTCAACAAATTTAAGATGTTCTATTCTGTCGATTATCTATTAAGATGTCTATTGATCACGAATTTAAACAAGTCATTATTGATCTCAACAAACCCTTTTGATTCGAAAGGTTTCATTTTAAAAGATAGAGACAGAAAATGTTATTTTTTCTAACTATAAAAAAAGTAGCATATGTCTATACAACTGAAAAATCTCAATTACCTCAAGTTTCTACTGACGCTCAGATTCAAGAAGTTAAGTCTTGGGAGGAAAATAATTTTCATTGTAAGAATTTCATTTTAATGGTATGTCTGATGATCTGTATGATTTTTACTGCTCTAACAAAACTGTAAAGGAAGTTTGGGATACTCTTTCGAAGAAATATGACACTGAGGAGGCTGGAAGTAAAAAATACGCTGTTAGTCAATATCTAAAGTACCAAATGACCAACGACAAATCTGTGGAAGTTCAGTCACATGAACTTCAGAAAATCGCTCATGAAATAATTGCTGAATGTATGTCCCTTGATGAATAATTTCAAGTTGCTGTTTTAATTGACAAATTACCCCCTTCTTAGAAAGATTTTAAGAATTTTGAGACACAAAACTAAAGAGTTTTCTTTAGAAAGTTTGATCACTCGTCTTCGGATTGAGGAAGAAGCCTGAAAATAAGATCAGAAAGATGAAGTGCTCGTTGTTTCTAACAACGCTCACAAAAAATCATCTTATGCTGTTCTGAAACCTAAAGGGAAAAATATAAAAAATCAAAATAAAAATTGCAATCACAACAACCAGAACAGAAATGTGTATCAAAATCAGAATAGAAACAAACCTCCTTCAAGAAATAATTCTGAACAGTTTACTTATTATAACTGTGGGAAGGCGGGCCATTTGGCCCGGAACTACCAGCAAAGACGTCGTCTTGCTCCACAGGAAAATCTTACCGGGGACCAACTTATAGTTATGATTTCTGAAATCAATATAATTGGTAGATCCGAAGGGTAGTGGGTAGACACTGGTGTTTCACGTCATGTCTGCTATAATCGTACCATGTTCAAGTCTTATTCTGAAAGTGAAGACAAGAAAGTGTTGCTGCATGATTCCCACTCCACTAGAATTGTTGGTTCTGGTGAAGTGGAATTAAAGTTTACCTCTGGAAAGACAGTCATCCTTAATGATGTTCTGCATACTCCAGAGATGAGAAATAATTTGGTTTCGGGCTATCTTCTTAACAAGGTGAGGTTCACTCAAACTATTGGGGCTGATTTGTATACCTTAACCAAAAATAATATTTTTGTTGGGAAGGGTTATGCAACTGATGGAATGTTCAAATTAAATGTTAAAATTAATAAAATTTCTTCTTCTGCTTACATGTTGTGTTCTTTTAATATTTGGTATGCTAGACTTTTTCACGTTAACAAACGCATTATTAAAAATTTAAGTAATTTAGAACTAATTCCTAAACTGTCTTTGAATGATTTTGAAAAGTGTGAATTTTGCAGTCAAGCCAAGATTACTAAAACAGCTCATAAATCAGTAATTAGAGAATCTGAACTTCTTGATTTGATACATTTTGACATTTGTGAATTTGATGGTGTCATGACTAGGAATGGTAAACGTTATTTTATTACATTTATAAATGATTTCTCTAATTTCAATTTTGTTTATCTCTTGAAAAATAAAAGTGAAGCATTTGATATGTTCAAAATATTTGTGACTGAGATTGAAAATCAATGCGATAAGAAAATTAAAAGGTTACAAAATGATCGAGGAACTGAATATGATTATGATATTTTCATTGATTTTTATAATTCTCATGAGATTATTCATGAAAAAATTGCACTGTATTCTCCTTAAATGAATGATAAGGCTGAAAGAAAAAATAGAACTTTTGTTGAATCTATAGTTGTTATTTTGCTTAACTCCGGTGCAGCTTCTCACTGGTGGGGTGAAATTTTATTGACAGTTTGCTATGTGCTTAATAGAATTCCCAAATCGAAAAGTAAAATTTCACCTTATGAAATTTTCAAAAATAAGAAACCAAATTTGTCTTATTTTAAAACTTGGGGTTGTTTGGCATATGTTCGTATTCCTGATCCAAAAAGAAGAAAACTTGCCAGTAAAGCTTATGAATGTGTTATTATTGGTTATGCGGTGAATAGAAAAACTTATAGATTTTATGATTTGAAAGATTGAGTTATCATTGAATCAAATGATGCTGATTTTTAGGAATGTACCTATCATTAGGATTAATGAATCTGATAAGGAATTAGATATTGAACTTAGAAGGAGTAAACGGCCTCGTATTACTAAAGACTTTGGTTCGGATTTTTATGCATATACCTTAGAGGATGATTCGCTCACCCTCCAAGAGGCATTGTCCTCTGTAGATGCCAATTTATGGCAAGAAGCTATAGATGATGAATTGGACTCGCTCAAATCAAATAGAACATGGCATTTAGTAGATTTACCACTTGGTTGTAAAACAATAGGATGTAAATGGATTCTTAAAAAGAAATTGAAACCCGATGGAACCATTGATAAATATAAGACTCGTCTCGTAACCAAAGAGTTTAAACAAAGAGAGAATATAGATTTCTTTGATACTTTCTCACCTGTATCTAGAATTATATCTATTCGTGTACTTTTATCACTTGCTGTAATTCATGATCTTGTTGTGAACCAAATGGATATTAAAACTGCTTTTTTGAATGGTGAATTAGAAGAAGAGATTTATATAGATCAACCTAAAGGATTTGTAATTCCTGGTCTAGAAAATAATGTGTGCAAACTTGATAAATCTCTTTATGGTTTAAAACAAGTACCTAAGTAATGGCATGAGAAATTTGATAATCTTGTTATTTCATATGATTTTAAAGTAAATGAAAGTCACAAATGCATCTATTATAAATCTGAAAATGATACTTGCACTATTATATGTTTTTATGTGGATGACTTGCTGATTTTTGGTTCCAATATTCATGTTGTGAAAAATGTAAAATCCATGCTATGTGTTAATTTTGACATAAAAGATCTTGGTGAAGCAAGTGTAATCCTTGGTATTAAAATAACTAGGTCTAAGCAGGAAATTTATTTGGATCAATCTCATTATATAAAGAAGATTAAAAAGAAATACAATTATTTTGATTGTAAACCAGCATGTACTCCTTATGATACTAGTGTGAAGTTATTCAAGAACACCGGTGAACATGTTAGACAATCTGAGTATGCGAATATCATAGGCAATCTTCGATATGCCACTGATTGCACTAGACCCGATATAACGTATGTTGTGGGATTACTATGTAGGTTTACAAGTAGACCTAGTATTCAGCATTGGCATGTTATTGATAGGGTTATGAGATACCTAAAAAGAACTATAAACTTTGGATTACATTATCAGAAGTTTCTCGCTGTTTTGGAAGGATATAGCGATGTTGATTGGAACACCCTTTCAGATAACTGCAAGGCAACTAGCGGCTATATATTTAACATAGCTGGTGGAGCTGTTTCTTAGAAATCTAAGAAACAAACTATTTTAGCTCAATCTACTATGGAGTCTGAGATAATTGCACTAGTTTCAGCTAGCGAGGAAGCAGGGTGGTTAAGAAGCCTGCTTTCTGATACCCCTTTATGGGAAAGACCAATTTTAGTTGTCTTGATCTATTGCGATAATACCGCGGCTATTGCAAAGATTCAGAACCGTTATTAGAACGGAAAAAAATGACAAATACATCGCAAACATAGCACTATTAGAGAGTATATCTCGACAGGGGCTGTGAGAGTAGATCATGTATGGTCTGATGATAACCTAGTCGATTCTTCGACGAAAGGATTAGCTCGAGAAAAGATTTACAAAACCTCGAAAGGAATGGGACTCAAGCCTATAGATTGACGAGTCACTTGTGAGGGAAACCCAACCTATAGACTGCAGATCCTAAGAAATATGTTCAAATGGTAATAACAACTCATGAAGTGATATGAGAAGAATCATGCCATAATAATAAATTTGAGTTCCATTTCATAAATGTGTTGTTTGAAGCATGATATCCTGAAGCGATAGAAGGTTGAGTTTTTTATTAACTCTTAATGAGATCTATACTCTATTTGGAGTGGAGTACCTAGCTACAGGATTACTCTTGATAGACTCACCTATGTGAATGTGGAAGTGTGGCCGCTTCCTATGGAATTTTAGGTAAAATTCTCTAGAGCATTCACTATATTGGAATACACGTGTATGACTGTAAAGCACAAGCTTTTGGACTACACCCTGATAGGGTTGTGTGTATGACGTTGTTAGAGATAGAGTTCAATACTACGAGTTACTCTAGTATAATCTAAAGTATCTTCACTATGTAAAGGTTTAAGTCGATAGACACCTTTTCTTATGCACAATCTTATATTGTATTATACTGCTCGATGAAAAATTGTTTTAAAAAAGTTTAAGTGGGGGATTGTTGAAACTTATGAATTTTAAAATATTTTATAGAAAGTGTCATAGAGTTTTCCCTCTTTTTTTCTTATCCCACATTGATTGGGATAAGAGTTATTGAGGAGTATAACATGGGGCATGTTGGATTCTTGGGGTATGCTCCAAAGGGTACCCACATTTTGTGGAGGGGAGAGGATTTACATCCCTACAGGTTTACCACACACGCGCGTGCGTGCTGCCGCCGCCGTCCGTCCTGCCGTGTCGTGCTGAGCGCGCGTGTGATGAGATGGTACTTATTTATTTTTTGAATTTTTTTTATTTAAAATATCATTTTTTTTAACAATTTGATTCAAACATTTAAAAAAAAAAAATGTTTAATTGTTTTGAACGTTTAAAAAAAAACGTTTAATTTTCTTAAACTTTTTTAATGTATGCCAATCAAGTCTGAAAAACAGTTTCTACAGCTTGTTTGCCTATAAATAAATTCTTCTTCATATCTGAAACAATTTTTTTAACTTCAATTTCTGAGCAGTTTGTTTGTTCGTTCAAATAGTGTGTGACTGTTTAGTATTCAGGTCTTCTGTCGTGCAAAAAATGTCCTAGACAGAGGTGATTCTGAGCTGTTTTATTCTGGGGATGACGTGACTGTTACACTACTTGCACGTTCTTGAGCAGCGCCGCGAAACATCTTAAAGTGACCTAATCCGCGACTCAACCCAAGAAATTTCGGTAAACTCATTCATTATTTATTTTCTGCTTCAACAGTTATTCTCGTCAGTATTTTTTATGTGGTGGTGGGTTATTTGTATTTTTTCTTATAAAATAAGATAAATAATCACAAATTTTAAATGTGATAAAAAAAGAATGTAAACATCTCAATTGGATACAAAACTGAGATGACATCAATTTTTATGTAATGGTAGGGTATTTGTATTTTTTTATGATAAAAATAAGACAAATACTCATGGCTTTTAAATGTGATAGAAAATAGAGTAAATATCTTAGTTTGATACAAAATTGAGATGAATATTGTTTAAATAATCACAATTTTTCACTTTGATCACATAAATATGACCTTATTAATCACATGGAAAAACTGAGATATTAAATAAACTAATTATCTCGTTTTTTTACGCATAAGCAAGATTATAAGTAAATAAACTATCTCACATTTTAATTATCATCGCATATATATATATATATATATATATATATATTCTATCACAATTGTTAAACATGATAATAAGTATTATACTTTTTATCACACCTCCATCTATTACAGTAGGTTTGGGACTAAAAAGCATGATAAAAACTCTCTTATCACGGTTTTTAACTGAGTTAAAAGGCGTATTTTCCTGTAGTGAAATTTCAAACGATATTGAGAACAAGAGTTTGAAAGAGATTGATTTTGAGTATTTGTTCAACGCATGTACCAAAACACACTGATACAGGTGATTTTACACACGAAATATCGCATAAGCAAGAGTGAGGCAGATCGTATAAAGTCCACCAATATCTAGTAGGCTATGCTCAAGTAGGCCTGGACTATGAGCCCAATAAGAGCAAATATAAATCAATATAAGCTCATCTCAACACATAAGACCAAGGAGAGATACACTCTCAGGACTATTAATGCATAAAACAAACCCAACAGAAAGATGGAGATCTTCCATACGAACTTGGGTCAGTTACGATCATGGCGACAATTACGATCTTCCACATAAATATTGGGATAGTTACAATTTTCCACATAAATGATGGGACAGTTATGATCATGGCGAAATATGTAAGAAATCAAGTATTCTTATTCTCTGTATGTATCATGTCATTTAGGCCAAGGGACTACACACAAGATTTTTCTCTACGAGACCTGTTTAACTTATTCTCACGTCGGAAGGTATTTGGTCGATACTACACCGGTATCCCAAGTACTAATTCTAAGTATTGCAGGTGTTATATAGGTTGAGAAGAAACATACTACTGAAGTATGCTGACGAAATCGTATAGCATCAGCTGGCATCGTCTGTGGGAAACGCGCTAAAAGTCTCTAAATTTCAATCAATACTACTCATTTTCCTCGTATTTTAAAACTTATTCCGAAGCCATACCCGATCATTCAAAATATTCTTGATTGATCAGCTCTTCCCTTTATAACATACCATCGCTAGAACATAGTTTGTCTTGGACCACCGACAAATTCATCAACATCCGGGGCAACATGGGGATGAAGAAATAAGTTTGGTAGAGCCAAAAAGATCCAAATCATTTTCTGCCGAAATCCACGAGGTTTTCTATGAGAAGGATTACATAATGTCTCAATAGTAGCTTCTTCAGAGAGCCGACAATTGGTCATCGTCGATCTAAATCAAGTTCCCGTATCCGATCGCAAGGCATTTCAGCACAATCAGGGCATGAACTCGTTGGGATTGGTCTCGGCGAAGAAGACTGATAAGGCATAAGAGATCTTGCAATGCCTGTCTTTAGCGGACCTGAACCGCAACCATCCGCACCTCCGATTTGACCTGAACCGCAATCATTGGCAGCAACATTAGCTTCTTCAACGAACTACACTACTAGAACTTAGCTATGTATCCCAGTCAAATCCTATGAACAAAAGGATGATTAGAAGAATATAGAAAGAGGAAAAAAAATCAGGCCTCCCGAAGAAAATCAACAAAAGAATCAACTAAGAAAGTATTTTGTTTAAAATTATTTTAAATTTTGTTGTTAAACGCTATTATCAAAAGTTTGCAAATTACCCTTGTGTTTTAGAAAAATGAAAGTGAACAGGGATCAGCAAAAAGGCTAAGTTCAATAACGAATTCAATGCCTAAGGACAAGCTAAAGAATGCATACGCTATAAGCTATATGACTTGGACATTATCAACAAGTTGAGGAATGAGTTCGAGGTCAGCTCGTTAGAAGCCACCTCTATCAAACTCAACAGTATCTCTATACTTGAGTTCAAGGTCAGCTCGTTAGAAGCTCACCTCTATCAAACTCAAGGTATAGACAGACATGAGCTCAAGGTGAATTCAAGAAACCACCTATATTTGATACAAGATGTCATCGAAGACATGAGCTGAAGGTGAGGTCAAGAAACCACCTCCATCTGACACAAGATATCATTAAAGACATGAGCTCGAGATGAGTTCATGAAACCACCTCTATCAGACTCAAACATCATCGAAAAAACTCAAGTGCAGCATCAAGGAATGAGCTCGAGATAAGTTCAGTTAAAAAACTCAAATTTGTTAAAATCAAACATCCCCAACAAGATAAGTAGTAAACTCTAAGTGAGTTCAATCATGAGCCTATCCTTGCCAGACTCAGGATGAAAAATCAAGTTGAAGGAGGAGTTCCATCAAATCTCAAACCTATGTGGTAACTAAGTACAAAAGAGGTAAGTTCAGTCGGGAATCAAAGAGCCTCAAGTAAACTATTAATTTAAATTATTATACTATTTGAATATAATAGATCAGGTCAGCATAACCACAAGGTTATTCCAGTAAAAGGAAAGACAAAGGGGGAAGGACAACCTACTAATGGTTCAGCCCACCAATGGGTTAGCCAACGATAATATGAGTTCAGATAAATGGATGCCATGTTCAGTTAAGAGCTAAACACTGTGAGGCTCTGTTCGGCCAATAATTTAACAACAAAGGAAGGGCACATTGGTTTACAAACCAACCTTACAACAAAAAAAGGTCAGCTCAATTCACAAACTAACCTTTAACAGATCAAATCAACTTGGTTTACAATCCAATCTTACAATAAAGAAAGGTCAACTCAGTTCACAAATTGAGCTTTAACAGATCAGATCAACTCAGTTCACAAACCGACCTCACAAAGGAAGGACAACTTGATTTACAAGTTGACCTCACAACAAATGAAGGTCATCTCAATTCACAAACTGGTCTCTAACAAATCAGATAAGCCTATTCTACAGACTGATTCTACAAAAAAATGGTCAGATCAACTCGCAGACTGACCCTAAAAATAAAGGTCAGGTTTAGATTAGAACTCAAGCACCTAAAGGTAAAATTCGATCAAATACTCTCTCTCTCTATCATATAATATTTTATTTGAGGAACCTCCAACCAGGGGGTAATTAGAAAGACATTATTTAAAGTGCCAAAATTGGCTCAAACAAGCTAATGAGCTAAGAGGGCAAATGATTTAGGTAAAATTTACCAGATAAATCTGTACATTAAGGCCCAATAGTTGAAGAAACTTGACAAAACTCAAATCCCAAGACCATGAAATGTGGAACATTTGCATAAGTATTTCATTTGAATTATTCATCGTTGTCTTTATTTTATTATGACTTTAGTTTAGCTTAGTTTATTCTGACTTTGAATTATTTATCATTGCCAAAATAGAAGAGTTACGATCATGGCGAAATATGTGAGAAATCAGGTACTCCTACTTTCTATATATATCATGTTGGTAGGGCGCGAAATGACACGCCGCTACTTACACTCGCAAGTATACAAGGTCTAAGTTTTAGTATAGTGTGATCGTTAAGATCGGGTTATCGTATCCACAGGGATTGTTGTCGTTACTATTGAATACCGTATTTGTCGTGACCTAAGTTTATCTAGGCGAAAAATAAATGTAATTAATTAATTAAACTAATACTAATATAACCTAAATTAACTACACTAATATGCTAATATGTTTTAGGGTGAAGAATCGCCTAGGGATTAACGTGTTTATAAATACGTGTTCAATCTCGATTTACTTACATTTACGTTGTTCGACCTATTTGACAACCTCGGTACGTAAACTCCACCGCCACTTTTTCCGAGTGTAAGACGGGAGAATACATGACTTTGAGTCAATGAAGAAGTCTCTCTCACCGTCTTAACGATCTTAGGTCACGTGAGTCTCGCTCAGCGTCATTGATTGCACATAATCCAATTCCCTCCCGGGTTATTAGATTGTCGTGTTGTATTTACCCTATCGACAATCTCCGTTCTAAAACTCCCTCGCCACTTATTCCGAGTGTAAGATGAGGGATATAACGCAACTTCGAGCCAATGAAGAAGTCTCCCTCAATGTCTTAATGACCCTAGGTAGCGTGTGTCTTGCCCAACGTCGTCGATTGTCCACGATTCAAACCCCGACCGGGTTATAGAATCGTGGCGTTTGTTTACCTTAATCCGAATCCGGGGTTTGTCAAAATTTCGTATTCTCCATTTATCAATCCAAGTATAATAAACAAAAAATACGATAAATACAATCAAACTACGAAGAACAATTACAAACGAAACATCGAAATCATCCAAACAACGTATTTATAAATATAGTGTTAATCCCTACTACAATCCATATTTAACTCAAGGCCATAGCCGCATACACAAGAAAATAACGAGTTAAACATGCTCACATGCTCCTAAGATTAAGAAATAAGAAAAAACAATCGAAGAACTTAGCCTCGTCCAAAGATAAACTGCTAAGAACGTTCTACGATCGATTTGTCGTCTTCTCCACTTCGGGATGCGAGCTCCACACCTAAAATCCCTAACTATACCCATAGATATAGCCTAAGGGGCTAAAAAATCCATGGGGGTAAGAGAGTTACCGACCAAGGGGGAGGAGAGGGGATATTTATAGCAAAAATATCCTAAAAATATCTCAAGATTGTGCAGGGCAAATCCGCCTAGGCGGTGGAAATTGCGCCTAGGCGGAGTTAGGTCAGTTCGGTCTGATCGCCTAGGTGGTGAAGTAGGCAGTGGACTGGGAGAACATTCTGTTGAAATTTCGCCTAAGCGAAGAAAACTTCGCCTAGGCGAGCGGCTGTCAGTAACCCTTCTTCGTCTTTTTCTGGATTTCCGCTTAGGCGATAGAATCTTCGCCTAGGCGGTCATCCGTCAGTAACATTTTGCTCTTCTCAGCATTTTCACCGCTTAGGCGGTGGTCTGGACGCCTAAGCGGTGGGTCTGTTTCATCTTTTTAGCCTCTGAGCTTGTTTATCCACCGTAACTTCGAACCGCTTTGGATCGATCTCATCTTTTTAACTCCAGTTTCCTATCTTTTTGCTCTACATACCTGATTTATACAAAAAGTATAAAAACTAATTAAAACATAATAAAATACTATATAAACATATTCAAAAACTAACAAATTCAGATTGGAAATAGATAGGTTTTTCACACCTATCATATGTCATTTAGACTAAAGGGCTACACACAAGCTTTTTCTCTTCGAGACATGTTTAACTTATTCTCACGGTGGATGGTATTTGGCTGATACCACACTAGTATCCCAAGTACTAATCCTAAGTGTTGCATATGTTATATAAGTGGAGAGGAAACAGACTGTTGACGAAATCGTGCAGTATCACACACCTTTTCAAGAGGCTCCACACTTTTCTTATCATGTTGGGGAAGGCACAAAGTATCTTTATTGCCACTAGAGTTGTCAATAGTTACGCCCATCTCGATGGTAGTTCTTTATTTCACAACACTTTTGATGGGATACCAAGAAAGGATACCTTATCTGGAACCCAATCCTATCTGCTTATGTTCGAAATGGATGCTATCATGAACTTGTAAACAGTCTATATAAAATGTTATCAACATCTCTAATTCGACCTTATTTCTAAACTTTTTCACCTATATTGTATAATTGATAGAAAGATGATACATTGTTCAATTTTCAAACTAGGACTCCAATGGGATGTCTTCATTGCTGCTTTGTTAGTACATATGTATTGTCAATTTGGGGATTTTGAGGTTGCTCATGGAATTTTTAACGAAATGTCGTTCCGGGATATTGGTTGTTGGACTTCTGTTATCTCTGGGTTTTGTGAAAACGGAAACACTGAAGAGGCATTGCAAGCCAATCCACAACAACTCTTGTCATCAGATTTACCATTGCGGCCTCTATGTCTCAGATTGAGCTATGTGAGGGCAAGAAATCTTAAAAATAAGATCTCACACTCTCTCTCCCTATTTCAAATATAGGTAGTTGAGGCATGATTGTGGTGGTATGGTGGACTGGGACTCGATAAGGATGAAGGATAATAAAGTTTAGAAAATAGGGACGTAAGGTGGTTGCCAGTAGGATGGGCAACGAGAGGTAACGGGTTGGCTAGGCTTCACAACTTGAATTTTGCTAAAGAGCATGAAGATAAAAAAAAAACGTCAAAATTATTAAAAATATGTGTAGTTTTATTTTTTAATAAAATTATATTAATTATGTTAGGAATCTTTTTATTTCACTTTTTAAATTTTGTTACTTAAAATAGTGTTGGATAAAATAACCATTTTATTCTTTCTTTTTCTTTTGGAAGGGGGAGACAAGGGGTTTTCTTGGTAGTTAAAATATACGAAAGTTTGTATCATTTTTTTAAAAGAAATGACAGGGATACTAGTGGCATCAATCGAAGAAAGAAAACTTTTGAAGAAATGAAAAGGAGAAACAGAGATTTATTTACACACATTTTTTATTTAATATTTCTTTAAAATATATAAATAAAATACATCTAACAATATATTTAAAAAATATACAATTAAAATCCCTAGGTCACTAATGACTATAGTCTCTAAATAGAAATTGCTTCATTATAACATGTTGAGTGGGACAACTAGGACAATAACAAACTGATAAACTGATAATCCCAAGCCTTATAGTTTAGTGAATATTTAGTTTACCTTAAATTCAATCTCCTCTTCCACTATATGTTACCCAAAAAAAAAAAAAAAAATTAATAGTAAGTGTTCAATTTCAGGGGGTTATTGTGTAAAATTTAAAAACATCAAAAATTACACATAGGACCCTAATATTTTAGGGGTCATTGTATAATATTTAAAAATTACACATATTTGAGCGGGCTAGCATCCCGGAAGCTTACTTCGAATCCAGGATTTTTTGTTTTTGTTCTTGTTGTTGGGCTTGCATTGGGTTGTTTATCTTTGTGAATTGTAGGATTTGCTTTACTTTGCAATTAATTTCTTATTTACACACACACACAAAAAAAAAAAAAAAAAAAAAAAAAAAAGAGGTTCATTACTTGAATAAAATGTTACCAAAAAGTAAAGGGGGGAATATGGAAATAACACACAAATGAAAAGGGATAAAGTGTAATTTTTGGGTGGTTAAAGCAAATATGCCGTTGCCACGCACGAATATGCTCACGCCTTCTCTGGAAGATCCTCCCTCTCATTCGCATCTCTCTTTCTCTTTCCCTCTCCTCTCGTCTTTGCCTCTTTAGACAGTTTGAAGTCTACCCGACTCTGCTCAATCCCACTTCTCTCTCTCCCCCCCTATATAGAATCGATTCTCATTCTATCTTTCCGGTGCCCAAGCACTTCGCCACATCCCATTTCCAGGTTCGATTTCTTTCCTTCTAGCTCGTCTTGATGATCCGTATTTGATTATTGCCTGCCTCATATGAATTATTAGGACTTGATAAATCAAATTGCAGCAGAAAATCTCCCTCCCACCCCCATTTGATTGTTTTCGTCTTGAAGTTCGGTATTTAGGTTTGGAATTGGTTAATGAGAGCTTCAAATTTCTCAAAATGAAATTGGTTTTGCTTCAAAGTTTTGAGACTCGAGGCCTCTACTGTGTATAATTTGAAATTCGATTCTAGTTATATGCTTGAATCTGTGTAAATTGGTGTCCTTAAGCTACTGAATTAGCTTAAATTCCTTAAACTGTGTGGCCATTGCAATGGGGTTCAACTTGTGCTAGCGTCTGTAAATCTGTTAATTACAGTCGGATTTATTCAATCTATATATCATATCATCAAAGTTTATGAAGAAATGCTTAGTTGTAGACTTATGCTACAGAAAATCTGTGATTATTGACACTGGTTCTTTCTATTGAAAATTGAATGCAGTGCCTCAGCAGGTCTGTTTTTAGGGCCTTAAAAATTTCTATTTTGGGAGGTAAATATTCGTTCCGGCAATCAGTTGAATTCAACTGGTTGCCAATAGCTTATGAGTCTCCAAGGTGCATCAAAAGCTAGTAAAGCCCTAGAGGGTGTGCATGGAGTCCATCTGGTGCCTCATTCACCATTTGAATTGGAAGAGATAAATCATAGCCATGGGGACTTCGGTCAGCCTACGTGCAGAACATCGGGTTTCGACACTAGTCATCAGCTAATTGTGCAGTGAGTGATTAATTCCTTTCCTAAATATGCTTACAGGTTTATTTATTTTTTAGTTATAAAATATTAATTGATCGTAAAATGCATATTAAATATATAGAAACCCAATGGGCCTAACTCACTATCAAAAGACGTCTTGTAACATGAGGATTGCCTCTAGACTTATATATAAGGCGGGCTTCGCTATCCTCCCGAAGCTGGCATTTTCCAATGGTTTGGTTTTTGCCTACTTTAAATGATGGGTACAAGGGGCTTGACTCTATTTGACTTAATGTAATTAACTGGATTTAGGGGATCGAATATTTGAACATTGCAGAATCTGTCATTCGGAGAACTCATGATCAGCTAACACATGTGATTTGGGATTCAACACGCCCCCTCACATGCAGGGTCGACTTTGACAAACCACTGCGAACGGATATCGAGGGAAGGGCCCAACATCAATGTGGGATTCAACAAAATATATCAATTTTCTGTTTAAATTTGGCTAGTTCTGGTTGGAAGGGGTAATTATACAAATTAAAATGAAAGTTGAAGTAGAAATACAATAAAATCAAAATATTATGGTGCAAAATAAAATGTGATCTATACTTAACAGGTAAATATTTAACTTAGAAACTGGGGCTGGGAAGTGTTTGGGCAGGAATTTGCCTCCCCCAAAAAATAAAAAATCGATCTCAACCGTTTTAATATATAGATTTGTTCATTCAGTTGTAGATATTCGGTTGTACTTGACCTAACGCTGTTCAAGCATGTTTTTGCAGGAGAGTGTGGCAGCAAAGACCTGCATGTCTGAAGCCCATCCATTGCAGTGTAAATGGTACTATAGAGGGTGTCTTTTCTTTTGTTTTTTCGCGGACTATGCCATGTCTACTTTGTGCAAGTTTTATAATATCCAATACAAAAATCACGCGTTTGATCAACTCTTTCTATTTACCGTTTGATAGGTGATAGGAATGTCACCGAAACTGTTGTGAATGTGCTTACTTCACTACCATTTATTGCTATCGGGCTCCAAGCCCCGAGGTGAGACATCCCCTTAATTTTTTTATATGTATTTATTAAGGCACCGTTTTGATAATATATTTTTTTAAGTATCTGTTTTGTTTAAAGGGAAAAAAGTGCTTACGTTTAGAAGTAGAATTTGTTTTGCATTTAAGAGTACTTTCAATATAAAAATATTATTTTGAAGTAATTATTTAAAAATCAAACACTTTAAAAATCTACATATCACCCCTTCTACTATGGACTAAAGGGTTCTACTCACATTTTATTCAAAAAAATAAAACAAAATGACTTAATTGCCTTTTAAATTCAAGCTCTAGCTCTCTCTAGCTCTCTTTCTCTCTCCCTTTCTAGTTTTCTTTTCTTTTTTATTATAGGCAAAATAAAAGAAAAATTAATTTTTTGTCCATTTCATGTAAAATTTAGATGAGATTTAAAATTTCACCAATTTTTTAACATAATCCGTTAAGTTAAACAAAAAAAAAAAGTTAGTTTTCCAATTGATTATAACTAGAAAGGGTAAAGTGTAGGCTTTTAAAGTAGTACAAAATAAAACAAAATCAAATTGCAAGGAGGTTAGAAGGCAATTAACCCTTTGATTTATTATTTTTGGTAAAAGTATTTTTTGTTCAATTAACTTCTTTTAACTGGAAAAAGTTACCAAACAGTGAGCTATTTCACGCACATTCCCTCATCTGATTGCTTGTATTGGTGATGATTCAGAAAAAATCTGAACTGTAAGCTGTATGCTAATTCATTAATTGGAGTGGGGGTTGCCTCAAGCTTGTACCATATTTCAAGAGGAAGATTCAGGAAGTATATGAGATGGGTGGACTATACCATGATAGCCACAACAACAGTTGTAAGTTCAAATTGATTTTCAAATGGTATTACACGAAAAATTGCTACTCAACTTATTAAATACCAGCGCGCATAACCCGTGTCCGAAGGCATGATTTTAAAAAATACGTCTAAAATGAAACACAAGTGATATGCCAATAAAATAATATGAATAAAAAGTAGAAAGCATAATTCATGTCCATATACTTGAGAAGTAAAAATTAAATTCTAAAAAATGCAGTCTAATTGAAAAAAAAATCAAGATACAACATAACAAGTGCATGAAAATCTTCTTAAAATCAAGATACAATATAACAAGTGCACGAAAATCTTCTTACTCGTCTATTTTGATGTCAATGCCAATACAAACATAAAAAAGGGAGTTATGATCCTTATTGATCACCGGTGACAAAATTAAACACAAAGAAATAGACAATTTTAGAAAGAAAAATAATTGCGGACTAAATCAAGTAAAGCTTAAAATTGAACTAATTCAGAATGCAAAGAACCTTTAATATCATAGACAAATGTATTATGATATTATTATTAATATCAAACACTATAAAGAAAAACAAATTTCAATCAAGTCAACTATACATACAAAAGTGTAACCACAAACCAATTACTTAATATTTATTAAACAATTAAAATAAAATATACAAATTTAAAACTACAAAACAAAGAACATTCCATTTAGATGATCGTCATCACAAAAATATCATAGTCGAAGTCAAATTGATAATTGTTTAAATACAAAGACCTCAACTCCAAAATATAACAAAAACTACAGTAAAAATAGTTTAAATATTTGATTCAGTTTGATACACACAATTTTACTAATTTAGGGATAATAATCAGTGTTAATTATACCTTCGGAAGGGATTCAAAGAAATCCAAAAGTTGAGAGCAAAAAAAATTCCTCAGTAATAAATTTGCTTCATTTGATTTAAAATTTTCATTATTTTTTATTGCATCATTATTTAATGTGACATGAAGATTATTTGTAGGTTCATCGTGCCAAATAATTTTGTTTATTTCAATTGGTTATGGTAATATTAATTTCAGTTGGGTTAGATGATTATAAGAGAAGTTCAAAAAAAAAAAAATAGAATAAAAGTTGGTAACAATGGCACACAAGAATCATACCTTTAAAGATCATATAGACTATTATTAAAATTAAAATCAAGAAATTAAAAGTTGTGGAACACAAAATGTTGGAACTGATAAATTCTTTAAATGTAATCAAAGTAACAAAAAAGCCTTACGTGGCTACGCCACGTGTTGAATCCCACATCACTTGTGTTACCTGATCCTGAGCTATATATAAAGCCTAAGACAATCCTCATCTTACGAGGCGTCTTTTGAGAGTGAGTTAGGTCTATTAAGTTTCTACATGATACAGAGCCAGGACTATTGGTTGATGTTGGGTGTGTTGCATCCCACATCGATTTTGGGTCCCCCCGATATCTGTTCGTAATGGTTTGTTGACAAGTCTACCCTGTGCGTGAGGGGGCGTGTTGAATCCCACATCGATGTTGGGCTCTTCTTCCGATATCCGTTCACAGTGGTTTGTTAGAAGTTCACCTTGCACGTGAGGGGGGCGTGTTGAATCCCACATCACTTATGTTAACTAATCCTGAACTATATGCAAAGCCTAGGGCAATCCTCATCTTGCAAGGCGTCTTTTGATGATAATCCCACTTCTGATTAACTTATATAGCAACAAAATGTTTTCGCTCTTGCAAAATAATTATATTAAATTAATTAAAATTATTGTCGTATAGTAAATCAAACTTCTAAAATTAACAATTAAAGGATAGAAGTTCTCATGTAACCCCTAATTCAAAACCACAAATTAGAAGAATCAAAAAATACCCAAAAAGCACCCGTTCTTCTTGGGTAGATATTACCTGAGAGCAACACAATTTCTCACTTTATTGCTAAGAATTTATCTAATTATCTCACTCTTAGTAAATCTCTCACTCATTCTCTTTGTAATCAAAAATTAAAATAATCTATCACTAACTCTAATCAAACCAACAAATACCCAAAATTAGCTAGTCTCTCACTTTTTCTAAACAAAAATATGACCTAATCTTGAAACCCCTAATATTCCAAAATATAACTATTCTGTTAGCTTTATATTTACTATGGCCTTTAATTTCTATTTTTCCATAATTAATACCCAATAATTAAATGAAAACTAAATATTTGCTATTAACAAAATTAACTAAAATTGAAGAGAAAATATTTTCATTAAATACTAAATTTATTAGCAGTAATTTCCTAAAATTATTTTTCAAAATAAGGAGGCAAAATATGTCCAAAAAATATAGTACGAGTTGTTTTATAATATAGATTCTTCACAAAGAATTGTCAATTCTAGCCATCTAATTGATTTGCATTAGTCAAGCTAGGATTAAAGCTAGAATTTACCGTACTTTCTTTATCATTATCTCCTAAGAAAGGCTTCCCTGTTTTTTTTTTTTTCCCTTTTTTTTTTTCCCTTCTATTCCTCTTAGAGAAACACTCTCATTTCCTCTTCACTGGCACTCTATGAATTGACATCCAAAAACAACCCATAAGAGAAAAGTGGGAAAAAAGTGGTTTATTACTAAGGCGTCGTTTGGTAACACCTTTTTAGGTACTTTTTATAATAAAAGAAAAAGTTAATCTGTCAAAAAATTACTTTTACTTGGAATTTAGAAGCAAGCTCAAGATTATGTTTTACAATGCAGAGAGAACATTTTGTTATCTCCATACGATGTCCTGACTTTTATAGATGGTGGAGAGAATTTGGTAGAGAGGTTGTAGTTGATCGATCTCTTCAAATTTAAAACTCGTGTGTGCTTTTTTTTTTCCCTACAGAAGACTTAAAATCATGTCTATACTTGCGCATAATGACTTTGCTCTAACATGCACGTTACCATTAATCACTTGGTTAAAACAAGGGAAGTTTGTTTCAGTTGATCATTCTGTAAATGGTTCTAAAAACATAAAACGATGCACAGTCATCTCAAATATTTAATTAGTCAATTTATGAGATGAATTTTTCCCATTAGTGTTTGTCAAGAGCACTCAAGAACGAGAATCAGAAGTACCTAATGGCAGCATCTGCATTTCTCCTTCCAATCCAGCCTCTGATGGTTTCAGCTGTTCACACCGGGATGATGGAGGTATATCTAAATACTTGCTTTTTATACAAATAACTAAATTGAAATTAACCTTTCCTCTACCTTGCTTTTACATGTTCAAGTCCAATTTCTTAGTAGAAATTTTGTGGTGTAATGTCCAATCCTTGAATAAGTATGAACTCTACATGGTCCTTCTATTCTATGTATGTTATTGTTAAAAGGGTATTTCTGTCTTTCCTGTATTATTTAGGGTTTCGAGTACGGTTTGGGGTTTGTTGTATTATTTCTTTGTTTTCTATATAAATAGAGGGATAGGCTACTGGTAGGGGCGTGGAACACGCCGCTACTCACTCTCGCAAGTATACGAGGTCTAAGTTTTAATATAGTGGATCTTGAAAATCGGATATCGTTCCCACAGAGAAAAGTGTGTATAATTGAATACCGCAATTTATGTAGTCTCATGTTATCCTGACGATGAAAGACATGAATTAAAATTAATTTAAGCTAAACTACAATTAGTGGGTTAATCCTAACTAAGTTGATTAATTAGGGATTGATTTCGTTCACTTAATACATGTTTGATTTCGTTTAGTTAACAATAACGGAATTTAGGTATCCGACAATCTCGGTTTGTAAACTCCTCCGCCACCTCTTCCGAGTGTAAGACGAGGGAATACGCGACTTCGTGTCGACGAAGAGGTCCCCCTCAATGTCTTAACGACTCTAGGCCGCGTGAGTCTTGACCCAACGTCATCGATTGCACACTAACTAATGCCCTCCCGGGTTGTTAGATCGTAACGATGTGTTTACCCTAGTTCGAATCCAGGGTTACCTCTCCCGAGTGTCAAACCCTAGATTCTCAAATCCAACCCTAATACCATTACAAGCATATTAAGATCGTCATCAAATGATAAACACAATCAGAATTAAAACAACAACCGTTAAAGAAACATATATTAAACCAAACAAGTATTTACACAACTACATCTATACCTAACTAATCTTTAATTAAACTAACATGTTCTTAGCCAATACAACATTAAATCAAGAGGAGATCATCAATATCAACAATGAACATTAAGTACAAAGATGGAAACAAGGGAAGAAAAGCCAAATCTCAAAGTGGAGTAGTCCACTTTCGCCAAAGAACAATCCTCCCGAGCTTCCTCTTTTCCATTGATGAACTTCCTCTTCTAGCTCTTCAAGGATTGGCCAAGAACACTTTCTACAACTAATATAATCTACTTCCTTAATTATCTAAACCTAACTAAGGTGGAAGAGAGCTCTCAAGAATGACCAAGCCTTCTCTCACGTCTAAGGGTAAGGGTCTAAGGCTTTTAGGTTTGGGGGAGAAAGGAGTTAAATAGGCAAGGTTTGGAAATATCTTGAAACATATATTTCTGTGCAGAGTGTCACCGCCTAAGCGGTGGTTCACCGCTTAGGCGGTGGCTTTAAGTCGGTTAAGCTTCTGTCGGAACTTCGCCTAGGCGGTGGCTGCTGGCATAACAATCTGTCGTTTTCCTCGCCTAGGTGGTGGTTTTCTCGCCTAGGCGGTGGTTCAGCTCTTCAACACTCCAACATTCTGCCTTTTTTCCGCCTAGGCGATGGAACTTCCGCCTAGGCGGTGGTCTTCATTCACTGAAACCCTGTTTTGCACATTTTGTTCACCGTTTCTCCACCGTTTTCACTTGTTTATCGCCCTTTAACGTCATTTCCCTGTTTTACACTAAAACAAACTAAAACACAATTAAATATAACTAAAATGCTTGAAAACTAACAAATTCAGTTTAGAAATAGATAGGTTTTTCACACTTATCAATACCCCCAGATTTAGAATTTTGCTTGTTCTCGAGCGAAACACTAACACTAAACTAAACTAACTAATAAACTAACCAACTAAAAATGAAAAACTTAACACAAAAGAAGTATATGCATGTAAATATAAAGTTCAATCGAAAGGACCAATTTATTCCTCCCTCAACATCCCTAAATCTGATCAAGTTCGGGAAGTAACCCACACCAAGTGGTGTTCTAGAATTTCAACGATCAATATCAATAAAAACCATTCTAGATCCATTTGAAGTGTGTATGTGAGAACTCAAATGTGTAACTATTCAAATACCGGATTCGATTATTCAATCGTCAAACTCATAACTTAAACCGTTTAAAGGATTCAGGAAAACCATACGCTTGATTGGAGTTTACTATCCACTAATGTAGGCTCGGATATTCACAGATATCAATAGGGTTTGGTTTGGCTTTGGAGAACAACCACGGGTATCACTAGAATAAAAAATAGCAAATCGGTTTAATTGAACGATACCCGATGTAAAATCGCTTGTCGCTATCCTCTCTCATGACCCCACATTCTTAGAATACAACTCTGAATAAGAAATGAAGATTCTGGTATTCACTTGTCGAAAGAAAAGAAAATGAAAACTATATTCACGTTTTTTTTTTTTTTTTTTTTTTTTTTAACATATTCCTAAATTAATTCGAATTATTACAGTTTTAGGAGAATGCAAAAAGAAGTTAGAGAAACACTCCCCCAAACTTATTCGAATTTATAAAATTTTAGGAATATGTAAAAAGAAATGATAGAAACACACCCCCAAACTTATTCCAGGAGCGTGCAAAAAAGGAATACGAAAGTGACAAGTGAATACACTAATACCGAATCAATAAAAATTTATCAGAAACCCTACCGCTCACTTGATTTCTCTCAATTTTTAAAATTAGGCTTAGCGACATTGGGTTAAGAAAAATTTAAATGAAATGAGTATTTGAACGTTTTTAGAATTGATTACGTTATTGGCTTCAACAGGGGAAATAAGGAATGAAAATTTTCGGGTTAGCTACAGCGGTTCAAGCGAAAAAATGACGGCCTAAATCACGTATCCGGAATTACCTTACCTAGGATTCCGCCTCAAGTTTCCCCCAAATCAAGTTCTAGTCTCCTCATTTTTTATCATGAGCTTAATATTGAATAATCAGCGTCTAATTTGTTCAGATTATTATACATTGAGTTCAAATGTCGTGTAATTTTTTGGATCGAGATAATTTTTACCCAATCGACATGTTAAGCACACAAAACACACAAGGAAGGTATTACCCCCGACCTCAATATGCAATTAGGGGATAATTCTCATCATCGGGTCTTGGCCCAAATAAACTCAACATCTAAACATGCTAATACAACTTCATACATACACAATTCTAAACTAAATCTAATACTAACATACATAATTTATTCTAACACTAAACATGCAAAAACAAAATTTAAACTAAACTAAACTAAAAATTTAAAAACTAAAACATTCAAAATAATAAAATACATAGATAAACATAATTTTGTACAACAAAAAATTTTCATTTTGTTCAAAAAATAATAACGGTTCATCATTTTCTACAAAAAATCAAAATGGATGAACATCCACTAAACTAATCATCCATTCCATACCATCCAGGCTTGAACAGGGCAGTGTTCCAACATCAGCGAACCCAATAAACATATAGCATGCATGCTAACAAAACGGGTTGAACACATACCTAGGGAATAAGACTTATTCCCTACTGTTCACCTGAAGAGGAATCATCACCGTCACCACTCTGGAAAGGAGAGTGTGGTCTCTGTAGTAGATGCGGCGGCACAGATGGCATCGGAGGGTAATTGTCCATCTCAAGGCCAAGGCCATCCCAAATCTTCCGTTGGACTCGATCTTGCTGCCTCGAAAATTGGTCCAGGAAAGAAGCGATCTCATATTGATTTTGGAGGACGATCTGAAGCTTGTTATTTATCCTCTCTTGGGAGTTTTCATCTCGGGCTCCGGAGGTCCCGCCATCTCGTTTGTTGGCTCCCCTTCCTCAGGCTCGGGCTTGGTTGCCTCTTGCGCCCCAGTCTTCCACAAGCGGTTTATCTTTTGCAGATCAAGTGGAACGATAGGGTCGCACAGGCTTCCCCCGGATACCGTCACGTCAACTAGTCGGAAAATGTGGGTTAATAGTGACGGAAACGGGAGCCCACCCTTTACCGTCTTCGTAGCATGTATGATCAATGAATAGATCAGGAATCCAACGTTGATTGGTTGCCCGGTTTGAATTTTATAGATAAAAAAGGCCATGTCCTTTGAGACGTTTGAAAGATGTGACGTCGGTAGGAAGCTTCCACAAATGAAGTGGTGCCAAATTTTTGGAAATGGCTTTAGGCATTTCACCGAGAAAGTAGCAACATTCGTCCCTTGGTGTTTCCACTTTACTTCGCCAGATGTGATCTTTTCGATGACCCTATGCAAAGTAGGATCTTGGCGTTCAGGGGACCCCAGTGCCGAAAGTCCAAAGAGATAATTGATAAAGTCAGGGCTGAAGATGATAGGCTGATTTTGATCCCTTATTTGGTCGTCTACGGCCTCCGTAGCATTAGCATAAAACTCTCTGACCAAAGCGACCTCGCCCGGGGGTGGCAATTTACAGAATTGCTCCCAGTGGCGGCTTAGGATTTCTTGTTGGAATTCCGTTGGGAGATCCTCTATTGGACCGAAACCCCGTTGACGTATGCAGGCACGATATTTTTCGTGTTCTTTGAAATGTTTCTCCGCTTGTTTTGACACAAAACGGGTGGCATCATAGGCAACGTCAGTCGGCACCCTGGGTTGTGAGCTTGACCCTTCTCCTCTCGCCCTCTTCTTTGCTACCCTCTTCGGCATTTCCTAACAATCACAATCACAAAAACCCAATACAACCTCATCATATATGAACAATTGAAAATCATAAACCTCCCTAATCACTTTGTCAAGAACACATACTTCCCAAAACGAACACCCATTTGAATTTATCAAACAAATTTCACCAATGTGACATCCTATCTCAATTCACATACTCAACCAATCCAATTAAACATGCTCATTACCAAGAATCAAACCAAAAACCCATAAAACTTCGAAATCGCGAAAATAGGGTTAAGGGGTTTGGGGCAAAATTTCAAAATCCAATGATTTTTTAACATAATCATGCAAACCAACCAATAATTTCAACAACTAGACTAAATGTAACGTAAATGAAACTTACTTGTTGAGAATTAATGGTCCAATTAAAAGAGAATGAAGAAATCGCTCCGTTCACGCAAAAACCCTAAATTTTCGAAAATAGGGGTGGAGATCCGATTCTTGGAGGTTGATTCGTGATGGAAATGACTACTTTTGGTAATGGACAGATGATTTTTGAGATTTGGAACGGTTTTGAAGTAAGGTTTTAGAGAGAAGGTGGAGGATTTTGGAGAAGAAGGCTTGCGAATTAAATTTTTAGCAAACGGGATGTTTTAACCGTAGAAGGTCCACCGCTTAGGCGGTGGAACCCTTTTCTTTAAAATCAAACCTTCTGACGAAATTCCGCCTAGGCGGTGGTTTTTTCCGCCTAAGCGAAATTACACCAGTGTGAAAACATTTTGTTTTGCTGCTAATCCGCCTAGGCGGTGGAGCGTATTTTCAAAATTTGTTGCATCCTGTATTTTTACCGCCTAAGCGGTAGGCCGTTTTTGTTGAAAAACACACAACCTGTATTTTTACTGCCTAAGCGGTGGGCTTGCAGCTCCTACTCTCATGTTTTTCTCAAATTTTCAAAATACAGCTCCACCCCGTACATTTTCACTTCGCTTGTTCAACGTGTTTAAACTTAAAATACTTCCTCAAGCGTCCACACTCCTAAATTCACTTCCGAACACAATCCGAAGCCATGCCGGCTTCCAAAAAGAATAAATAATAAAATAAATAGTAACAAAAATCGAGTAATTTGATACCCTAAGTTTCATTTCAAAAAAAAAAAAAAATAGCGTTTGAGTTACCGTCCCCAGCTGAACTATCGTGTTACTAAGTATTTTGCACCAAAATTCCCCATAGACAAGGAATTTGGGTTCAAATGCTCAGTCGGATCAAGATCATGAATTGAAGTCGGCTTCTCCTCTTAATCCTTATCATTTTCAAAATAAGCTCAATCTCGGGATTGAGAATTAACCTTCTTCATCGTTTCTCGCACAGCTTGATCACACTAACACAGTGAAGCAAAAATAAAAATTAAAAACAAAGTAAAATAAATATCAGGATTAACAATCGACCACTTAGTCGTAATATCAACTTAAAATTCACACTAATCCCCGGCAACGGCGCCAAAAACTTGGTGCGTTGACGGGACTAGAATACGATACAATTGCTTTTCCTATTTAAAACTTAATTCTTGAGCCGTTACCGCGTATTTTTGGCAATATTCAATAAAATTCACACTAATCCCCGGTAACGACGCCAAAAACTTGGTAGGGGCGTGGAACACGCCGCTACTTACTCTCACAAGTATACGAGGTCTAAGTTTTAATATAATGGATCTTGAAGATCGGATATCGTTCCCACAGAAAAAAGTGTGAATAATTGAATACCGCAATTTACGTAGTCTCATGTTATCCTGACGATAAAAGACATGAATTAAAATTAATCTAAGCTAAACAACAATTAGTGGGTTAATCCTAACTAAGTTGATTAATTAGGGATTGATTTCGTTCACTTAATACATGTTTGATTTTGTTTAGTTAACAATAATATAGTTTAGGTATCCGACAATCTCGATTCGTAAACTCTTCCGTCACCTCTTCCGAGTGTAAGATGAGGGAATACGTGACTTCGTGTCGACGAAGAGGTCCCCCTCAATGTCTTAACGACTCTAGGCCGCGTGAGTCTTGACCCAACGTCATCGATTGCACACTAACTAACGCCCTCCCGGGTCGTTAGGTCGTAATGATGTGTTTATCCTAATCCAAATCCAGGGTTACCTCTCCCGAGTGTCAAACCCTAGATTCTCAAATCCAACCCTAATACCATTACAAGCATATTAAGATCGTCATCAAATGATAAACACAATCAGAATTAAAACAACAACTGTTAAAGAAACATATATTAAACCAAACGAGTATTTACACAACTACATCTATCCCTAACTAATCTTTAATTAAACTAACATGTTCTTAGCCAATACAACATTAAATCAAGAGGAGATCATCAATATCAACAATGAACATTAAGTGCAAAGATGGAAACAAGGGAAGAAAAGCCAAATCTCAAAGTGGAATAGTCCACTTTCGCCAAAGAACAATCCTCCCGAGCTTCCTCTTTTCCATTGATGAACTTCCTCTTCTAGCTCTTCAAGGATTGGCCAAGAACACTCTCTACAACTAATCTAATCTACTTCCTAAATTATCTAAACCTGACTAAGGTGGAAGAGAGCTCTCAAGAATGACCAAGCCCTCTCTCACGTCTAAGGGTAAGGGTCTAAGGCTTTTAGGTTTGGTGGAGAAAGGGGTTAAATAGGTAAGGTTTGGAAATATCTTCAAAATATCTGAAAACAGATATTTCTGTGCAGCGTGTCTCCGCCTAAGCGGTGGTTCACCGCTTAGGCGGTGGCTTTAAGTCGGTTAAGCTTCTGTCGGAACTTCGCCTAGGCGGTGGCTGCTGGCATAATAATCTGTTGTTTTCTCACCTAGGTGGTGGTTTAGCCCTTCAGCACTCCAACATTCTGCCTCTTTTCCGCCTAGGCAGTGGTCTTCATTCACCGAAACCCTGTTTTGCACATTTTGTTTACCGTTTCTCCACCGTTTTCACTTGTTTATCGCCCTTTAACGTCCTTTCCCTATTTTACACTAAAACAAACTAAAACCACCTATCAGCTACCACAATGGATTAAGCCTTCTTGTTCTTTTCATATCATGTTCTATTACTATATCATGGTATCCAGAGTAGGTTATGGGAGATTGATTTCATAGATCTGTTCAAACCAAAAAAAAAAAATTCTTCTTCTCTTGTCTACTGTTCATACGAAAAAAAAAGAAAAGAAAAAGAGAAGAGCTGAAACCCTAGCAGCCCACTAGCCCTCGCCGCCGCTCAACACACTCAGATCCGCGCCTCGCAGCCGTTGCCCAGGCTATTCCGAGCCTCGCCGACCGTCGCCTAGGCCATTCCGAGCCGCTATCATCATCGCAAACCGTTATCGACCCCATAATCGCGTTGTACGATCATCGCGAACTAGTTCTCCTGCCCGCTGTCCTCCTCTGGCGTCATCGACCTTCGCCAGACCTTCGTCGGACCTTCGCCGGCCTTTTGCGTTGACTTGAGACTTTTTTGTTTGCATTCTGGTAGAACCAACTGCAAACCCTAGTTAAACGATCTCAGCAACGCCCCTTTGCATTCTGGTTATGCTTCTGGTAATTGTTCGTAACACTTGAGACTTCGGGTTATGCTTCTGGTTATTGTTCGAAAGACAGCCCTACAGATGTTCGTGAGTATTGTTCTGATTCTCATATTCTTCGTTTAAGCACTACAGTTCTTTATATTATTGGTTTGTTTTCCTTGTGCAAGTTGTTTGTTAGTTGTTGTATTGGAGGGTACTAACGTCGATAGCTACCCCCCCAATCGTTAACAATCGCAAGTTGAATGAGACTAATAATTTACAATGGTCCAAAGTTGTACAAGTTCTTCCCGATTAAGGGAAACGAGATGACCGAGGAAGTCGTAGTAATGAATTTCGGGGTGGCCGAGGTGGCCATTGTCGTAGTTAATATCATCGGTGCTCATTTTGTGGCAAGGAAAACCATACCCAAGATATTTGTTGGTACAAATTTGGTCGTTCTCCTAAGTATGTTCATGTGGCAACTAATAATCAAGTTGCTCTCGTTTCCGCATCCAACTCTTCAACTCCCAAGACCATTTATGATGATGAGTATATTCAATTCCTCCAGTTTAAGTCGTCCAAGCAGACATCTACCCCAATTACTTCGCTAGCTCAACGAGGTAACCCTATTGCATGTCTTTCTTTTCATCCTTCCACTTCTATACCTTGGATCATAGACTCCGCTGCCACCGATCACATGTCAGGTACATCTTCTCTATTTACGCATATTCACTCATCTCCCTCATTGTCTCCTGTTACTGTTGCTGATGGTTCTACTGTCCCTATTCGTGGTATTGGCATTGTGGAACTTTCACCATCTTTCTCTTTATCCTCTGTGTTGTATATTCCCTCATTTGCTTTTAATTTAATATCAGTTAGTAAGCTTACTCAACAACTTCAGTGTTCTGTTTGCTTCTTTCTTGATTCTGTTATTATCCAGGATTTGAAAACACAGAAGACGATTGGCGTAGGGCGTGAGAAAAATGGTCTTTATTACTTCCGAAATCACGCCAAGACACCTGTTATCCCGCCCACTGCCTGCCCTGCCGTTGCATCTGCCCACCAAATTCCTTGTCGCCTAGGCCATCCCTGTCTTGCCAATCTAAAGGTATTTGTTCCTAGTTTACGTCATTTGCCCTCCTTAGATTGTGAGTCTTGTCAGTTGGGAAAACATCATCGTACTTCATTTACTTCTCCCGCTCAGTTTCGCACATCGAGTCCTTTCAGTTTAGTTCATGCAGACGTTTAGGGTCCTTCTCGTATTGCCTCTACACTTGGCTTTCGTTATTTTGTCACGTTTGTTGATGATTTCTCTCGGGTTACATGGCTCTATTTAATGAAAGATCGTTCTGAATTGTTCTCCATTTTCTCTGCCTTATGTGCTGAAATTAAAACTCAATTTAATATGCCTGTGCGTATACTTTGTAGTGACAATGATCGAGAATATTTTTCCCAACCCTTTATTTCATTCATGTCACAATCTGGTATCCTGCATCAATCTTCTTGTCCTCACACATCGCAGCAAAATGGCGTCGCTGAGCGTAAGAATCGACATCTCCTAGAAATAGCTCGAACTTTGATGTTTGAGATGAATGTTCTCAAACACTTCTGGGCCTATGGAGTTCTTACAGCTTGCTTCTTAATCAATAGAATGTCGTCTTTTACCCTGAATGGCAAAGTCCTCCATTTTATTCTTTTTCCCCGATCACCTTGGTTTGCTTTACCTTTCCGTATCTTTGGTTGTGTTTATTTTTTCCACTAATTGACTCCTGGCATGGATAAATTAGATCATTGTGCCATAAAATGTATCTTCCTTGGTTATTCTCGCACACAAAAGGGTTATCGATGTTACAGTCCTTCTTTACGTCGCTCTTTCATCTGTGCAGATGTCATCTTCTTTAAGTCCACCTTTTACTTTTCTGCCCTACCTTCTCGGGATGATCTGAATGTCACCCTTCCTTTCCCAAGTCTCCCAGATCCGACACTATCTCTTTCTGCTCCCGAACCTACCCCGCCTAGTCGTCCTCCACCACCTTTGCAGGTATACTCTCGTCGCCAGAAGGCAGCTTCCGCCATCGCGCCCATCGTCTCTCTGTCTTCAAATTCTTCTCCAGTTCATGAATCCGTGTCTAACTTGGACATACCCATTGCTGTTCGGAAGGGTAAGCGCACATGTACTCAACATCCTATTTCTAATTTTGTCTCGTATGTATATCTATCTCCTTCATATTCCTCTTTTGTTGCTTCTCTATCATCTGTTTCTATTCCTAAGTCTGTCATAGAGACTCTCCGTCACCCTGGTTGGACGACCGCAATGGAAGAGGAAATGCTAGCTTTATATCAGAATGGTACTTGGGATTTTCTCTCATTTCCGGCTGACAAAACAATAGTTAGATGTAAATAAGTGTACACAGTCAAAGTTCATCCGGATGGCACCATTGATCGACTTAAGGCTCGTTTAGTTGCCAAATGTTACACTCAAGTATATGGTCTTGATTATTCTGAGACCTTCTCTCCCGTTGCCAAACTCGCTTCTGTTCGCTTGTTCATCTCTTTGGTTGTCACCTTTCGTTGACCGTTGCATCAACTTGATATCAAGAATGCGTTCTTAAATGGTGATTTGACTGAGGAAGTATACATGGAGCAACCTCCTGGGTTTGTTGCTCATCGGGAGTCTGGTTTGGTATGTCGCTTGAAGAAATCCATCTATGGCCTCAAACAGTCTCATCGAGCATGGTTTGGGAGATTCAGTGAAGTTGTCACTGAATTTGGTCTTCGCCATTGTGGAGTCGATCACTCTGTATTCTATAAGCACAGTAAACTCGGGTGAATATTGTTGATTGTGTATGTGGATGACATCGTGATTACTGGAGACGACCACTAGGGTATTCAGGAACTCAAAACGTTTTTGCATAACAAATTTCAAACCAAAGATTTGGGTCAATTGAAGTATTTTTTGGGGATTGAAGTTGCTCGATCAAGTCAAGGTATTTACCTGTGTCAGAGGAAATATGTTCTCGATCTGTTGAGTGAAACAAGAATGCTAGGAGCTAAACCTATTGATTTACCTATGAATCCAAATAGCAAACTATTGGCAGATCAAAGTGTACCATTGACAGATGCAGCGCAATACAAATGGTTAGTTAGAAAGTTGAACTACTTGACAGTGACTAGACCAGATATTGTCTTTGCTGTGAGTGTTATCAGTCAGTTCTTGGATCGTCCCACGACGTATCACTGGGATGCAATAATTCGTATTCTTCGATATCTGAAAGGTTCTCCAGGATGTGGTTTGTTGTACCAGAACTTCGGTCACACTCAAATTAAGGGATATACAGATGCAGATTGGGCCGGATCTCCCTCGGATATGAAGTTTACTACTAGGTATTGTGTATTTATTGGAGGTAATCTCGTTTCTTGGAAGAGTAAAAAACAGACAGTTGTGGCGCGGTCAAGTGCAGAATCGGAATACAGGGCGATGGACCACACTACTTGTGAGTTAACTTGGTTCAAACATTTGTTGGGAAAACTCGGATTTGAACACTCTTCACTGATAGATCTGGTATGTGATAATCAAGCGGCACTTCACATTGCATCCAACCCAGTCTTCCATGAGAGGACAAAACATATTGAAGTTGATTATCATTTCATTCGAGAAAAACTATTACAGAAGCAGATTGAGACTAAACATGTAAAGTCAGTTGATCAATTAACTGATTTGTTCACTAAACCGTTGGGAGGCTCAAGGATAAAGTACATTTGTAATAAACTAGGAGTATACAATATATATGCTCCAGCTTGAGTGGGAGTGTTAAAAGAGTATTTCTGTCTTTCTTGTATTATTTAGGATTTCGAGTACGGTTTAGGGTTTGCTGTATTATTTATTCGTTTTCTATATAAATAGAGAGATATGTTACCACAATGGATTAAGCATTCTCGTTCTTTTCATATCATGTTCTATTACTATATCAGTTATAACCAAACAAATATGTTTATGTGACTTGTGTAGGTTTCAGTACTCTTTTTATTGCTGGGAAAACGCTTTATTTGAATCACTCTTGAATCTTGATACTTTTGAATAGTGTGTTCATGGAAAAATCTACAAGAAAAAATGCATTTTACCCCGGTACCATAGGAATGAGATTAGCACTTGATCAATCTGAATTAATGTTTTTGTTCTTAATCCCCTGAACTACTAAGAAAAAATGCAAAATTAGATTTTTCATTTAGTCTTGTTAATTAACTAAATACCCTTCACCAACGAAAAAAATAGGGTTTTTGGCCATGGGCCACAAAATTTTGCCGCCCACTATTAACTCAACCCATTTACTACTGTAATTTTTTTTTAAATCCAATAATTATATCAAATGTCCAAAGTCACTCCACTAAATGAAAATCACTGTAATATTTTACAAGAAAAAGTTAACAATGTTTTTCATTTAGTGATGTGACTTTGAACTTATAGAAATATTACTCTAAAACTGTATGGACAACAAATTTAAATTACTGTTCACCAAGAACCCCAAGATTACAACATTTCATTTTGTCCCCTAAATTATATGATGACGACTGTTGAATTCAATAGGTTTTGTATGCAGCACTTATTTGCCAAAAAAAAATTCAAAAAAAATTGCCGTCCGGTAAAGTCGTTTCCTATTTCTACTGATATCAATTTCATGACATAACCATGCTTTTTATGAAGTTCTTACAAGAAACGGTTTCTGACATTATTTAACTTTCGTCATTACAATTATAATTTTTTTTTTCAAATTTCTATTTTAGGTTGCATTTGCAAAAAGAGCGTTCAAAGATCCGGATCTACGCACAGCCCACAACGTGCATAAGATGTCAACGCTGTTAGGCGGTGCACTTTTCGTAGCCGATGATGTCTTTCCCGAGACTCCATTCATTCATGCTGCTTGGCACCTTGCTGCTGCTGTTGGAGTAGGCACATGTAACAAGCTTCTTGAATAGTTCAAGCACTATTCTTTTTAAAACCAAAATTTGCCGAAAATTCTCATTAGGAAGCCAATTTCACGTTGATCTTCCTCTGTAGCCATAGACGGGTAAAAACCGGAACATACGGATGTTGAATTTCACTCATTGTTTTTCCAGAAATTTCATGTTTTTAAGATGATTTAGTTTTGTCATTGTGCCTTGTATGAAGGACAATATCAGTCCTATTTAGCTCATTTTTAGCATATTGTGAAGAACAATGGCAATTTCCTATTGCCCTGTATTATGATTTGTTCAATTGTGCTGGAAATATATGCAAATTACCCACCCTGTATTATGATTTGTTCAATTGTGCTGAAAATATATGCAAATTATCCATATGCAATTTTGAGATTGCTTTAATTTTGTCAGACGAGCGCATTTCTGGATTTGGTTTTTGCATAGTAATTCACAGGACAAAAAACTTGAAGTTGATTTTGCATGGTAGTTAAAAATGAATCTCTATCGCTCTCCTCGGGGGCTTGTTTATGTGTTGCTGTGTGCAAAATTAGTTTCATATAATGAGGTCTCTACTCTGTAGAAAAGAATCAGGCAACAGCATCACATTTCATGAAGTTGTAAGAATAATAGAAATAGTATTTGATTTATAGGCAAATTGTATAGAGTACAATAAGAATTTTGCCAAAAGTGGGTTAGCCCAAAAAGGAAAAAAAGGTGCCCTCAAATCAAATTAATGTATCTATGCCTTATCAGTTTTCTATAAGCCCTGTATCAGATCAACTAATGTAATGTATAGAATTCCGGGCCGTGGGGGTTTTGGGGGGTGGTGCTGGGGGAGTTGGTGGGTGGGATGGGGGTGGGCGGTTACAAAACTATGTGGTTTTGTCATATTTTGCAGCTTGTTAGATCATACAGCAGCTGCAGATGTATTTGATGTACAATTGATGCCCGGTCTTGACTCCTCTACACAACCCAGGAAATTGTCAGATTGCTCTGTTTTTTTCCCAGCAATTCTTTGAAGGACACAAAGAATTGAAGTGAATGAAAAAAAAATGGAATTATATGATTACCGGAGGGGCTGTTATATGACTGAATCATGGGTTTTGTTCATAAAGCACATGCAATCGGGACAAGGAAATGAATAGATTGAATCTCTTGGTCTTTTAAGCTCCATCCCTTTCATGTCACTCTGGACCTTCATATTCACCATGTGTCGCTTGAAGCTTTTCCACCTAAAATACACAAGGAAGAAACAAACCCATTTATTATTTCCAGTGTAGATATATTTGGGAAATCACCTTGATGCGTGAGCGATGCATATATGTTTTCCGCAGGTTTGTTGTTCAATCAAGTCAAAATCATCCAATAAAAAATATAAAAATTATATATGATCAGAGTTCCGACATGATTTCACGAATACTGTTCACACGAAATGTGACACAAGAAACCTTTCGACAGGCCTCCGAGTAAGAAATGCAGAATCACCGAGTTCAAGCAATAACGTGACTTATTTAGTAACTAAATTTAAGGGGGGAAAAAGTAACAAGCCTCGTCAATCTTGAATTCTTTTTTATACATATACATTACACACACACACACACAGAGTAACCTGAGTGATGCTCATGGAATGTAAAACTAACAAGATAATTAATTTATGTAGATATGCCGACATAAAAACTCACAACTTATCAACTTCGGATAAATCACTAATGCTTTGTTTGGATGGAGGGGAGGAAAGTGGAACAGACAAAGGAATAGGAGGGGAGAGACGATGGTCTTTTCTTCATTGTATTTGGATGTATGGGAAGGGATTCACTTCACTTGTATAATATGCATATATGCAGGAGATCAATAAAACATATGTCCGTATTAGTAATTTGAATGGATTTTATACGATTTCCTTCCAAATTGGAAGGATACAAGTTCGTTCCATTTTTTGCGTCTGTTCTTCCCGTCCCCTCTTTCCCCCAATCCAAACATTGTAAACTGCACATGGATTTTAAACATGTCCTGCATTTGAAGTGAGGTGTAACCAATATTAAAGTGTGAGACTGAGAACATACCCAATATTCAGGCTGTCAAATAACAATGCCAGCTTCCGCTTGTCAGGTCTAATAGTCTTGGAGTGTCCACCATACAAAAATCTTCTATGGCCCAACAGGAACTGTAGAAAGTTCCCACCTTGTGTAGTCACAAATACTTCACTATGAAGACAAACCGTATAGTCTATGGCAGCCATCCTCGAAGAATAGTTCTACAAAGTGTAATAATTTGAGCCAAATCATGATCTTGAAAATGAGACCAAATTGGAATTTGGAAGTGAGATTGAAACGGGAAAAAAAAATAAAAAAAAAATAAAGCATTTGTACCTTGAATGGAGCCAATTCCTCAGCAGATGCTAGCGTTTCTTTTGTTTGTAAAAACGGAAACATTTCAAATAGAGGAGCCATATACCTCTCGGAATCGTATATCTTTCCAGATGCTAAATAGATAGCTGTACTTCTATCAAACCCCATTCCTCTAAGAATCAAACCAACCTGGCAATATATAGACACGTACAAGAATTTATAGTGGCTAAGAATATATATTCTATAAATCACAACATATTTTACATTTTGAAACATTTTCAACCGTCAAATCAAATATTTAAGGGTCAAGATTGAAGGATTTCAGGAGACATTTTCAACCCTTGGATTAAATCCAAGAACTAAGATCATAGAACTCTCAACCAATAAACAGCAATTGATTTAGATCTAACGGTCGAAATCAAACAATATTTTAAATCGTTATAATTTATATCATATAATATCTCTAATAAACTAACAATTTATCCCAAAATATTTCACACAAATCTATATAATAAATTAGGACATAAAAAGTTTTAGAATGCCAAAAAAATTCACCTTCCCACTTTCAAAGATGGTTAAATTAAATTATTTTTTTGACACTTTAAATTTTACATTAACAATTCATTTGCCATTTTTTATTTACATAAATTAGACAATTAATAGAGTGCCTTTAGGCACGAGTAATACCTAGTCTATTCTATAAATCAGGGCATATTTAACATTTTTCTTACCATTGGATGGTTGGATACATTTTTCACTGTTGATTTAGATTTTGTTGAGAACCAAATAACAAACTCTCAAGAAAATGTATTTTCATGATTAATGTATTTGAACTAAATATAGGATATTCAAGATTAATGTATTCAATTAAAATTAGTGCCTTTAGACATGGGGTGTGTACTAGTAACCATATAAATTGGTTTCAGAACCCTCAATAAAATCAATACTAATTGTCTGAAATATAGGAAGATTAGATACAATACAATCAAATAAGGAAACCACAATACCACCAGAAAACGAGATTTCCAAAACACCATACAGTGTTTCTACTACAATTGCATATGGTTTTTACTACATTTGTATCTGATTGTGTATAAGCTCATAAATGGGAAAAAAAAAATACGCGAACAAATAGAAAAAGAAAAGAAGGCACAACCTGAATCTGAAATAATCGGTACTAGAGTTGTCTTATTCTAGATATGAACTAACATAGGAATTTTATGAGCTCAACGTTCGTAGCATAAGGGGAAGCAATCTTCCCACCCTGCTTAGTCATGCATAATTGCATATGAGCCCACATGTTTGGGTAAAATACTGGCAAAACATGTGAGACATAAAATAAGCTATGGGACAGTAAAATAAAGATATATAGAATAAATCGACACTACAAAAGCAGGGAAAAATAACCTCTAAAGGAGTTAAAGGACATTTTCCATTAATCCTGATTGCTCCAGGGCGAATAAATCGACCAGGCCTTGTAAATTTCCCCCTCCAGCCTCTCTCCCTGGCAGCATTCATGTCTTTATTTTCTTTCTCCCCGCCATCATAAACACAACAAGAGAAAGCAATCATATCCTGCATGAGAAGATGACATTACTGCTAGTTCAAATTCTCACTGAGATTCACTGCTAGGGATCATATACAACAGCATTTAGAAATTAAAATCCAGAGTTTTGATTCAGTGGAGGACTGACCTCCTCAAAACGAAGATGCACCGAAATGTAATTTCCGCTACTGTTTGCACTGCGTTCTCTCATTTTTGACACCAGTGTTTCACCCAAAGTCAAAATGGGACTCGAAAACCTCAATGCTTCATAATTTGCCAAGCACCTAAGCCGTTGAACAACTCTCGGGGCATCAAATGACAATCGGTTTGCAAAAGGAGAAATCCGAATGACCCTGATTTGAATTTTCAAAGCATATACACACAAAATCAATCGATGGAATTTAATGATGAAGTGTTCAAGAAATAAGTCGTGGATAGCTCAAGTAGTATTACAGCTGTGCCTGTAATATATTGGTCACCATACCCAAAAACGTGGAAGAAATATCACAGCAGTGCATCACAAGCAAGCCAAGATCATTTTCAAGCTATGATGATATTGTGGTCCAATAAGAAAGCTAAATGGATGATAATTTTAGCAAAAAGACACCAAAGAAAGTTTTACTTGTAAACCAACTAGACCATCGCTCAAAAAAGTATTGTTTTAAAATTTAAACCATTCGAGTTAATGTAAAATTTCAAGACTACAGGCAAGTTAAGCAACATAAAGGTCAAATCGGGTAGCATTTCATAATTCATATCAATTCACATTTCACAACATACTCATGATCTCGTGGATATCTTTCGGATGCAGTGCAAGTAATAGAGTAGCCAGTGCTGTAAAAGGCAAGGTAGTTGGGCGGGGCGTTTTGACCGGTCTGGGGCGAGGTGTAAACCCCATGATACATAAATTTTAATATTTTAAAAATATTATATATAAATAAAAAATATAAAAAAATAAATAAAAAGGATAATAAAAATAAATATAGATAGAATATAAAAGTTAAGAATCATAAATAATAATTTATTTGAAATTTTATTTTCTATATGAGGTCAACCTATTTAGGGATGTTATTATATATTATTCTTTATTTTGTTATCAACTCTCTAATAAGTAATAATCTTCTTTGAAGTGTAGTTAAAGACACTACATTTTTCCTTTATTAGTTTAATATATATATATATATATATTAGAGGAAACAACTACTTTATTTCCAAATAAAACATAAAAAAACCGCATGACATAACCCTAGTTCTCCTATTTCCACAATTCTCCTATTTCCACCGCCATCAACCCCTGCTTCCTATCTGAGCGATAACCTGTGCCACCCCAAACCTCTTCTAGCCTTCGAAATCTGGCAACAACGAAGTAATGAAGACGAAGACGAACATATCAAACAGGTGCAAAATCAAGTTTTGTCTCTCTTGATTTTTCTGTTGAAGAAAACACAGGGTAAGCACCGTCAAATTGCACCTGGGGCGAAGTGGGGCGTTGCCCACGACATCTGGGCACAAGCCCAGCTGGAAAATCGCGCCCCTCATCGCCCCGGGGCAATTTAGGACCGCCCCACCTCCGGCGAACCGCACGAACGCCTTTTACAACATTAAGGGTAGCACATCCACAATTTGTTTTCCTAAAAGAAATCCGTTGTACAATTAGTAAGTACTAGTATACTAAATATTACTCCTGCAAGGAATCTTATAATTTCTTTTCACCTGTATTTCTTCTAATAAAACAACAAAAAAAAATTATAACATCAGTTTTAGTTATGTGCCAAACAAATTAAGATAACTCAGTAAGCATGTTGTAGTTGACCCCACAACTTGAATTGAAGAACATATTGCTTAAAATATGAAAATAATGGGAACATCACCGCCCGAAAAAAGGACCGGAAGTAAAAACATTAAAAAAAAGTAAATCAGGTGAGGTTTGAAAGTATGCCACATGAAGGAGAGGGAAGAAAGAAAAGGAAAACAGGGAAAATGAAAAATGTGTTGCGATTGGTAACTCACCTTTCTTCTAAAAGCTTTGGAAGAACTGTATCTCTGTAGTACTTGATGGATGACCAAGCTTTTATTCTAAAGTTGTATACATTGGTCATATTGTAATCAAAGCGTTGCATTATTGCGTCAGGGATCTTGTCAACTATTCGGACATCATTTTCCAGGGTTCTGACAAAGTATTCTTCATCATAAATGTCTCCAAATTTGCTGCACAATAAAGCACAGCTGATAGCATTTTCTACATAGAAAGTCACTGACCAGTAGTGTCCATGTTATACTGAAGCAAAGAGCACAAATATCTTCCCCCCATCCTAACAAACACACTTTTTTAGAAAGTCACAAACCAGTAGTTTCCATGTTGTACTGACCGTAGTCATCCAGGTTTATTGTGCTTATACCCAAGGGTGATTTTTTTTCTCTCTTTATTTAGATTAGTCAAAACAATACCTTCAGTGGATTAACTACAACTACAAGCAGAAGGCAAGAAAGTCCTAGAAAAACTTATCAACATTGAATGAATTACAACGACTACAAAGTGATTAGCTAAAAAGCACAGAGTGGAGCTTGGTTGAAAGCCATTTTTCACAGAAGGAAAAGATTTGATATTACTTTGCGATAACTAAACCTCTTATGGCAATTATAGGGTTCCAGCCTATCATTAAGATGCATGGCAAAGTACAGCAAGATACGTATATTCATATGAAAAAAGAAACATGATAGCAAATTTGCTGTTGGCACTCTGAAAAAATCCCATGCACACCAATCATATAATTATTGTAAGAGAATTGCATATTAAATTCGAAAGCAACTGGAGTCTAAAATCTACATACAAATTTCCTAGTCCGTTCTTTTCCTGTCTAAAGAAAAAAAAAAGGCATGTATGCTTCAGGAGTATAATGCACTAGACGGTAGCAAAGTTGATTTTCATTCATATTTATTTCTTCCCAACTACAACTTGCAAGGAACCCTATATAAGGCCCCTCCTACAAAAAGAATATAAAGCAAAATGACCATACTCACAAACCTAGGATCTCTCCAAATGCTGTGATAATGGAAACTGGGAATTACAAGTGTTGCATTGAGATAGCCTGCCACGGCAACTGCATTGCATATCTACAAAGCATTGATACCAACCAAAAGGAAAGCAAAAAAAAAAAAAAAATTAAACTAGTAACATGAAGTTTTAGGTTTTGTTTGGTTTTGGATTGCCATATGCATTCTTTGTTTTCGAAAACACAAAATACAAGTATTGATCTTTTAACAACACAACTCAAAAACAATTTCACAAAACAATTTTCACAATGCCCAATCTACCACATCACCCACTTTTATTATTATAAATTTAATTTCATTGTTTTCTCTGTATCTTTATTTGTTATCTCTCTACAAAACCTCTCCACCACACATTCACCTAAGTCACATCATTATTATCTCTTTTTCGAAATCCTATTTCAACATTTCTTTTAATTTTAAATTTTTTAACACATTATTACTAGAAATTCCTTTTTTTCATGATTTTTTCAAAACTTAACCTCAAAACTAAACCAAAACAACTTTTCAAAATTTTCAAAAACTGTTTACAAAAATTGCTTTAAAAATTATAACTTTTTCAAAACTAAACAATTTTTTGAAAACTATATTCGAAAACTAAACCAAACAACCCCTTAGCATCTATAAGAAATTAATGATGTCAGTAGCATGAAAATACCGAAGTCCTCTGCTGGTTCAAGCCACCATTTGCCTCAACATATATGTAACCATTTGACTCGGGTAAGCCTACAATAAAAACTACAATATTAGAGTAAACTGGAAAAATTATGCATATATGATGGTTACATCCATATGCACAAGTGAGAATTCAAAGACATCAATGCAAAAAATTGTACAAGGCTTGGATGCTACATGTTATAAATGGATGCATGCACGAAAATAACTTCTTAAACATACCAACAGAACTAACAAATATGATGGTGACACATCCCAATTGAGACCCATCCCCATCCCCACCCTCACCCCCGAAGAAAACAAAAACAAGGAAAAACAAAAAAGAGAGAGAAAGAGGGGGAAAGGATATTAGACCAAAAATATTATGGATTGCATCATTCCATGTAGCACATCGAGTTTCATTCATCAATTATTTACGAAGGCTGGGCGCCAATACAAAAATATGCGACGCGGTACTGGAAAATCTTTAGGACGACATAAAGAAACTCTGAATCCATTCAGAGCAGCAAAACAGTACAAGGGTGACATTATTTGATAAATAACGCCACCTAAAATAGACAGACAGCCTGAAATTGAGCCCAAGTGTCTTCATTTCATTCAACTTATAATTAGATAATAGAAAAAACAAGACCCAACTAGGAAGAATTAGGGGGAAGAACTAATATCATACCTTCCAAAGACTTGTTCAAACAAGGTCTCCACTCGCCACGTTTATAAGAGTGTTTCCATATGGTTGATATCTACAATAAGTTTTGGCATATGTCAAAAACATTACGAGGCACGTGAAAATTAATAGGAATCCAAAATTTAGTCAAATCCAAAAGTTAAAATCAAAAGACAGTGGAATACTATTCAAATCATAATAGCCACTAACAATTTGGGAAGGATAAAATTACACTTTAGAAAATTAGAAAATTAGAAAAAAAGAACAAATCTGGAATGCAGCAAAATAGCATCATAATGAAAGAAAGGTATATACAAAGCATGTTGCAACCACCACTATATTCTTCAGTATGGTACACGTAGTGAACAGGTAAACCTACAGTATGTGTTAATTAAAATAGTACTTCCACAATGGCAAATTCAATTGTTCATGTGCATGCTTAAGATGACAAATAATGTTTCCCATAAATTGATGTTCGATCAGTTTGAACTTGCTCTCGATTACCGAACGCCTTTAAAGCAAAATTGTTGTTCTCCAGTAAAATTCAAAGGAGGAAATGAAAAAACGAATGATGAATTAACAAGTCACAATTACCAGGACGTATCAAACTAACCCAATGTGAAATGAGATGAAGTGTTATCAAAGTAATTCTCCGTCCAAATCAGAGAGTTTTGAATTACGCAGAAAAATGAAATTAACACAAGAAATACAGATACAATTTTACTGACCGCATCGGCCGAAGAGTTATCAGAGTCCATCTCGGACCGGAGCTTCGGGTAAACCTGCGAACTCCTGTACACTGACCCCGGCGCCGGGCGGTGATTGATGAAGGGAACCACATCAAACGACACAGTTCCCATGTAGAACAACATCGCAGCGATGTACAGCAACGGAGCAAACAGGAACACGCCCTGTCTTCGTAGTAGAACCGAGAGGATCGCCCAAGCAAACCGCTGAGCTAGGGTCCGAGGGGGCGGGGCGGGAGTGAACCGGACCGATTTGGACCGCCCGTAGCGGAGCTTAGGCGACCGGAGCGGCGAGTGAGGCGGTGAAGGGCTGTTGTGGCCGTTGCTCGGCAGCCTATTGTGCGCCTGCATAGCTTCTCTGTCACGTCACATGACACACCATAACACTTTTCTCTCTCTCTCAATCTCTCTCTCCACAGCAGGTTTATGCGCATTGAGAGAGACAGAAAGAGACAGAGGGAGACTATATGTGCGTGGAGCGAAGATTCATCTCTCTTGAAAAAAACTCGAGGGAACTTGGAAGTTGCCTGGATCAATGTGAGGTTTAGAGAGTGGGATTGCACGTGACCAGTAACATGAAATGTGAGGGGGGGGGTGTCTAAGAGGAAACCATTCGGATGAAAAAAACCCAGGAAAAAAAAACAAAGAGGATATTTGTCACTTGTCATTTTCTCCTATCATAATTTTTTTTTATCATTATCGTATGAGTCGATCCCTCATATTCCATTTCCGCCGCCGCATGAATATACATCTACTTTCTCTTGTGAAAGGTTTAAAATTTAACTTCCTCCTCTAATATATGTACAAAAAAAAATCAACCCCTTATAATTAAACAATCAAATATTCTTATCAGATTAAAGTTGTTGACACAACAATATTATTAATAATAATATTTTTAAATTAATTATACTTTACTTAAAATTATATTTGGTTGAAAGAATGGAAAAGAAGAATGAAGGGATAATATTTTTATTTATTATGAAAGAAAAATTATTTTTTTTATTACTGTTTACTTAGAAAAGAAAAATGAAATAAGGGGAATTCACTTTCATGTAATTTATTCTTTTTATATAAAAGAAATTAAAAATTCTATTATCAAGGGTATAATTGTAATTTTACTATCTTCTTAAAAAATTCTCATCCACTTTTATTCATTTTCCTCCCAAATATGTGTGAAAAAAATTGCTTCGAAAATTGTACATTTTCCTTCTTATTTTTTTCCTCTCATTTTTCATCCATACCAAATAAGTGTTTTTTTTTTCATCATATTTTCCTTTTCATTTTCTTATTTGTCCTTTTTGCCACCCAACCAAACGCATCCTAAGTTTGGTTGAAAGGATAGAAAAGAAGAAAAAATAAAAAATGAGAGGATAATATTTTTATCCATTGTAAAAGGAAATTATTTTTCCTAGTGTTATTTGGTTAGGAAAAAAAATAAAACGGTGAAAAATAATTCACTTTAATGTAATTTACTATTTTACCTTCATATATTACAAAAATTAAATAAAAATTCTATTATTAAGGGTATAATTGTAATTTTACTTATTCTCCCTCACTTTTCTTCATTTCCTTCCAAATTTGTGTGAAAAATAAAAAATAAAAAAATTATTTCGAACATTGTGCATTTTTATTCCTATTTTTCTTTTTATTTTTTTTCCATCCTTTTTGCACCCTAAGGGTATGTTTAGTTGGAAGGATGGAAAAAGAAAAGGAAAAGGGAAATGAAAAAGAATTTTTTTTTTATCCTTTATAGAAGAAAAATCATTTTCCTTAATATGTTTGGTTGGAGAGATATAGAAGTAAGGAAAATAATATTTTGTGTGTATTAAAAAAAGAAAAAAAAAATAATATATTTTTTGCTTAATTTACTATTTTACCCTTAGTATAAATGAAATGAGTATTTGTTATATAAAATAAATGGGTGAAATGGTAATTTTGACTTTTTTTCCCTACTTTTTTTTCATTTTCACCCCAAATTTGGAGGGCGAGGAATGGGTCATTTCACCTCCATTTTTATTTCTCTTTTCCTTAATTTTCACCTTCAACCAAACACACTAGGGGAAAAAATGGGTCATTTTACCTCCATTTTTATTTCCCTTTTTCCTTTTCAGCTCCAACCAAACACACTCTAAATGACGTAAATACCTTTTTAATTTAAGTTATTTGTCATTTAAACCCTTCTGTTTTTTAAAGTTATTTGTTATTTAAACCCTTCTATTTTTTTTTCCCATTTTGTCCTTTAGCATCCTTTTTTCCCACCAGCCTATCCCCTCAAATACCCTTTATTTCCACTGACTAAACCCACCTAGTTGAATACTATCCCACACACTCTCTCTCTCATTTGAGCTTTGAAGTGTACGGATATATACGATCCAAACGGAAGCTAAATAATAAAAGTGGATCAACAACTAAAGAAAATCCAAAATTGGGACATACCAGGCCATTGCACTTTCTATTTTCTCTCACTTTCTCTCACAATTTTGGTACTTCTAAGCTCTCAAAAATAGATGGTGTATATTCTGGAGATTGAGTGCTCGAGCCTAGGGACCAAAACCCCTTATATAGCCAAGCTCCCATCAAAGCTATGACTCTTCTGCTACCATTTCATTGAGTAAATCAATGGCTAACGTTTGAAACGTTCCAACTTAATGGAATTCAATGGACCACATTTAAGTTTAATCTAGTTAAGAAAACATATTAGTTACATTCTCCTACTTGGTACATACGTTTAACCTACTGTCTTAACTTAATCCCATTGATTATCTATCTTAAGAAATAAACACATGAATCATGGTGATAAGTCCTCTTACAACAAGTATTACTTTCCATGTATTACGATGTATTCAGTTCTTCAATTAAACTTCTTAATATGGTAATCATACTTAATGAATAAACCCTATGTTTATTCTGATTCATTACAAATATATTTTCTCAAATAAATTAAGGTGCACATGTAAATGAGAAAACATCACAATATATAAGAGTTTCATTAATAAACTATATGCAAATGAGAAAACATCATGAAAATGTACCCTGCTGTCGATTTGTGAGAATCAACATTGCTGGAAAAGTCTGAATCTGAGTAGCCAATCACATCCAAATTATCCTTCTGTCTATACATAAGTATGTAGTTTTTGGTTCCTATAACCCAATTTACCTCATTCCAGTTTGACATTATAGTGAATGAGAGCACTACATCTAGCCCTTTCTACTGCCTCCTTGAAATAGTGTAAATACCAATTCCATGTCTTCATTGATACACCGTTGAGAATCCCAAAAGCCAACGGGAACAACTTATTATTCCCATCAAATGCAAGTGCAGATATCAGGAGTTCACCATGCGAAGTCTTCAAATGGCTTGCATTTACCACAACAAAAGGCCTACACCCTAAAAAAAAAAAAAAAAAAAAAAAAAAAAAAAAAAAAAAAAAAAAAAATTAGAAAAGAAAGACTTATTCAAAGTATCAAAACATAAAAACAGTTGCCAAAAAACTAGGGTGCACTCACATCAGGCTTGAAATACTTGATTTTGATCAAACTCCCTAGGTTGCTTTTGTTTACTTCAACCTCATACCTAGGTAGCAAACCAAAGGACTTCCCATGATGTTCTTTATCTTCACATTGGCTTTTACCTTAGCTCTGTAGCTACCTCCTTGTAGCCTTAACACCCCATTATTTTTTCAAATTCTCTTGTATGCTATCAATATCAATGTTTGGGGTAATTAAGATTTCTTGAAGTAACGTTTTGGCAATCCATATAGATAAGCATCAGGGATATAATGTGTAGACCTAATGCGTGTATGAGTGCGATTATAGGACTTTAACATATAGGTAATCTATCCAAGCAAAAGACTAGCACAAATTCTCCTGCTATAACCCTTTCCCTTACAATGAATTGTCACTATCTGTTTCTCTTTTTTCTTTTTTCAATCTTATTCACCTTAATTCCCTTTGCCACAATGTAATCTTGAATTACATCCCTAAATTGATAAACATATATGAAACTCATTTTCACATTGAATTCTATATCCCTTGCATTTTGAAGTTTCTGATACGCCACACACCCAGAAATAGAGTACCGTTTGTTTATGTTATATTTCTTCCTACTAGACCTATCATCATCATCACTCACTTCAGAAAATTCCATCTCAATCTCTTCCCATGAATCATAGTTTAAAGGGAAAAGTACATTTTAAACCCTTTAACTATTGACACGTTTTTATGTAGTACAATAAGTTTTTTCGTTTCAGTTTAAATCCTCTAAGTATGCACTTAATTTTAAATGGTCTTTTTGTTATATTTTCTAGGCAATCTAATAGAAATAAGGGGTAAAACAATCTTTTACTATTCTTTTTAATTTTTCTTTTTTTTCTTTTTATTCTTCACCTCTTTCTCTTTTTTTCTACCGCTCAACTCTCTTTCTCTTCTCCTTCTTCCCTCCCTCTCCCTCTCCCCATCAGACATGAATTACCCCCATAACAGGGGGTAGTTCACCCCTCGTAACAGAGGGTGGTTCACCCACCATCTTTCTCTTCAATCTCTTCCTCATGTCCTACTAACCCTCCATCCTCATCATTTTCCATTCCATATTCCTCATCTCTCCAATCCTTATCTTCAAAATTGAGGCTATAAGCATCTTTTATGTCATTTTCTTCATTCTCAAACCCTTATTCACTAACCTCCACAGTCACAATCCTTTCTTTATCATTATCAAACCCTTGCCCATTGGCCTCTTAACTAATAATCTTTTATTCCTCTTCAAAAACCCTTCTTTGTTGTCATCCTCACTCTCAACAGCTTCTTCACTAGGCCCATCCCTGCCCTTATCAGGCTTTCAACACATTTTTTGTCTGTTTATAAATTTAGAAGGCATCATAGGTGCAACATTGAGATTTAAGTCCATAAATAACAAAATCTCATGCATTGTGTGTTGTTTATGCGAATCAAACATGAATAGAACATTTTCATCACTCATAACAAACATTCTATCACCACCAATTCTAGGCATTTCAATTGAAAACCTTAAGGCCACCCCTAATCCAAATGGGATTTTACCTATAAATATCGTTCCTACATTATACAGTAGCATAAGAATCTCATATCTATCATGATCAACCCCCCTATCTTAACAAGTTCATTTAGGAGCATGCATTTTAGCATAAAATAGGGTCTCACGCTTGTTCATTAGAAAAACACATTAATTTCAGAATGAACATTAATTTATAATGAACTACTAAAACCCTAAAGATCAACACTAAAAACGATTTTGTTTTGAACAAATAATTTTATTTTTTTTAACTTTTAAACACAATGCCAATAAGAACAACAAAATTTAAATAGAAAACAAAGGTATCAGCTACAGAGGTAAAAAAAACTCCCCAAATTGAAACCCTATATTTTTGTACACTAAAATTAAGCGAACACATTTTCACAACAACTAATCGAAACCCTTTCGTATCAAACAAATACAAAGTTTCTTCAGGAAAAAAAACCGTTTCGATGGAGAACTTGGTTCTACCCTGGAGAATCAAAATTTAAAGACCAAACCTACATTTAGCTTCAACGAATGAATTTTCACCGGTAAATCTCCTTCAACCTTCGATGATTCATTTGAACATTCAACTTTTCTCTCATACACTCTTTCTCTACTGCAATGAAGGATGACTAGTGATTTGGTGAAGATCTTTTGGAAATATCTATTCTTCTTCGAAATGTAACAGGGCAGATTTGTCATTTTTATTTGTTTTTTTAATTGTATAAAATCGGCACAAAAGGTAAGGGCGTTAGCGTTTTTTTACTGAAAATAGGTCAATGAGATTGACCAGTATTTTATAAATGATAAGGGGTTTGTGGTTTAAGGCAAAATGATAGGGAAGTTAAGTGGTAAACACAAAAAATATTTGTATTATAAAACAGTTTGCTACATATTTTTTAAATATATTTTTCTTATGTATTTTAAAAAAATATTTTAGCAAATAACGTATACATTTTTTTAAAGTATTTTACAAATAAAAAACACTTTAGTATATATTTTTTAGAAATATTTTTGAAACATATTTTAAGAGACATTCAAAACTAGTTTTCCCTCATCTTTTTCATTCTTTCCATCTTCAATTGACGAGTATTCTAATACTTTATTTATCTCTTATTTATTTTTCAATCCCATCTTTTTTGTTTTTTTAATTCAAAGTAGTCTCAATGAGTAATGTTGTTGGTCTCAACAAATGGATGGCGACACTTGGAGTTCTGGTAGTGGCATCATTTGCCCCAATAATGACCTTATTTCTCTTCTTCATAGCCTCTGTAGCGGTCTGAGATAGTACCATATCTGCACAAATGAATAAAAGAGTCTTTAAACAAGAGAGAAACCAAAAAAGAAGTGGCAACTTTTGGTAAAATGAAAATAGATTGCAAAGCTTACCTTCTTGTTCATGTATCGTAGCTGTTGGTTGTCATCGATGATTGAGGGGTCTGACCACAGGGGTTGTTGAGGACTCGTAGTAAAGGTAGAATAAGAATGCCTAGAGAAATATCAAATTCTTATTGTCGTTAGTGAAATTCGACAACGTGGTAGAGGCAACCTCCTCAACTTTGCTCAATAAGAGCGGGGATGTGGCTCCACGATACAAGCACGACAAATAAAAATACAGACAACTTTGACAACACAAAAATAAATGGAGAGAATGAATTCAATACATACTAGGAGTCGACCACCAGGCCAGAACTGAGAATACATTTGCCTTGTGGCTAGGCACTCCTAGTTCTTGTCTAGGTGGAAACCACTTTTCTTTCCAACCCTTATTATTGTCGGGATAATTCAAGACCAATTTGGGCATGTGGGGCTCAGGTTCGAAAATGCCTCCATTTGGGCATGTAGACTTAAGTTCGGTATTGGGTTTCTTACCAATTGATAAAAGGTGCTAAATAGAGTATAAGTCGGGGTTATGCTATTACAAAAATAAAGCAAGAAGAACCTAGCTATTGTTTTTCAATTGTTGGCAGAAATATTTGGAGGATAAAGGTTAAATCTATAGAGAATCTCCCTAAAAAAGATGGGTAGGAAAAACTAAGCCCTTGGTCCAGAGTCAATTGGGCTTTCATCATAATATTCCTATGGTCCCGGATAGGATCCTGCGGGAGCCTACGATGAGCAGGCCTTGCTACCAGAGGTAGATGAGAGGCTCTCCTAAACCAAACAAGGGGCACGTGTTGGGGCGCCTTTTCACGAGCCAAAGATGGATTAACGCTATCCAACGGATTCGGTTGGATGGAAGAACTTACTTCCTCACCAGCTCTGAAAGTTGAGTCGATAGGAGCAACTGGCTTAACCCCATCATCAGGGTCAAGGCCAAGCCAGTTGGCCGCAATGCGAGAGCCAAGCCTCCTGGGCATGGCTATAGGAGATGACTGGAGAAAAGGAAAAGTGGGAAGAAGATTATTAGAAAACGACAAAAATGAAAAGAAAAGAGGAAGATAAGTCTAAAGCAGAACCTACACGGATAGAAATTAAAGAAAAACAAAACGAAGAAGATTGGATGGACTAAAATTACAAAACCGTACTAGAATTGAGAAAATAAATCATCGAAACAGGAAGCTAAAAGTCGCCAAAGAACTTAGATCCCTTTAAGGTAAAATTCTCGAAAACTTAAGGTTGCAGAAGGGACCCAATGCAAGGGTCCCTTATTTAAATACGGAGATTTGGTACATAGAGGAATGTCTGCCAATGCTGCACAAGTTAAAGGACACTTGCAATTCAATCATGCCAAACATTAAATGTACACAGCAGGTGTTGGGACAATCTTCGAAGCGACTGAATTTTTTTTGAATTTTGAATTGGGCGCCAAGACTAAGGCGCTACAACCAAACACTTCTGCCCAAACTCGTGTTTTGGTACCTTGTTAGAACCACAAATGAGTATTCTTGAGCTCTGCAACATCAAACTTCAGGAGTAGAGGACATCTAATAAGGGATTTTTTCTATTAGCTCCAAAAATTGCCACGTGGAGAAATAATTCCATGTAACCTACACGCAAGGCAAAGCCGCATGCTATACACATGGCTCCAACCTATCAACGGGAACCAAGAATACTGCCCAATATTGAGGATACCAACAAAGGATTGACAGACAAAGCATCGCACATCTTGTGCAGCTCCCATGCTCAACGTGCTTATCATCCCATTCTTCGAGGATGGTCTCAAGCGTACTAGCTCAGGCTGTAACCTAGGCTTGGGAGCCACGATAGTCCCTTGTATATGTTGAATGAATGGTCACATTTAAGGTAACGACCCATTAAGTCCATGATCCTACTAAATCCAGAGCATTCATAGGGACTAACCATGATTTATGGAAAAACTTGCCTAACATTCTTCTATCTCGTATAAATACTATAAGGAGGTCTAGACATGTATGAATAATTTTACTAGCATATACTTTGTCAAAGTTCTCTCAAAACTCTCTATTGATTCTCACATCGGAGGTGCAACGCCAGCAGACCCACATGTTATACATTGTTTTGCAGGAACCCCAGTTTAGAGCGGATTACATTTGAATCTCGGGAATCATATCTCGCAATCCAACTTGTGGTATCATCAATTTTAATTCTGCAAAATTAAAAACATCATTAATGATTTTAGATAGAAAATATATTGTGTTCAACATGTAGCATTCTAATGAGAATATTTTGTCATTTAATCACTCCATTAAACCTAAGATCTTTCTCCTAATCTTTCCGCAATAATGATTCGTCTGAAGAATAAGAGAGAAAACTTTGAATCATAGTTGGGGAAAATATTTTAAATTTAGTGGAGTGATAAAAATATAAAAATATACCCCTTATAATGCCACGTGTTGAGCACAATTTATTTTCATCTAAAATCATCAACAATATTTTTAAATTTGTGATATTGAAACAAATATAAAATTTGAGGAATCAAATACATAATTTAACAAAAACTCACATCCACATAAACACCCATCTCATAATTTAGTCACCAAAAATATAATTTCTCCAAAAAAGTGTTAAAAACGGTGCCAACATCTTTATTTATTTATTTTTTTATATATTTTTCTCTGTATGAACTCAAAAATTAAAACAATATATAGACTAAGGTTTTGTTTGAGTGAGGGATTTGGAGGAGGGATTTCAAAATCATTTTTTTTAACAAATCCCTTATTTAGGTATTGAGTAGGATGGATTTGTAAAATCCATCAAGTGCCAAATTTAGGTAAAAGGAAGGATTTATAAATCCTTTTGAAATAGGTGAAATTTGACAAATTCACCCAAGAGAACATTTGGGAATTCAATCATCGATCATCCTCATTTTCTTCGTCTTCATCTTCGTCTTCTGCTTCTACTTCTACTTCTACTTCTCGTTCTGCTTCTTCATCGCATCATCTTCATTCGTCTTCGTCTTCTGCTTCTCGTTCTGCTTCTTCATAGCATCATCTTCGTTCGTCGCCATCTTCTTCGTTCGTCTTCGTCTTCTTCGTTTGTCTTCGTCTTCATCTTCTTCTTTCATCGTTGTCCATCGTCTTCGTTCGTCTATCGTTTTCATTTTCTTCATTCGTTCATCATCCGTCGTCATTGTCTACTAGTTTGAATTTGATCCTTCTTGCCGACGAGAGCCGCTCCTTCTCGCGATTAGGTTCGTCGATGAGGGTTCCTCATTCGTCGACGAGGGCTCCTCATTCATTGACGAGAGTTCCTCCTTCTTGTTGTTAGGGTTCACAATCGACAATTAGGTTTGCAATCGCCGATGACTGCCGATGCCTCTTTCAAGCTCTGTTTATGTTTTCTTTGTTTTTGCTCTTTTTTTTTTTGTGTGTGTGTCTATGTGTTCCCAGAAGTGTGATCAGAAATATATATATATATATATAAAAGCAAACAAAAAAACTATGGTCATATTTGTGTGTTGTTTATTTTTAAGGTATGTGTTTTAGTTCCAATAAAATTGTTCTAATTATTCTGTTTTGTTCCCATAAATTTGTTTTTGAAATTTGGGACTAGAAGAAATACTATTTACAAATACTTTACCTATCCAAACAAGAAAATTGTAAATTACACGTTCAAATACTTCAACTCAAATAATTATTCAAATAAGAGATTTGTAAAATGAAAGGATTTTGAAATTCTTTCATTTAACAAATTCCTTACCCGTAAACTAAGGTGGCGTTTGCTTAGTGTTCCCACGTTTCTCAACCCAACTAGGATGGATTGGATTGGGTTGAGAATTTTGTTTCCTTCTGGGAACAAAATTGCGAAGGAAACAAAATTGCGTTTGATAACGACAATTTTTATTTTTATTTTTTTTGTTGGGAATAGAATCGCGTTTGGTAACAATAGTATCCTAAAATTATTTTCTCACAATCCCCATCAAAACACAAAAATTATATATATATATGTTCTACTCTAAATATATGTTAAAAAACAAAACAAATTGAAGAACACACATGCACAACATTCAAAACGCAAATTTAAATGCAAATTTCTGTTCTGTTCTGCCGTAAATTTTCAAGAGCAAATTTCTAAGAACAAACTAGAAATTGAGTAAACCTAAACCCAGGCAACGGACGAAAACGAAGACGAACGAAGAATCGAAATCGATTTCAATAACAAAATCGAAATCAATTTCGTGTTCGAAACCCTAAATCGATTTTAAGAAGAAGAACAATTGGCCTTCCACCAGTGATGATCTAAAGAAGAACAATTGGCCTCCTACCAGTGACGATCTGAAGAAGAACGACGAACAAACACCACTGCCAATAAAGGAATCGAAATAGATTTCGTCAACGAGCAACAAAATCGATTTAGATTCCGTGAATGAAAAACAAACAACGATTTCGATTTCGTGAACGAACGAAATCAAAATCGATTTCATCAACATGCACCGAAATCGATTTTGAGAATGAACGAGCAACCAAACCCTAAATCGAAATCGAATTCCATTTCCACGAATTTTCATGAATGAACAACGAAATCAAAATCGATTTTATGAATGAAGAACGAAGATGATGACAAGTGGAACACAAAAGTGGAAGACGATGATTTTGAGAATGAAGAACGAAGAATGATGGGAAAAAAGAAAAAGAAAAAGAAAAAAGGGATTGAGCTTAGCAAAAGTGGAACACAAGACTCAATAAGAACACAATTAATGCCAAGCATGTCCTCATTTGTGGGTTGAGTTTTTTGGGCATAAAAAAAAAAACAAGTTTTTTTTATTTCTCTTTTCCTTAGTTTTTCAGAATCAATTCTCATTTTTTGGGTTGGATTTTATGTTTGTCAAACATGTTCCTAAAAATTAAACCTAGAATTTTTGGATTGGATTGGATTGGAAACACTAAGGCCCCATTTCGTTAGTGTTTCCAACTCAACCCAACCCAAAAATTTTGGGATTGATTTTTGGGAACGCGTTTGGCAAACACAAAACTCAACCCAGCCCAACCCGAAAATTGAGAATTGATTCTCAAAATTCTAAGAAAATGAGAAACAAAAAAAAACTGTTCTTTTTTTTGCCCAAAAAATTAAACCCATGAAAAAGGACGCACTGAGAATTACTTCAATTGTTATTGAGTTCCAGTGTTCTACTTTTGTTAGCCTCATTTGCCTTTTATTTTCTTTATCATTTTCATTGTTGTGACTTGTGAGTCCTCCACCTCGCAATCGTCTTCACCGCTCGCTCCTCCTCCTCGCAATCGTCGTTGCCGTTCTCGCCATCGTCTTCGCCGAACTCATCGCTGTCGTCATCCTCTCCATCGTCATCATCCTCGCAATCGCCATCGTCATCGTCTTCACCATTTAGGGTTTCGATTTCTTTCGTTACTGAAATCAAATAGGTTTCGATTTCATTCATTCTTTAGGGTTTGGTTCATTCGTTACTGATTTAGCGTTCATTCAATTAAGAATCTCAAATCGAAATCGTTCGTTGATTTAGTTTATTCTCAAATCGAAATCGAAATCGATCGAATCTCGAATTGAAATCGATCGATTCTCAAATCGAAATCGTTCGTTGCTTTAGTTCATTCTTAAATCGAAATCAAAATCTCAAATCGAAATTGATCGAATCTCAAATTGAAATCGTTGTTCGTTCACGAATCGATTTTGATTTTGTTGTTTATTCATGAAAATCTTTGTGAAATTCAATCCATGGAGGCGATGTTTTCGGTGAATTTGAAGACAAGATGAAGACAAAGGAAGAGAAAAGAAGAAAAAAAAAATGAGGAAATAATTCTAGGATAATATCATTACCAAACGCAATTTTGTTCTCAGTACAAAAAAAAAAAAAAAATTGTCGCTAATAAACGTAATTCTGTTCTTAGTAAGAAACAAAATTTTCAACTCAACCCAACTCAATCCATCCCAGTTAGGTTGAGAAAAGTGCAAACACTAACCAAAGGCCACCTAATCAAATGGGGCCTAAATTTTAGAAGTGAGATTTGTCCAATGTAATTTAGTAGACCATAGCCAACCAAAAAACACAGAGTTGTTTACCTTTCTAGAATTTTTTTAAAACAAAAATACTGAATTAGCACTAGTTTGAACTTAATTACGAAAATAGAGTTACACGAGGATGTAATCCTTGGGTCTGTGTGGCCCCCCGTATACTCGGGGTTCGGAACCCCGGGTATACAAAAAAAAAAAAAATTGTTTTTTTTTTTTTTTTTTTTTTCATTTTAAACCCGGGGTTTAGAACCCCGGGTTTACCCCTAGAAAAAAAATAGAAAAAAAAAATAAAATAAAATCTATTTTGGCCCACTAAATTTATAAAATTTTTGACAACTTTGAGTTGATTAACGGTGATCTATCGATATTTTAAATAAATCTATTTTTTTGTGCATAAATTAGATTCAAAACACTCAATAATGCTTTTTACAACACTAAAAACGGATATATGGATGAATTTTAAAAAATCGTCAAAGTTGACCAGATGAGCTATTTCGATAACGGCAGAATTTTTTTCAACAATTTGGAATTAATAGAAGATTGCATATTCGTAACATAAATGAACTAAATTTTTTGTATATAAAAATATGTTCATAACACTACATAACAAAATTTAGAACACTAAAAACGGACTACTGAATAATTTTTAAATAATCGTCAAAGTTGGTCGGATGAGTTGTTTCGATGATGATTTAGTTTTTTTAAAAACTTAGTTAACAAAAAATGGTCGTCTATTTGTAATGGAAATGAACCTGATTTTTTTACTTACAAACTACGTTCCTAACGCTAAATAATAAAATCGAGAACACTAAAAACGGATAATATGTTATCGAGAGAAAATAAAACTTACGTAAAATAATAGAAAAAGTTTGGATGAACATAATTTTGCGCTCGGTGGTCCGTTTGGGGCGATTATTTTTTTTTTATTTCGGGTATTTTTTTGAGATCTAGACGCCGCAAAACGCCGCAAGTGGTTTGGTCCAGTATTTTTTCAAATAAAGTCTGTTTTCACCTTCAATTTTCAATTTTAAGTGTTAGGTGACTAAATTTGTAATCTTCGTCGAGAGCGTGCGTCTTGTCTCATTGGTAAAATTGGAATCTTCAAAAACCAGAATGATGACTCAGATCAGACCCAACTTTCAAATTTTTTTTTGCCTTCAACAGACCTCCGAACGCAAAGTTATGTTCATCCAAACTTTCAAGCGCAATACAATGTTTTTGAATTGAGAACACCAAAAACGAATTAGTAAATAATTTTTAAATAATGGTTATTGCCACAACATTTTATTTCTTTTATGAACGTAGTTTGTATGCAAAAAAATCAGATTCATTTCTGTTACGGATAGAAAACCATTTTTTGTTAACTAAGTTTTCAAAAAAACTGAATTGTCGTCGAAACAACTCATCCGACCAACTTTGACAATTATTTAAAAATTATTCACTATTCCGTTTTTAGTGTTCTAAGTTTTGTTATGTAGTGTTATGAACATAGTTTATATACAAAAAATTTAGTTCATTTCTATTACGAATATGTAATCTTTTGTTAATTCCAAATTGTCGAAAAAAATTCTGTTGTTATCGAAATAGCTCATCTAGTCAACTTTGACGATTTTTTAAAATTCATCCAAATGTCCGTTTTTAGTGTTATAAAAAGCATTATGGAGTGTTTTGAATCTAATTTATGCACAAAAAAATTATATTTATTTAAAATATCGATAGATCGTTATTAATCAACTCAAAATTGCCGAAAATTTTATAAATTTAGTGGGCCAAAACGGATTTTTGTTTTCTTTTCTGGGGGTAAACCGGGGGTTTGGAACCCCGGGTTCTACCCGGGTATAAAATGCAAAAATAAAAAAAATAAAAAATAAAAGCAATTTTTTTTTTTATGTTTTTTTTTTAGTATATCCGGGGGTTACGAACCCCGGGTATACGGGGGCCCTCACAGACCTGGGGATCACATTTTTGGATAACTCTATTTTTGTAATTAAATTCAAAATAGTGTTAGTTGAATATTATTGTTTTAAAAAAATTCTAGAAAGGTAAACAACTCAAAAAAAAAAAAAAAAAAAGGGGTCAATCCGCCGGTGGTCCTCAAAATGGCAACTATTTGTTATAAACTCCCGAAGCCAAAAATGACTTTCGTTTTAGTCCCACTCAATATAAAAAGGCGGAATGCCAAATCACACGCGCCAATACACGTGCCCTGCCAGCGTTCCCGCCGAACTGCAGACCGTATTCGCCGTCCTACGCAAAAATTCAGAGGTCAAACCATCATGGCGCAGCGTGTCAGACTGCAGGCCGACTTTCTACGCAACAAATCATTCTACTAAGACATAAAACTGTCTCGTCGTCTTCTTCATTCTAGAAACCCTAATAAAACCCTCTACACTGAAGAAAATTGTGTTTTCAAAAAACTCTCAAAAAAATAGTTCTTCCTTAAACAATGTCGAGAACACAGTCCGGCGCCGACTCACCTTCTGCTCCAAAAAGAGGTAAAAACCCGTCCATTTCTTCACTATTCTACTCTGTTTTTTGAGACTACTAGTACATCTGTCTACTATTACACGATTTAGTAACTGTTCAGACTACAATAGTTACATGCACCTCGAAACATTTTGTGACATGTAACTAGAAACGTATATATGTCATTATCGAAACATATAACTGAATATTACCCTTTTCTGTACAATTTCTGACTTATATCTGCGACTTATATCTTTTTTGTTTATGAAAATAGTTACTTGTAACTAATATTACAGAAATACGTGTTATTATGCACATGCAAAACGTATTCGACATATATCAGAAATATCAAACTTTTTAATTACATGATATCAGATACATGTAACTAAAAAGTTACATATTATTAGATATGTAACTGAATATTACCTTTTTTTGTACTACTTCCGACTTATATGTGTGAAAATAGTTACGTGTAACTAATATTACTAAAAATATGAACTTAAAAAAGTTACAAGAAAATATCAAATTTTTTAGTTACATGATATCAGAGACATGTAACTAAAAAGTTACATATTATTAGATATATAACTGAATATTATCTTTTTTTTTGTACTACTTCCGACTTATATGTGTGAAAATAGTTACGTGTAACTAATATTACTGAAAATATGAACTAAAAAAAGTTACAAGAAAATATCAAACTTTTTAGTTACATGATATCAGAGACATGTAACTAAAAGTTACATATTATTAGACATGTAACTGAATATTACCTTTTTTTGTACTACTTTCGACTTATGTGTATAAAAATAGTTACGTGTAACTAATATTACTGAAAATATAAACTAAAAAAAGTTACAAGAAAATATCAAACTTTTTAGTTACATGATATCAGAGACATATAATTAAAAAGTTACATATTATTAGAACATGTAATTGTATATTATATTTTTTGTACTACTTTCGACTTATATGTGTGAAAATAGTTACGTGTAACTAATATTACTGAAAATATGAACTAAAAACAATTACAAGAAAATATCAAATTTTTAAGTTACATAATATCAGAGACATGTAACTAAAAAACTTACATATTATTAGAATATGTAACTGAATATTACCTTTTTTTTGTACTACTTCCGACTTATACATGTGAAAATAGTTACGTGTCACTAATATTACTGAAAATATAAACTAAAAAAAGTTACAAGAAAATATCAAACTTTTTAATTACATGATATCATAGACATGTAATTAAAAAGTTACATATTATTAGAACATGTAACTGTATATTACCTTTTTTTGTACTACTTTCGACTTATATGTGTGAAAATAGTTACGTGTAACTAATATTACTGAAAATATGAATTAAAAACAATTACAAGAAAATATCAAACTTTTAAGTTACATAATATCAGAGACATGTAACTAAAAAACTTACATATTATTAGAACAAACTGAATATTACATTTTTTTTTGTACTACTTCTGACTTATACGTGTGAAAATAGTTACGTGTCACTAATATTACTGAAAATATAAACTAAAAAAAGTTACAAGAAAATATCAAACTTTTTAGTTACATGTTATTAGAACATATAACTGTATATTACCTTTTTTTGTACTACTTTCGACTTATATATGTGAAAATAGTTACGTGTAACTAATATTACTGAAAATATAAACTAAAAACAATTACATGAAAATATCAAACTTTTAAGCTACATAATATCAAAGACATGTAACTAAAAAACTTACATATTATTAGAACATGTAACTGAATATTACCCTTTTTTTGTACTACTTCCGACTTATACGTGTAAAAATTGTTACGTGTCACTAATATTACTGAAAATATCTGTCATAATGAACATGTAACTAAAAATATTTGTAATATTTATCATATCTATATATTGAAGCATAGTAACTAAAAAAAGACATAAAAAAAAAAGTTTTAAAATTTTATTTATCAGCTACTAATTTGTAGTAACTAAATGTACTTTGTAATAAAATACAACTAACTTATATTGTTATAGATCCAAGAAAAGGAAAAGTACCGGTAAGTGAAGAAGAAGAGGTAGAAAATGTTCTTTCCTTGACTCCAAGTCAAGAAAAAAAGTAGTACCATCAGTTCAGATCATCATTGAATCAGATGATAGATCTTTTGACCGAACTAAACCTTAGAGACGACCACAAGGAATGTTTAGCCAAAATACATTTTTGGCAAACATTTAGAGCCCTAATTGAGAAAGATGTCACTCCGCAACAGTGTAAAAAAAATGATCACCTAATTCTAGACATCATTTCTCGATATAATCCCTATAAAAATGCATTCAAAATTGTTGGGAAGTACCTCAGGCTGAAGCCCTTTGATGTACGACTCATATTTGGGATTAGGTCTGGAATAGAAGTGATCAATTGTAACTACGGGACGCGAGTGTCATCGAATTTTGTAATAAAAAACAGACTGGAAGGTGTACCGAATTTACAGTCCGCATGATCAAAGAGATGGCAAAAAACAAAGTAACGGGTACAACACCACTTAAGGTTAGTGATGTTGTCCGCCTACTATGCATGGATTTGTTTGCAACTTGTTTTTATGCAAACAAGGGACAATTTATTCCCTATGGCTTGGTTAAGTATGTGGATGACATTGACAAGATGATGACATACGCTTGGGCTGAGTCGATACATGAAAATCTAATGGTGTCTATTCGTTCAGACTACAGTAATCCAGTAGCGGTAAAAAGATGTGTCTTTGTTCTCCCAATAAGTACATATTCTAACAAAAAAATCCTTAAATTGTCAAGTTGCTAAAAATATTATTGTATTCTGACATAAAATGCAATCTTTGTTGAAAACAAATGCAGTATTGGTTGTGCGAGCATACAACAATACAAAAACCAATTTCGGGAAGACTGAGAGCAATTCCACGTTTCACAAAATGGGATTGCTAAAGAGATTAAACAAGAAGCTAAGGAAATTGGGATTGCTCTATGTGACACCAAATCAGGTACCAGATCTCTGTTGTTTCTCATATTTCTTGCAAAAAAATACTAAAAAAAATGTAAAGTAGAAAGAGTCAAAACATGCATACAATTACTACAAAAAAGAACTAGACACATGTAACTAAAAAATTTGAGAAAATGTAACTAAAAAAACTAGGGGAAAATTGGTGAAATATCTCATGTTTAAATTCTAATTATTGGAATATGTAACTGAAAAAAATATAAAAATTTTTAGTTACATATCAGATATGTGTAATTAAAAAGTTATATATTATTGCAATATGTATCTGAAAAAAAAAATTAGTTACCTGTAACTAATAAAAGTAGTTATCTGTAATCCATGTATACGATTACTAGACATGTAACTAAATATCTATAAATTATTAGAGACATGTAACTAAAACACTTATATTTATGATTACAGGTTTTGTCGGTTGAGGTATCTGAGAAACTGGGTGAAATTCAACAAGGAATTTGCAAACCAGTAGAGAGAAAGACAATAGAATATGATTCAGATATTGCAATAATAGAAGAGCGTAGTGCAAAGGAAAAAGCAACTGATGATACTCATATTGGAAAAACAAGGAGAAAATTAAGGAAATCGGTTCATCTGCCAGATATACCCAGTTTTGATTTGGGAATTTCTGAATCTGACACTAGAGCCCCAAGGGTAGATCGAGAGAAAGAACAACTGAAGGAAAGAATCCTGCGTCTGACAGAACAGAATCAGGAGCTGAAAATGTAATGTGCCCAATCTGCTGAAAGGATTGAGGAATTGAATAGAGTTATTGAGGTGTTTACTGAAAAACAAGAGAAGTTAGAGAAAGAGATAACGGAGTTGAGTGTGCAGCTTGTCACTCAGCAATATCGTATTAAGCATCCATTGAGAGAGCAGATCCAAGACCTCGATTGCTACTACAAACAGTTGGTGGCAAGAAAAGATGAAGAAATTGAGAGTTTGAAAGATCAACTTGCTGGACTTGATGGCAGAGAACCAAATGTAAAGGTGAAAGAGTCATTTGACGATGAAGAATCATACGTGCCAATAGTACATGAGGGTGCTATTTGTGACTTCAGACACAGTCCAACAGAGGAATCGTTTGAGCAGAAATTAAATATTCAGGACATAATGACAAGAGACGCCACGCCACAAATGGAAGAGGCAGTTAGGCTGTCTGCTGATTCAATTGATGTTGGAAAAAGACAGCTTATTCAAGAAGAAAGTGCTGATGTCAAGCCTTCACACCATAAACAGAAAGTCAAATCGAAAGCTAAAAAAACTGGTGATCCAAACTCTCTCATCAAACGAATCAAATCAAGATCACGGAAGCAAAAGGTAAATGAAGAAGAATATGTATATAATAATCCTGTGAAAAGGATGAAGACAAGAAAAGATGATGAAGAGAGAGTGGATGAACCCATGGAGGTGGACAGTTATGCAGTCCCTGATGAAGATCCCACAAAAATGCCATCAAAGCGGAAGAGTTCTGTTGTGCCATTCTTGGATTACGAGTACTGGACACTCATGAAGACCATTTATGATCTTGAACAATCAGGGTACTAATTTACATCTAACATACATTTTTTTTACCAACTACATGTACTAAATATAGAAAAATATGAAATTCTGCAGGTGTTTTGTGTTTGGAAGTGAAGGAGTAGAAGCACAAGTGTCGTTGCGTGATTTGTTTGGAATGTTTGTCGAAATAGAAGTTTCAAATTTTGTAAGTTTCTATAATGTCTCTAAATTCTAAATTTATAATGTTACTCATATATAACGTATAATTTTTTTTTTTTTTACTATTTTTGTAGATTATAAATGGATATGCTGAAGTTCTAATGAATAAGCAAGAACAAAAGATTACGGAGCTTAGTCTAACGCAACAGACTTTGTTGAGCAAATCATTCTTCACAATCAGCTCAACATGGGTAATTTTGTATATTATTATAAATTTATTATGTTTTAGCGAAAAATATCTAACATCTGATAATTTTTTTTTTGCAGAAAATGATGAATGACAATTCAATAAAATACCTCGAAGATTATTTCTATCCACAGTTGGTACAAGTGTTAAGCGAGGACTATAGATACATCCATTTCCCAATGAATTCTCCAGGACGAAGTACGATAGAGAACCATTGGATATTACTCGTTCTGGATACGTGTGAGAATACATGGAGATTCTATAACTCGTTGCAGCTTAGAACTGGAAAACAAGAGGTCGACTACTATTTCAAAGATGCAAAGAAATTGGTATGTTAATAACATGGAAGCAATACACATTTCTTTAATTTTTTTTTTTTTATATATATATTTCATATATGTTTGTTTTTTTCAGAAATTGTTTGTTGAAACATTTATTAAGAAACATTGAAACCAGGATGCATCAGACCCCAAGTCTGAATCTAGGATGACATATGTCAAGAACACTCCACAATAGCACCCCGGCAGGTTTAAAAAAAAAAACTTTTATTTTGTCTGTATGCTAGTCTTCTTAATTTGATAACACAAATTTTTTCTATAAAAAAAATACAACAAAGATTGTGGAGTTTTTGTGATGTACTTCATGAAGCAAATAGTACTAGGGGAGGAAATTGATCCACATTTCACAAGAGATGAGATCAGAAAAGAGAAGGCATTAGTCATTGAATCTCTGTTGCATCATCCAACAAAATCTTGGACAATGAATGACCATTTGGCAAAAAAATTAGCAGCAAAACTGGATCAACAAGCCGTACGCTAATTATTTTGAACAAAAATTGTTTTACGTGTGTAATGTTTTTTGATGGTTTGTTTTCATGCAATTTTTGCTTTCAAAATTTCATTTTACAACTATCGTATTCCAGATGCATGTCTGTCCAACGATTTTCGTAGTAATATATTTGATATTTTTTGGTTTCTAGACAATTATAGTAATCTAGTTACATGTCACTAAACGATTCACATTTATTGTACTATTTAAATAAAACAAAAGTGAATAACAAATAGTTACGAAGAACTAGAATCAATATCATTTAGTCGCACCTATGTTTTATTAAAAATAAATAAGTAATTTAAATAAAAACTCGTTATAAGTAACTAGAATCCCCTAATTATCATTACTTCTAGTTACATGTATCTGCACCTCTTCTTTTTTTAAAAATATAAAAATAAATACTTATTATATATTTAAAAAGTGAAATGTGAAAAAAGACACTAAAAACATAGGCATTCGACATCACTGCAAAAACCAATATATTTATTATATATTTATAAAAATATATAAATCTCTTTATACTTATATATTTTAACAATTTAAAAATAAAAAATTATTTAAAATAGAATACGTGTCCCTAGTATCCCTATATTTGGTAACTAACAATTGGATTATTAGATTCTTTTTATAATATATTTGTTAATTAAAAAACTAAATTTTAATACAAAATACTTTACCTAATTACATTTACCTAGAATATAGAACTAAAAAATTAAATCTAGTTACATGTACCTAAAAACACCATGCCTCATCGCTAGTATATTTCAAAAAAGTGAAATGTGAAAAGACTAATCACACCATGCGTCATCACTGCAAAACCGACGTGATGGACTCTTAAATGCACTGCAATACTAAAAAAACCTCTTCATATTTATATATTAAAAAAAAAATTAAACAAACACGTGTCCCTAGTTATAAGTAACTAAAAATAAAAAAACACTAAAAGTTAATTAAAAAATAAATTTAAAATAAAATATAATAATTAAACGTAATAATTACTTCTATAATTTATTACTATTAAACCATTATACCTAGTTACATATACCTAAAAATCTTGAACTATAATTAAATCTAGTTACATGCAACCATAAATAAACTTCCAATATATTCCAAAATAAAAATAAATAAAATGGTAAAAAATAATAAAAAAAAATGATTTAAATAAAAATTAATTTAAATTTAAAAATTACTCCTATTAATAATTTAATAATTCCAAAAAAGAATAATTTAACGATAATATACTCACATGTAAAAATTAAAAAAAAACAAAAAAAAAAAAAACATTATGTCTAGTTACATGTACCTAGAATGTGTAAACTGCATAGATTCTAATTACATGTAATCATGATAAACGTATTTATTATATACGAAATGACGTGATGGATGTTGTATGCAAGAAAATGATTCGTATGCTACATGTAATCGTTGTTCTATCTAAAAAAAATTGACTATAAATACGAAATCGTTGTTGTTCGTGTTCATATCTTCTGCACAAAAAACTCCCAGAGCAAAAACAAATGGAAAACAAGTTTGAGACTTCCATCAAGACATGTTTATCAGAGTGCAACCATTTCATGAAAACAATAGAAGAACTAATATGGAAACTGGGCGCAGCTCAGACAAGTTATCGGTGGATGAGACAAGAGAGAGATCAAGCAATAAAAGCGGCAGAAGATATGCGATGGAAATTGGGTGCAGCGCAGTCAGAATGCCGACGAATGAAGGATGAACGAGATGAAGCACGACGACAAGCACGGTGGAACGAGATAGAGACCAAACTCCTCAAAGATGATGTCGACTTTTACAAGAACGTTCTCCCAAGACAAATCGCAAACAAGTAATACCATATCTCTTTTTTGTCTTTTCAAAAGTTTTTATATGTATTTTGTTCAGTGAAAAAGCCTACTTTTGTATGTCTATGGATGTTTTTTTGTTATATATATTTTGAATTTTTGTACTGTAACCACATATGCCTAAAAAATCTAAAAAAAATTGTTTCATGTTAAACAATGCACAAAAAATCTCAGATTTCAGTGACATGTAACTAAAATTTATTTCAATTAAAATTGAAAAGAACTGAAAAAAATCAAGTAACGCTTTCTAAAAAATCAGAAGCTGAAAAAAAATAAAAAAAATATAAAAACATTCTTCAACTAAAGCGCAAGTTTGCACGTTTTCCTATTGTGTCTACCTATTTGACCACATCGACCACCGCTCCTTCACCTCACCCCTTGAAAGGATTCTTTGCTTTTTCGGTCGTCCAGGTTACCTTCTTGATAAAGGTGGCAATATGACATGCTCTGTCTGTTCAAAAATAGGTCTTTCCATTGTTGGCACTGGGTATATGCTTTTCTAATAACTCTCACGATAGAAACTACAGTGAAAGTAGTCTTCCACAAAACCATATACCAACAAGCCTGTTCTCATAATTGCTGCACAGGCATGCGAACACGGGAAGGAATTCAATTGCCACAATTGACACAAACATTTTCTTTTATTTAGGTCAACATAAATAGAAGGGTGGCAGTGCACTTCATAGACTCCTTCTACGCCCTCGCTAACCAACCATGTTCGACATTCACTTATATGCCGTGACAATTTCGCATCCCAATGAGGACATATAATTCCACTTAAGCGTAATGAATCATTCATCCATTGAGACATTTGTTCCATTAATGAAATCTTTATCTTGTCAACCATCATAATAATTGGCATATGCTTGTAATTCCTAATCCATGCATTAAAAGACTCAGCCAAATTTGAGGAAATCTCTCCATACCTTGTACCTCGAAAAAACGCTCGACTATATCTTTCTTTTGGCAACTCTTCCATAAACTTCTCCACCCGTGCTCCCCCTTGAACAATCATGTCATCATATGCAACATGGTATAATTCCAGGGTAACTGCATAAGCACACTCAGATAATTTGGCAACAAAAAATTCCTTTGTTTTGGTAGTCTGTCCACTCAATGCAGCTTGCAAGTTCATTTTGAGATGGTGTAAACAAAATGCATGATAACAATGTGGAAATACATTTCGGACTCCTTGAATAATACCATTGTGCCGATCAGAAATGAATGTTATAACACGTTCCGGAGGTAATATAATAGACAATTGTGTCAAAAACCAGAACCAATTATTATCATTTTCTGCATCAATAATGGCAAATGCAAGTGGAAACATACCTAAACAAATGAAAAAACAAAACAAAAAAAATAACAGTAAAAAAGAATTTTTTTTATAAATGTATACAAAAACAAAAAAAAAAACATCATGAAAAATATATAAAAATTAGATAAGAATAAAGAAGAAAAAGTATAGTGTGATTAAAATGGTATAAAAAACTTATATTATATTTTGTTAACAAATAAAAAAATATTTAAATAAATTATTGACATGTCACTAATATTACATCTTAAAAATGTAATATAAACTGTAACATGTTATAAAAGAAGATACATGTCACTAATTTTACAAATGACTCTAATTTAAGTGACATGTAACTAAAAAATGATTTAAAATTAAAAAATTTAAAACTTACTTACATGTAACAGAAATGTGTTAATTTAAGTACTTTGATTGCCGTCCTTACCACAAGCAGCAAGAAGAACTCATTTGTATCTACCAGTCAAAAATGTCGCATCCAGAAATAACATTGGGCGTATAAGCTGAAATCCATGAATACACCCATGGAAAGCAACAAAAAAAGGCTTAAAACGATTTGTGTCGCCTTCATACTCCAACAACATGTAACTGTTGGGATTTGTTCTATTGCATGCTTCTACATACCATCTCAATTGATTGTATGTAGATATATGATCCCCCAAAAGGCTATCCCTCGCCTTTTCAACTCCAAGCCAAGCATGATTGTATGTAATCTCAAGACCATAACTTTTCTTAAACTCATGAAGAATATCAATAGGACGTGTTTCAGGTTTATCCTTGACAGTTTCCAACAAACAACTAGCAACAACATTAGAATTCATCATCTTGTTCTTCATAGTTCTATATGCTGCACTACATGTATGTTCATTCAGCAACTCCTTTATCTTAAAAAATCCATTCAAGGTATCAGTACGCGCATGTACAAACCACTTGTAATCTCTTGTATCTCTAAATGAACAATATGCAGTGATACAGACTTTATCATTTTTCTTGTACTTGTAACTAAATTCAATTTCAATCGAATACTTTCTCAAGACAGTACGAAATTCTTCCGCCCCACCTTTAAAACACTGCCCCACACAATTAATACCTTTTGCTCACTCCGAAGATTGCAAGTATTTCTTCTCATGACGCCAAGAATAAGGCAGCATATCATCATCATAAACACATAGACTTGATTCCCCTGATCCACTAGGACCACTATCTGCTACATTACTTGAACCCCTACAAGATGTAGCACTAAAAACATGTCCAAGGATTATAGAATTGCTCTTTATTACAACTTCCACAAAATCAACACTAAATGATCTAATCAACACAATCATACCATCATAGTCATCTTGATCACATAACATACAGTTTGGATGACCAGACAGAGAATAATGCATATCAAAAGAGATTGATGACAAGCTATTCCATCGATAGACAACCTTTTCCGCGAAACTAACAAAAGTCATCTCACTATCAATTTTCACAATTCCACTGTAATCCTCGTATTTGCACAAAGCAATTGCCAAGTTTGACATTTTATATCTAAATGCAGATATTGCTACAAGAAAAACACAGAATTACAAAAAATGTAACTAAACTTACTCTAAAACTGGTAGAATGGAACAACTTTTGAACTAAACTCATAACATAAAAAACAGAATAAAAAACAACACACAATTAAAAATGTAACTAAAAAAGTTACACTAAAACTAGTAGCATGTAACTAAATTTGCATTAAAAAGTTTATAAGGTCAGAACACATATCATACAATTAGTATGTAAACTAAAAGTTTACACTAAAATTGGTAGAATGTAACTAATTTTTCACTAAAAAAATTCAGCTAAAGATTCGAACACGTACTCTAAAAAATCCAGCAAAAAGGATCAAAACACATCAACGAAGGTCAAAATCTATCGCGTTTATCAAACTTATATATCACCTTATTAAAAAGATTTCGTCTTATATGCAAAAAGACTTAAAGATTCGAAAATAAATCAATCAGATACTTTGCGAAAAAATACAGTCAATTTATATCTCAAAAAGATCAAGATCTAACCAAATTTGCATCATAAAAACCAACGATCAATAAACAAATCACTAAAAAACAGTGCAAAATGATATATGGTACTTACATTTGATTCGCTGATCATTAGTCGACCTCCTAAATCAATAGAATCCGAGATCTACAAAACCCTAACTCGCCGACGAACAAAGTCACCAAAAATAGAAGGCAAAATTTTGAAACTGAAATTATATATAGGCGCGAATTCAAACTACAATGACTAACGATCTTAAAGAATTGCCCTATACGCTCCAAGAACCATACGTGAGCATGCGCGAGACTAAAACAAGGGAAAAAAATAGATTTAGGAACTAATTCTAAACATAATCATAAAAAAGGACTAATTGCGAATTAGACCATATAATTAGGATTAATTGTCAATTTTCTAAAAAGAAAACAAAAACACACATGGTAAACTGCACAGGAAAAATTGATCTTTCGTACAGAAAATACAAACAAATATCTCGACCTTTTTTTTGTCTTTTCGCCTTCTTTCGTGGATGTACGCCTTTGTCCCTGCACACAACGCACCAAACACTTATTGCTCATGGCTTTAATAGTCATTTTAATCACATCCATACCTTCAAATCGCCGACGTGTCATATTTTTATTCTGTCTAAGACCGAGAGTGGAGGGAGGACTCGGGACAGGGAGAGAGAGAGAGAGAGCTGTGGTGTACCGTGCTGTTCTGAGCTGAGCTGAGACGATGGCTTCCCCGTCGCCGTGGAAGACACCGGCCGAGATAGACATTACCGTCAATTTATCAAAACCTTCTTCTTCCTTCAACACTGCGTTCGTCTTTCCATTTCGTAAAATGCTTGGCAGGAATCGAACTCATTGCTTCACCTCTTTCTCTTTCAATTCGTCGTTGTTTTCGGCTTCCGAGTCGTCTTCTTTCAGTGTTGCCAGCCATGGCAATGCCAGGAACAGAGCGAGGAAATCTGTGGAGCCTATGACGTTTGATGATGATTTGGTACCAATAGATAAAGAGGTTTCTCCGAATCGATCATTAAAGAGACGAACCCTGACTTTGAAATCCTTGTTTGGAAGGCGGGCTCTATGGCGTCGGATACTATTCGCTTCAAGGAAAATGAGGAGCGTCATTTTGCTCAATGTCATCACTGTAATTTATGGTCAATTCCTCGCTCGCCTATCTCTTTAGCTTTAATTTTTTTAGTATTTCTAAAATTTAGTTTCAAATATTGGTAAACCGATCCAGTATTTTTTATCCTGTATGTCTTTTGTTTGATTTTTTATTCTGTTCGTTGTGTAGATTTTGGTGAGATTTGGACAAACAAATCTGACATTTTAGAACTTAAGATATCAAAAAGAATGGTTCGATCTCTGCCTAAAAGTTGTTAGTTTCTCAATTTTCCAGCCAGTAATATTCCAGTGGTGAAAGAAGTTGAAGCCATTGTTGATCCAGGGACATTCACTGTTGTTAGATTTGCTGTATCGGCTATTCCATTCATTCCATTTGTGCTGCAATCAAGGAATGATGTTCAGACCCGCAATGCAGGAATAGAGCTGGGGTTCTGGGTCAGCTTAGGATATCTTATGCAGGCACTTGGACTGCTTACCTCTGACGCGGGACGGGCATCTTTTCTTTCAATGTTCACTGTGAGAAAACCTCTGCAAGATTCATTTGGGTCCATAATTAGTTAACCTGAAGCATCTTGGTCCGTAAGAGTACTAAATGGTATAATTTTGGGCGACTTGATCAGGTTGTTGTGGTTCCCTTGCTAGATGGCATGTTAGGAGCTATAATTCCTGCTCGTACTTGGTTTGGGGCCTTAATGTCTATTATAGGAGTTGGAATGCTGGAATCTAGCGGATCACCACCAAATGTAAGTGCCATCTTAATCTTTACATAGGTTCTTCAGTCATCAATTTTTCTTAATAGGATGTCTTCCAATGAAAAATGTTCTGAATAGAGGCGTTATGTAATGGGTTTTGGGCTCTCCGATACCGTTATGGGCCGATATAGTGGGGTGTTCGGAACCCACATGCGTGACGGCCCATTAACAGTTTGGCCCTTACATACAGAAATATTTTCAACCAAAATGCAAAACCCTTCATCTTTTGCCCTCTTTGAGTCCCTGTACGGCCTTCGTGATTTTGCCTCTTTGCAAAACGGAGGAGGTACCTTAAAAAAAGCCCTTTGGCTTTTATAGTCCGTTTATTAGTCTTCTTCCACATTTTGTATGGTAACACTTTTTTATTCATTAGACAAATATCAGCACCTGTATCTAAGAGACATGGTATGTAAATAATCTCGTTATTAATAACAATTCCTATTTTAAAGAATATAGGGCTTCTCATATTATCCTTGGAACATATATTTGTTTATCTGCTATGGTGAGCATGATCGTATCATTAGTAATTTTGTACGGGAAACAGTAATCGAGAAAATTATTTCCTAATAGCAATTCAATTTTTTCATTTTTATCAAGGTGTATAGAAAATATTAATTATTTATTCCTAATTATCAAAGGAATATTAGCAGTCTGTGCGATAGTGTGTTTAAATCCATTAAAGTCTTTATAAACATAGGGTTCATCAAGTATTTTTCTAGGTATTTCAGCAGATATCTTGTTAGGAGATATGTGACTAATAGATGCGCTAATATCTATTAAGGCTTCTACTTCTTTTAACCTGTTACCATCAAAATATTTAATTTTTATTTTATAAGTCGGAACATCAGTTTTCTTTTCTATCATCCGTCTATTTATAGAGCATTCTCCTATCTTTCCACCCGTTATTTTTAAAGAAGAAATTCTTTTAATTTTTCCCCATTTATTAGCATTAGATAATCTAGCAACATCAAGATCTGATTTTTTATTAATATCTAGTTTCCAATCAGCAGACAAATCAATTTCTTGGACCATATCTGATTTATAAATATTAGCAAAAGGTTCAAACACTTTATCAATTTCGATAAACGCGTGATTTACGAACTTATCGCTATGATGGCTGTTACTTAGAAAGTAACCTACATGTTATGTTATGGATTAAGGAAATCTTCCATCTTCCATAAAATCCTTTCTAGCACAGTCATGAGCAAAGCTAAATATTTCATTAATTCTTGGTTCTTTTATACTAACAACATATCTTGGATAGACCTTTATTCCCAAAATTCCTTGACTAAGGTTTCCATGCACAAGTCTTAACAAAGCATCTGCTCTATCATTTATTCTATTATTAAGAATAACAGCTTTTATTGGAAAGTTAATTCCTTCTCTAAAACATGCTTTAAAAACAATCTGTATTCCACCAACATGTATATAACCAATTTTTTCTTTATCTTTTCCTAGCTTTTCTAGTTGTCTATTAATCATATTTCTACTGATTAATGATATATTTATCTTTCCTCTAGATTCTTCAGTGTTAAGAACAACTTCAAATTGAAAGACTCCGTAATAGCAAATATTTTTTCTATTAAATTTATCTAAAAAACTTTTTCGAACTAACTCATTGTTTTCAAAAGTTCCAACCCTTTTAAGCAGTCTTTGATCTATAATGGCTTTTGCCTTATAATCACCTTTATCTTCAACATAATCGATAAAGAAATTAGCATTAGTACTCGTAATCACTTCTTGATTCATCACTAGTTTCTTCAAGGTAGAAAAATTCTTCCTTAGTTTCGATATCAGAAATATCAATCTTAACTTTTGCATTTTGTTTGTTTTTTATATTAGGGCATTCATTAGCATAGTGGCCTATTTCATTACATGCCCAACATCGGCATGTTTTAGCCGTTTTCTCTTGAGTAGTTTTGACCTCTGGACGAGATTTTTTTATTGAATTTCTTTTTCTTAAAAAATCTTTTTGTTTTAAAAGGATTTCTTGGGTTAAAGTTTCTTTTAAAAGTTTTCTTTAGTTTATACTTATTTTCTTAAGGAATTTTTTAGTTTTTCTAGGAAATATATTAGCACATCCAAATTGCTTTGGGGCTTCAGACTGATTTTCATAGCAAAGACCAAGTTGATGATCTTTTCTATATAGTTCAGGGTTTTTATTAGTAGCACACCACACTCCCATCTGCCTTTGAGCATATTCCATCCTAGTATCCATAGAATCTTTGGCTTGCCAATTAGGCGTAGATTTATATCCTATCATTAATTCTTTAGCATGTTGAGTTGGTAGTTTACCAAAATACATATCAAGATAGACTTGTTTTTCAGACTCATTAAAATCAGCTTTATAATAATGTTTGGCAAATTCATTAGTGTATACTTCAAAATAGCACATGTTACAAATTTTTATGTTTATCAAATGATTTATTGCATTTATTCTAGTTTTCTTTTGGGTTTCTTCAGCGATTTTGTCCCAAAATTGTCCTAAGAATTCTTTTCTAATAGCATGTTCAAATCTCCCTATTACTTTTTGAGCATCACCCTCATTACAGGCAACATCTAGATCTGCAGTAACTCTTCCTATTCTTATATTATTTTTTGCATGTATCGAAAGATTTATCCACCAATTACCAACATTTCCTACGAAAGTTATAGGTATCCATTTAGAAAAGGCATCTTCAGTTATTTCTTCGTTTCCTAGCACATTTTTGAATATAGCAACTGTATATAAAGATTTTATCCATTTAGAGATAACTTCTTCAAGAATAGCAATATTTCCCATGTAACTATCTATATTTAGGTAAATTCCATTTTCAGAAATATTTTCTGTCTTTAGTCCACCGAACTTTTGTTTAAGCAATTCTTTATTAGCTTCTTTAATTCCTTTTCTAGAGTCCTTAAAGGCAGTGTTTGTATTAATATTTTCGGGAAACGTCTCAAAAATAGTAGGGGTAGTGAAGCAAGAGGGATCATTAAGAAAATTACTAGTAGTTCTTCGAGGAGGAGGCGTACTAGCACTAGTTGTGGCTTGTTCAGCAGGTTGAGTTGTTTGAGCACTTTGTCCAGAAGTTGTTGGGTCAACAGGTTGTCTAACACCACTAGTACCGGTTTCTGTATTCATAAGAACATTTAATTCTTCCAAAATTTCTATATCATCGTTACTATCTAAAGAAACAGTTTCGTTATCTTCAGTATTCAAAACATAAGCTCTTCTATAGGAAGGCATAGGAAATTCTCTAATTCCTATTCTTTCAGGTTTTAGATTTTTTAATCAATTTTTTTTATTGTTTATAGCATTCATAATCTTTTCTTGGTTATTAGTGATAATAGCAAGTCCTTTTGGCAACTCTGTATTTTCATTGATCTTTTCTATAGACATCTATCAAAGATAATCATCAAATGTGTCATCATCAAATGTATAAACAGTTCTTTCTTTTTCACAATAATCAATTTTCGAATAATGACTATTTAAATCATTCAATATTATCCATTTTAGCTATTGTTTCAATTCAGGTAGCAATCCAGAATTGCTAAGGGCGTAATCAGTTAAGCAAATAAACATAAGAGTTTCTTTGATATTCTCTTTTAACCAGTTTATAGAATGATATCCCACAATAGAGATAGAAGGCATATAAACATCACGTATTTTTAGATAATCCTATACTATTAGGTTTTTTATCACACTTTCCATAACAAATTTCTTCGTTATAATCAGTCATTGGCTCTGATACCACTTGGGGGTTCAGAGTAGCAAACAACGGAAAATTCAACTGGCAAGTCTCTTTTCATAAAATTAGGCCTTCCATCTGGATCATGATTACCATGAAATCCAATAATCAAGCTTTTTATGTAATAGCGAATTTCATACAATAAATCAAATTTTCTTGAATCATTCAACCTTTTTTCTATAAAAGTATTATTGATAATACTGTTTTCATGAATAACAAAATCTTTATTCATCAATTTTTCCATTCCTGTTATAGCAGAATTTATTTGTTCATAGAATTTATATAAATCTACTTCGGCACCAATAATAAGATCATCAAAAGTAGGTACAAACTTTTCTAGAAAAATTTAGTCATTCATTTCTTGAATTAAAAATATTAGCTCTCATCCTATTTTTCCGAGCTATACAAGTAGCATGTATAGGATCATCTTCAGAATACTCAGTTCTTATAATATTAGACAGACGCTCCTTAATCATATTTAAAATTTCAATTTTTCTTCTATCACTTGTTCTTTCATTTTCATATTCCCATAGTTCAACAATGCTCTTATTGCTTCTTCCGATTATTGGCCTTTCGTCAATAATCATAGTATAGGCAAATTGTAAGGCACGTATTTTGTCATTCAGTTTACATTTCAAAATGAAAAACTAAAAGATAAGGTTTGGTACAACCTTTCTCAAAAGCAAATAGTAACATACAATTTTTTCAAAAAATAAATAGTACCGCTGACACAAGCAGACAAGCACAGTAGTATGAATAGTGTTTTCTCGTGATTGAACAATAGCCGGTGGTCGATAGAAATCGATTTGCAGGTCCCTCCATTGTTTTGATGGAATCTTGGACAAACAGTCTTTTATCAACACTTGGTCACGGGTTTTTACATCGTGACGCATGTAGTGACGTTTTTACCAGGCTAGAACTTCATAATCACTTTCGCTTGTTGCATCTGCCCATTTGATTTTTTTCTCAAGAGTTTCTTTACAATATGGACAAGTTCCTTCAGCGTATTTAAGCATTTGGCAAGTTAATTTCTTAACTGTCTCACTAGCAGCAAACTTCACAGTATGTATCATTTCTAACCATTTTGAAGTAGAAGCTTTAGCGACACCGTAGAACTAGCTACACTCAGTGGTCAATATAAGCAGGTTGTCTGTACTCATAGGAAAAACATATCCTTTATCCCATGCAATGAATTTTCTTAATTTTTTTATCAAGAACATAAAATCCCATGGCTCGTCTAGTAGCAATGAAATTTTCGATTTTATCACTTTCCAAGAGTTCAGGCACTAATTTTGAATACTTGATTCGGGTTGTATTTAGGGATTAAATTAGCATGATTTTTGGACAGTTGTATGATATGATAAGAATCATATCCTTTCTCAGGAGCAGCACTAAAACATTTTACCGACAAAGTTTTTGATCCTCTTTGCTCTCGGAAGTTTTTAATGGCTTCTTGCACCCTCTTTGGCATTCCTTTTTCAGCACTGGTTTTCGGGTCAGAAATTATAATATCTAGATATCCATAATTGAATATCCTCTCAATAGCATCAGCTGGAGTTTCAGGTAAGTAGGCCATCCTGGGGTATTTTCCGTCATGAAAAGGAAAAATAGTGGACTCTTCATCAACGCGAATTTTGTAAGCAAGTTTGAGATTCGTTAAGTATTCTTGAAAGAAGTTCGCATTTAGACATCTGAGCATACTATTCTTAGCACTTGGAGAGGAAGTAGTGATTTCAATGAATTTTTTCTCCGAAACAACTGGGTTTTGTGGAGGTTTTATGAAAGGAACAAACTTTGGAACAGGAGGGGTAGGAACCATAAGGGTTTCCTTTGCCTTCATTATTTGATCAATATACTGATTTGGTGAACGGATATGAGTAACACTTTGTAGATCATTAACAATCTGACTTTTCTGAGTTTTGGAATTCTCAGTATCACCTTTTGAAGCACAGGATAAAACTTCATCCTTTTTAACACTGGAGGCTTTGCCTTCCATGTTTCCTTCTTTTTTAGCACTGCTGATTTCAAATTTGTAAATCAGCTCTTCAATAGCACTTAAGACATAGTGTCCTTGCGAACAATACTTCTTAATAGATTCAATAGCACTTTTAGGAATCAAAATTGAATCTTTATCAGTTTCCATGGCCTTCCCTGGATAAGAAGTCAGCAAGAATATTTTGTTTACCACTTCGATGTATAACATCAAAATTGTAATGTTGGAAAAATGTTTGCCATCCATTCATTTTATTATATTCAAGACTCGTTGGCAATTTATTAAAGATAAAGCCTTTAGCTTGGGTATTATCAGTGATTACAGTAAACTTTTTTGGAATAAGAAAATACCTAAACCTTTCTATTCCCTTTTTAATAGCAAGCAATTCTTTAAGGTTACTATGATAACGTTGTTGTGTTTCAGTAAACGTTCTACTCGCATACCTACAGATTTTTCTAGTAGCAGTTTTTAGTATGGCACCCCAATAGATATTTGAAGCATCAGTTTCTAGGATCAAATTATCTTCTTCTGAGGGTAACGTTAGTCTAGGTAGATAAGCAGTAAGACTTTTGATTTCTCTTATTTTATTAGAAAGTTCTTCTGTCCAGGCAAATTTAGCACATTTTTTAAGCAATCTCTGGAAGGGTTGCCTATGCTTAGCTAGTCCTTCGATAAATGTTTCAGTATAGTTTAAGACTCCTAAAAATCTTTGAACTTGTTTTTTGTCTTCAAGAGCATCAGGGAAAGGAGTTATTTTTTCACAAATATGCGGTTGCATTTCGATTCCAGTAGCATCGATTATTAACCCTAAAAATTCTATTTTTTGTTTTCCTATTTTAGCTTTTTTTTTAGAGAGCAGGATTCTTTTTCTTTGCATTGATCTGCAAAAATATCAAGATGTTTCAGATGATCTTTTTCATTATCAGAGAATATGAGTATATCATCAACATAGACAATACAGAAATCAGATAACTTACCAAACACTTTATCCATTATTCGTTGGAATATTTGAGAAGCATTTTTCAATCCAAATGACATTACTAGCCACTCATAATGACCATTAGGTGTATTAAAAGTAGTCAATGGAACAGATTCTTTGGTTAATTTAATTTGCCAAAATCCACTTTTGCAATCAAATTTTGAGAACACCTTTTTTCCTTTGGTTCTATTAATTAGGCTCTCTTTATGAGGCAGAAAGTATCCGTCAAATTTGGTTTTTTCGTTAAGCTTTTTGTAATTAACCACCATTCTCGCTTTTCCTCATTTTATTTCTGAATGATTTCTTACCATAAAGGCAGCACTCGAGTGATGACTCTTACTTTCTTGAATCAGTTTTAGATCAAGCAATTCTTGAATTTGTGTATCAAATTCTTTAATATCATTTTCGGAGTATCTCATGGGTTTCGCTCTTATAATATCAGTAGGACTAATTAATTCTATATTGGCATATGTTTTATCAATATCCCATAGAGCAGTCGGATTTTTTCCAAAATTATTAGCAAGTTTTTTGAAAATATTAGTTGCAAGGAGGTAAGTGTCACCACGTTTTCGCGTATAAATGATGTTTATGTTTTGTAAGCGTGGTAATTTTATCTAATGTGAGCAGAGTGTTAAGAATTCACCTATTTTTTGAGTGAAACATGTTTTCTTAAAAAGGTTTAGGAAATTATTTCCTAACAGCAAGCATTGGTACTCCCATCGTGTTTTGTTGATATATTATTAGTATTTTGATGTAGCGATCTCTAAATAATATCACAATATCTTTAGCAATAATATTTAAGTCTAAAGGTTTTCCTTCGAAACCTTTGGCTTTTATAGTCAGTTTATTAGTCTTCTTCCACATATTGTATGGTAACACTTTTTTATTTATTAGACAAATATTAGCACCTGTATCTAAGAGACATGGTATGTAAATAATCTCGTTGTTAATAACAATTCCTATTAGTGTCATCCTCTCCGAGTCTTAGTCATCTTTGATCCTCTTTGACCTAGTTGGCTTTGATGGCCCTTTTATAGATCTATTTAAGATTTCTGCATATCCTCCTTGAATTCAATTTCTTCGCACGTCATGCACATTGCTTTTGAAGGGTTTGGGATTCATTCCAGAGAGGCAAGAGTCTTGTAGCTTGTAGTACTACTCTTAACAACCTACATTTACATATCTGGTTTTGCTTTTTTCTTTTTTTTTTTTTTTTTTCTCGTTTCTGTACAATTTTTTTGTTTAATGTCTTTTTTTGTGTACTTTATTTTATTTTATTTTGTTATATGTTGTGAATTTTAATTATCTAGGGTATTAATGACAATAATCCTCAAAATTTGATGTGCCATTGACTTTTATCTTTTATATTTGTAATGTGTTATGTATATGATTATATATCAATCTATGTGTTAGAATTGTTTATTTGAGTTTAAAGGAGTTGAAACATAACACTTATTGAGTTCAAGAGGAGTTTTTGGTGATTTAAAAAATCAAAACCCACGATAGTCCATTCCGTTACATAGGAATCGATACTCCCAATACCGTTAAATGCAGCCGTTATTGTTATGTAACTCGATACAGCTATTTAAAACTATGTTGAAGATTGTTACTTTGAGTTCTCAATTGTCATAATTTGCATGTTTGAAGATCGTTACTTTGAGTTCATAATTGTCATAATTTGCATGTGAGCTCACTATTTCTCTATTGACTAATGATGAATTTCAGGTAGGAGATTTGTTGAATTTTCTAAGCGCTGTGTTTTTTGGGGTTCATATGCTGAGAACTGAACATATTTCAAGAAGTACTAGAAAGGAGAATTTCTTACCGCTCCTCGGATATGAGGTTAGTTAATAAATTTTTGTGACGTACTCTGTGCTCCACTTTGTTGCTCAAAACTATTCATTTTTATGCAGAAGCTGAAATGATCAGCTTTGTGAATCATAGTGCGTTATGTAATTTTTTGTCATTCATCCCATTCAGGTGTGTGTTGTTGCTGTGCTATCAATTATGTGGTATTTCATTGAAGGTAGTTTTGGGGGTTTCCAACATTACAATCCGTCATCTTGGACATGGCCAATGATTTGGGATTGGATGGTAGCATTTCCATGGGTACCTGCACTTTACACTGGAGTATTCTCAACAGGGTTATGCTTATGGATAGAGGTGCAGCTGCTTTAGCTTTGAAAGTGGTTTAGTAAATTGCTTCTTCATCTTGATTGGGTCTCTTGAGCATGACTTACTAGTATATTAGGTCATTAGGTCATCGAATACCATTTTTTCTTAAATTCCTGCCAGCCAGGTCATTGATTACTGCTATGCAGTACCCTTTTAGATTGCTAATGTGGGCCATCATCTACTGCCTACTTGACATTTGCACTTTCATGGTTCTGTCTCTTCTTTCTAGTACGTATTGAATTTTGTATTCAATCACATTGCTTCTGGCTTTTGATAAAATGGGTTTTCTATGGCAACTCATGTTTCACGAACTTGGTATGAGACCTACTAAAAGATCTATTGATTTATAGTTTTTCCATGTTTTCTTTTGAATGCACTCGCCAAGAATGAGGATTTTATGGGTCATTATTATGAAGTTTTCCAGTAACTGATAGTTGCCTTATTAGTTAATTTAGAAATGCTTCCCCTCACTCATCCCGTTCTGGTCTTGCAAAATGTTGGCCTTTTCAGTGTTTCCTTACGTTTGGCTGACAGATGTGCAGGGGCACCCATCTAGTTCAGCCATGCTACTCAACTTGGCTACTACTCCTCTCTCTCCCTAGCACTGCAAGATAACAGCCTATGCCTCCTCTTAAATATCTTTCTTTGAACATTTCTAACGACATAAGTAATTTTCAGTTTTTTTCTTTTCTTGCTATCTTTGAACCATGCCTGTGTAGTTGTCTGTACTTCTGCATTATCATGTCACGACTCCCATTGATCAGTTCTGATAACTACTAGCACTGAATGGCCCAACCTGGGAGCCGAGTTGTGATGTTTTTTACATATTCAATATGCCTATATTTTCTCGATACATTGTCCTATAGTCACAAATGGATCCTCAATCTTACTGACTAGTCCTAACATGGAGGTAAGAAGTTCAAAACTTTCATCTCTGTTATGCTAAGAATTTGTTTATAATATACTTTCATGTTCTTGATTGTATAGATGGCCGCGATGCGTGATGTTTCAGCCACAGAAACTGCAATTATCTATGGACTGGAACCAGTATGGGGTGCTGGTTTTGCATGGTTTCTCCTTGGTGAGAGATGGGGTATCAGTGGATGGATTGGGGCTGTTCTTGTGCTAGGTATGACTATTCCCATTAACCTGTTTTGCAGTTTACTGGTTCTTGGTTTGGACCTAATTTTGTTGTTGTTTGAACTACTGTCCTCCTCGTAGCCACTTGTGTCCACCAGTGCTTATTATCACATGCATTTATAGATTTTTTATGTTGAATTATATACTCATTGGCTCATTTAATTTCTTGTAACATGGTGATATGGGATCATATGAGAGAACTGGTTCTATTCCTGCTAAAGGCATTTATACATTAGATGTCGGATTTTTTTTTGGTCAACTTCAAATCATTAAAATTCAAAAATGTATAACATGCTTATATTGATTCTTAGGAAGAAGACGGGACTTCCATTGATCTTTTTTGCTGTTTTGACCTTGTCCTTTTCTCCTTTAGGTGGAAGTTTAACAGTGCAGATATATGGGTCGTCATCTCCTGGGGTACCAAGAGCAAGTGAAGAAAGTAAAGAGAAAGCTGATCATCTGCTGATTTCTGAAAAGCAAAATGGTCTGTCTCCCTCTTCGATTGTAGTCAACTCTCGGAAGGAGGTTACCGATATATTCAAGAAGTGATCCATATTAGTAGTAAAATGTATGTAGTTTTTGAGATTTTAATTTACAATAGGGTTTGTCACCCATTGCCGAACCACAAGGGTCTTAATTTTGTCCAAAAATAAATGTCTTAGGGTCTAGAAGTCTACCTTGACATGTATATATATAGCAAATGAGCCTTTGACAATCTATGTATAAATACTTCTGTTGATCTCGAATACTAATAAAGCTAGTTCTGTCTTTTTGCTATGTTACACATAAATGACATTGTGCTGGATTCTCATCCTATGGTCTTCTTTTGCAACCCCTGACTTGTTACTTGCTAATGCAAAATTTGTGATGGATTTCAGCCTTCAAAAAAATCTAACTTTGCTTGTACAGGAAAGGAAAAAGGAAAGTGAGAATCTCTCTTTGAGACGGAAACAATTGGCATTCACATTATGCAAATTGGATATCTCTTATTTTTTTATGTTGATGTTCCCATTGTGATTTCTTTTATATATATATACTGACTCTGGATTTTGTGTATTATTAACCCCTAAATCAGGCAGACACTAGCAATTAGTTGCGGAGCATGCACCTGTGGTAAGCTCTCCATTTACATATTGATTAAGATCAACGAGCTAAACCTTTGGGTTCAAATTTTCGTAATTCCTGCCTGTTTATCATCCTTATCCTGTTCATTTTATATACGATTTTCTTGAATTCGTCAAGCTGTTTTTCAGCCTTACCAACAAATTTTTTCAAGGTGTCAGTGGAAAGCAATATGTTCATCTTTTAAATTCTTTTGGTGGTAGTCTCTAGCAAGTCAGATTGCTGTAGGATATAATTAGACGTGCAAATCACTCGTACATTCATTGAGCATATTGCTGAGTGTGTTGACTGTAACTCTCACATTATTTATGTGGAAAAATAAATAGGGATTCCCGACATTTAGATATCTCTGCAATTCCACTTTTGTTGATGATAACTGAGACTCCTTTGATTGTTTGGCGATTTCTCTCTTTACCCTTTTTTTCTTGTTGGTGGCAGATTGATTCCTTTTTTGGCACTAAGCTTCAATTTCCAGTCTTCCGAACCAACTAGCTCCACTTTCAAGTAGCCAATTTCATTTTTGTGTGGTTGAGTAATGCTGTGGAAAGGCAAAAGTCATTAAAATCTGGCTTCGGTTACGGTATCCTGTTAGCCTAGTAATAACGTGCTCTACCTGCATGATTACTATTCAAATACAATAAAGAGAAGGTTGTGTACATTTGAGTAGATAACTAGACTAGGTTCTTGCCATTTGTCCCTAAAATTGAGAAAAAAATTAAAGATTAAATTCTTGGTGAACCAACTTTTATCTGGAAGCTCCCCTATGAAGTTGTCTTTTTTTTTTTTTTTTTTTTTTTTTTTTTTTTTTTAAAAATAAAAATAAAAAAATAAAAATTAGATATCTATATCTATATATATTAAGCAACTAATATTTCCCCCTTTTGGATAGCCACACATATAGTAATCGTAGAATTATCAATTACAGCGATAGGTGCTTGGAATCACATACCAAGTGGTAGAACCAAAAAGTCATAGCTTTATAGATACTAGAGAATATAGATACATAAAGATTTTTTTTCACTTCACAAAGTGATTCCATTTGAGATCAGATGGAATCAATCCCAATTTGTGTTTATTCTATTTTTCCTTGTAATGCCCATCTCCCACATTTCTTATCTGTACCATAACATCAACATTCCAGAATTGGCAATTTGGTCTTTCTTAAGCAGACAAAAATGGCTCAAATATGTAAGCTTGAGATGGAGATGGAGATAAAATCCTCTCTGGATAGGTTATTTGACATCTACAAGAACAAGGCCAGCCTCCTGGCCAAGATCAGTCCTGACAAATTAGAAAGCATCCAAGTACTGGAGGGAGATGGAAAGAGCGTGGGCTCATTACGTCTCTGGACTTACGTCATGGGTAACGTTTTTGTATACTTTTACCTCTTTTGAACTTGTTTCGGAAAATTTTGTGGCTGATTAGACTTATTAGAAGAATTCTCAAACTTCAGGGAGCTAAGAGTGCGATTGGACAAGGTAAATTCATAAAATTAAGGAATGGTGGAATTTTGATTTTTGAATTTTGAATTTTGAATTTTAGAATCTCATCATTTGCAATTTCGATGTTTGGGTATATATATATATATATATATTTTTTTTTTTTGGTTGTTTGGGTGTATATATATATATATATATATATATATTTTTTTTGGAATTCTATTGATGCAATGTCACCTCAAGATGGAGAGGTATACCTCATTCGGAAGAATTTTAAAAAAAAGGTGTTTAGGAGGTATTTGGCAAAGTCATTTTAAATCCCATTTCAAATTCCAAGAATTTTACATATTCCTTCCTGAAGTAGCCAAAGAATTTTGACTCGTAATTTTTCGAAATCCCTTATCAAACTCAAATCCTCTCCAAAATCCTTCACCCGAACATGCCCTAATGCGTTTGTTTGTTAATGTGAATTTATGCTTTCATTTATATATATGTAGGTACTCCTGTAATTGCAATGGACAAAATTGAAGCTGTCGATGAGAAAAACAGATCAATCTCGTTCATCCTCGTGGGTGGAGAAGTCATGAAGTTCTTCAAGAGTCTGAAGGCCACTCTTCAGGCGAATTTGGATGCTGATAAGAATCTGGCGAAATGGACATTGGAATACGAGAAAGCAAATGATGATGTCCCTACCCCTCACTCTCACCTCGACTTTCTGGTAAGTGTCTCTAAAGAGGTTGACGCCTACCTTCTCAAAACCAAATAGACTGTCTGAGACAAGGCTCGAACTCTAGACCTCTTTATTGCAGCTTTTGTTTGAAAGACATGATATGTTTTGCAGAATAAATTTGTATATGCTATTCTGTCTATGTTCAGAATGTACTTGGCTTTTTGAATGAAATAAGGGCATGTCTCCATTGAAAAATTAGCTATGCATGCTAACTATTTGATGAAACGTCACAAAGAAAAAAAGGCTTTTTCCTAGCTCAAGCCCACCTATATAGAAGGGATTTAAGGGCCTGAAATCGTCATCCACCAAGTTTAGCAAATTATCAAGCAAAACAGGGCTAATCTTTTGGTGGCAAAGCACACCGTATGCTGGATGTTTGCTCCGAGAAAGTACAGGTTATTGATGTGCATCAGGGTGATTGGAGGACTGAGGGCTCCGAAGTCTGGACTTATGTAATAGGTATGTTGAGGGAATTCATTATATTTTACTCCTTTAGGAAGTATTTCGAAATTCGGAACCGGGGAGTTGGAAAACCCTAGATTTCGTGCTCTCAGATGGTGGCGTTTCTCTAGTGTTTATGCTTCTATTTTTATGTTTATGTTTTCAGGTAATTTGGAATAGAAGCAAAAGTGGAGGGAAAAATGTCTTATTTTCTTCGAAATTTGTTCTAAAAATGTTAGGAATAGAAAAATCCCGGATTTTTTTTGTTCCCATATTGCCTTTTTTGCTTTCAATTTCCGAGAAGAGAAATAAATAAATATGTTTCTGTTACCAAAACTCTCTCATAGAGATGATGTTTGATGGAGGTATATGTATGGGTGATACTAATTCCTTTATTAATTAATCAGTTTATGATACAAATAATTGATTATCAGTTCCGCAGGAGCAATCAAGGGTAGTGGAGATTTCTGCAACATCAATGCTTCACTTCTAAAGCTCTAATTCCCAGTTCATCTTTCATTTGTTTTTTTCATAGAGACCTACAAGTATGTGTGTTTCTTCAACACTTTGATATGAATAATTTGATAGCATGAGATCAGCATAATCTAAGGGTGGTTTATGATGTTTTAAACGTCTAAATGGATTAACCAACCAACAAGGTGTAGCTGGTAAAGTACATTTGAGTTAAAGTAGTTGAGGGGTCTCTACAAGGTCAAGGGTTTGAGCCTGCGAAAAAACACTTAGATGGGAGAGATAGCCACACACTCCAAACGAGCTCGTTTTTCACCCTGTGTGGGTAAAGGGACACTCATGGATTTAAAAAGAAAAGAAAAGAAAAAAAAAAGCACTTCTAAATGGATCAGATCATAAACGGATAGTTATAACAATTCCAACCCATTAGTCAACTCATGAGTATATGTATCATTTTGCGTAATCAAATTTAAAAAATTGAAATTTTAATCCGAGAGTCACCAGTCTAACTATTTCATTTAATAGCCAATTCAATAGTCGTTTCTAACTAATATGGAGATGTTAGCTAAAAATTGGAGAAAACTTTTAACTATCAATATTATGTACTCCAACTCTTTATGTAAATTATTGCTTTGTCAAAATAAAAATAAAAATAAAAATATTAATAGCTAATTTATTTAGATTTAAAGGCATAATTTTAATTTTTTATTAGTTAAAGTACTAACGAAATGATGATTTATAGATGAGCTTTGGGCTTCTTATCATGGAACTCTATTCATATAGTTTGATATTTTATCGAATTCATATGTTTTTTTTTTTTTTTTTTAATTTTTTGTTTAAAATTTCGTACGAATATGATAAGTTGATTAGTTTACTGCCTAGTTCGATCAACAAGCTATCCGATTATCTCACTACAAAAAATACTAAACAAACTATTTAACCCCATATTTGAATTCGACCAGACATAATTGATGGAAGTATCCACTACAATTCTTAGATTACAAATTTGATGAGATGCTTTCATATCAAGTTAATTTTAGGTTATTATTTTTATTTATGCTTCTTAATTTTTTTTGGATCTGCTGTATATTAGAATATTTTCATTTTTAAGTGCATTTTGTACTTTTCCTTAAATATTTTATTGCTATTTGGTTAGAATTTTCACAAATCTCAAATTAGATATTATTTGTTATTATTTTAAAAACTGATTGTTCCCATACATGTTAAATTCAATATTCAAATATTGTGTTACATTCAACATTATTAATAATGTATGTATGATCAACATTGGTGTTTATAAAAATAATTTATTACATTCAATCCTTATTTATAAAGAAAAATTGCTTCAAATAACATCCATTAGTATATATTTTGTTGTAGAATTTAGGATTTGTTAAATTCAATATTAGACGATGTTGAATTCAATAATGTATGTTTTTGTTCAATTGAATTATGCGAGAATAATTGATAATAAAAGAAGTTTGAATTACATACGATTTTGAATTATGAGTCTTTCCATATTTTTGAATTGAAGATAAATGATTGATTTGAACAAAAGTGAAAAAATAAGTTGGAATATTAGTCAACTCATGACTCCATATTTTTAAGAATTTTATGCAAATTTCTAAGGTGAAAAAAGTAACAATAGATTGTAATACAATGATTGTTCTGGTGATTTGAACAGAGATTTACGTTCTCAAAAAACACAACTTCAAAACAATGCTGTATAATTTAATATTTTGTTGATCAACACGATGTTTTTTCTTCACGTTATATTCAAGATGAATTTTTTTACTGATGGAAAATAGTTGATTCTAGTATTATTTTGAAACTAATGATCCAACGATTATAAATTTGTAACCATTACTAATTTTATGTATTAGTTATTTTGAATAAATCAATCACCCACTATTTAGAACGTGGTTTCAGTAAATAAGGATGACCAAATAACAAAAAAAGAAAAAAAAGAAAAAAGAAGAAGAGTGGAATGAAATTCACAAAATAACTAAGATAATTTGGTAGCTTCTACCCTCTATTGGGGAGCCCCCAATAAACTGCTTCTTAATAACATATCTATTTTTTAAGAATTTCTAATTTGGATCTTAAAGGCTCAACCCTGGTGCGGGCACATAACTAATCGATGCTTATTCTCCAGATACCTATGCCGGCACAAACTTAGTTAGCGGATGCTTATTCCTTACATACCTACTTATTAAACCAAACCCTTTATTTTTTTGGCACGTGCACACCATTCAATATGACAATTAAATTTAGGGTAATTCGGTAAGTGGGTCTGAAAGTCCAAACATTAAAAAGGTATTGAAGGAAATTAAATCTGAGTTAACGAAGCGGAATACAAATTTTTTAATAATTTTTTTTTCACAATTAATTTTTTAAGCACGAATCAGTTTGTAATAGTATGAAACAATAAATATAACATAATCTAATAAAAGATTCAGTATATTTTCATGCGCTTCAATTTCATAGTTAGTAGCTCCCGAGGCATGATTTGAGTCGCTTCTTCTGAGAGTGGCATGAAAAAATCTTGTAGGAACGTAGAACTCCAAATAGCGGAACAAGTGTCCTGCCTCTAAAAGTATCCTTATGAAAAACTCTATTTGAATGGTGCCTACTATTTATCTAAGAATCTCATTAGAAATCAATAGATCTAGAATACATTCGATTTGATTCTAGTATAGTAAGAATCAAATCGATGGCGCAAGAGAGGAAAGGGGGATGAAACAAATTTTGGCTCCCTGTGAGCGGTCATATCTCACGTGGCTCTGTTTTATAAGCACGTCTAGGGTAAAACCCTACTCTCTCTTTCATTTATTACTTTTCGGTCCTCAAATTTTCAAATAGTTCAAGATTATTACCCATTCCTTCTGTAAGAACTATTCAAACTTCCAATCTCCATTGTCACTCATTAGGTTCATATCAAAAGTTGAACAATAAAAATAAATAATTAATTATTTAACTAATCAATCAATCAATTAAAATCGGGACAATTTCAATATTTCCTTTTGTAAAGTAAACATTCTTTATGGCATCTCCAACAACTATGAGTCACGTCTAATTGTCTTTACCGCAGAATTCAATCTATCTAACTCTATGTCTCGAAAGAACCAAAAAGGCGGGATAAAGTCAAAACCCAAAGTTTGATCATATGTTCCAATCCTCGATTTGCTTTTGATATCGATTAGAATCTAATTCTAATCATCATAATACTTGTTAGCCCAAAGATCTATCCAAGAGGAGAGTGAATTGGACAATTTCAAAATTAGCACGTAATTTCAAATTGCCTAATTGGTTTTTATCTTGTCAATATGCGGAAACATGAGTTTCTAAAGGCATACACAAACAATATAGGGATAAAGACACTAACACATAGATTTATAGTGGTTCGGACAAGCTACTCTTGCCTACGTCCATTTTCTTGAGCTCCCGCAGGGAATTCGCAATCCACTAATCAACCTTGATTCGTTTCCTAGGTAAAAATCAAACCCTTACACCAATTCTTTTTCTTTAAGAATTAAACCGTTAAACCCTGATTCGGCAATGTCCCTTTTTGGCCAATCAACACTCTCACTCAGACCAGTTACGTTTAGGTCCAAGCATCACAAGATTACAAAAAATCAATAGTTTGTTCTCACATAAGTTTTTATCAACTCAATTCAATATAAACTCAATTCATGTCATGATACTAGTGATAGAAATGTGATAAAAAATGTGAGAACCTAAACTTGGATTCTAGCAATTTAAGCACAAAAATAGTTTCAACCAGATTTTTTTTGAAAAAATCGTTTTAAAAAGATTTTCAATAATTTTCACCAGGAATGATATTTTATCACAAATATGACTAACTCAAAAAAAAAAAAAAAAAGGAATATCTTAAATAAAACACAATAATTTTGAGCACAGAAAATGATTGGAGAGATCTCATCAAAATCTCCTCAAGAAAGATTGAATAAAGAAAGTTTCGTAGTAATCTTGGTTTTGCGATTTTTTTTTTCTTTCGATCAAGAACACACTCACAGATATAGCTTTAAAATATTTTCTAAAAAAATAGTCTCTTTTTGATACCCAATTGTTTTTTTTAAAATTCTTGATTATTTTAAATCTAAAATTTGTAGATTTATTTAAAGAGCAATTAAAGATGGCCTATAACAGTTATTTTTCAAAAGATATGTTTAAAAATAACACATATAAACCCCATCTAATCAGATTTAAATTAACTATATTTCACCAAAAATATAACTTTTATAACATTCAATTTAGTCCCAAAAATAATTTAATTTAAAACCAAAAAGGATACAAAGAAGTTTTTCTAATATAAATCACAAGATCAGAAAATATATGGACTAAATAATAAGTTTTTCAAAATATATATAATATATTTGAAGAACAGTTCACAACCATTAAATTATAATTTTTCAACGTTCAAAAGCTTAAAAAATATCTAGAAGATCTTTGAAAAATGTGCTGGTCAAAAATAAAAACGGAACAGATCCGTTGACCGGTTTAGAGATTAGTCGATCATTTTAACCTTAACGTTAATAAATATAACCGTTGAAACACAATTCGGTCGATCAATTAGTCGATCTATTTAGCCTCTGAATCTACCATTCAATCAGTCAGTCAATCGAAAAAGCTAAAATCCATTTTTCTGGTATCCTATATCTGACAGTCAACCAATTAACTTAGAAGTCAACTGTTTAGGTCATTTTCTCATTTTTATCATTTTTTCAAAAAGTTCTTGATCAATTTCTTGGAAAATCTATTTGTTTACATAATTTTATCACTTATGACCATGTTTCTAAATATTTTCATCAATTGTGCATGATCCTTTCCCGAGGAACTCTAACATGTATAACAACCTTAAAAGTAAGTCTCTCATTGTCAGTGAACTTAAGAATATTGGGCTGTACCTCGAGCTCAACCCCCTCTGGATTCAAGACATCTACCTGAAAAATAGTGGGGTCATCACTTCTTTCTCTGTATGTGGCTGTCCGATAACCAGAAGTCCACTCATCAGGATTAGCAACCGATATTGAAGGGTAGTTGAGATTGTATGAGGTTGGTGGAGGGTCTGAGCACTCAAGGGTTGTGTCCCCCGTGAGATTTTGAATATTGCTTTCGCTTACGCCGATGCTGCAAAAGTAGGAGGTGACGTCTCCGACATTGAAATCTTAGACAAGGTCTGGATTCATAGCACCGTTAGGGTTTAAGTGGCCTGACCCAAGATCGAAACGAGTCACTGCCCTTCTTCCGAATTGTATCGGTCTTCTGGGGGAAACCTATTAATTATAAAAGTAAAAGGTATGAAAAAAATGGAAATTGCGCCGATAGTCTTTTGATTTCGCTATCAATTCCAGATTGGTCATTCGACTCTCATTTATTTAGATCGTTAGTTCGTTTTTTCTGATTTTAGCTCTATATATAGTTTGATTTTCGGAGCTCTATTGTATTCTTGGTCAATTTCTGTGTCGTCAAGCTAGAGCTTTGGAGATCTTGAATCAGGAGGTTGACGTTTTTCAGTGAATCGATATTATAAGTAACATCTATTGTTTCTTGCTCTGTTTTTTAGTGATTTGATTATTGATTGTTAATTCTTTATGATGCAATTTCTTTACATCTTCAAATTTCCATTGGATTGTGTTTTTCATAAAGGATATGATTGATTTTTTATCGGTTCTTTAAGGTTTTTGCGTAGAGAATGAGATGTTTTTAGTGATGAGATACGCGTGTTGGATGAGTGCGATAGAGTTTGTTCTTCGTTTCTTGATAGATGATGTTTTTGTAGGAATTGTTTGAACATTTCAGAGTTTTAGAGTAACTGTTTGTGAGTTTATCATTGAGATGATTTCTTTTTGTTATTCTTGTGTGTTTTATATATTTAGAATTTTTTACGTGAAAGATTTGTTATATTTAAGTGTAAGTTTGCCTTCTAGTTGTTTATTTTTTTGTGTTCTATTTTTTTTGTTAGTAGTAAATGTGTTTATACTTAGTGATGTGCTTTTCATAGGTGTTTGTGTTATGTTTTTCTTTTAACAATATTTGCATTTAAATATAAGATGTCAAACTTGGCGATTACTTTGTAAAAATATGAGGGTTACACTAGAATTGTGAAAATTGATAGTGATAAGAGTTTTGTTAGTTTCATAGAAAAGACGATCGAAATGCTTGTCATCAATTGCATTTGATATGCACTGTTTTCTCCCTAGTCATCCAAATTGTATGTTATGCGATCAAGATGACTATGATGTTATGATTGTGTTGATTAGATCATTTAGTGTTAATTTTGTGGAAGTTGTAATAAAGGGCAATACTATCATTCTTGGACATGGTTTAGGTACTACTTCTGGTGGGGTTTCAAGTAATGTATTAGGTGGTGGATCAAGTGAATAAACCATATGTGTTATAGTGATCAAGATGATGATATGTTGCCTTATTATTGGCGTCATGAGAAGAAATACTTACAATCTGCTGAGTGGATAAAAGGTAGCAGTTGCGTGGAACAATGTTTTAAAGGTGGGGCAGAAGAATTTCGTACTGTCCTGAGAAAATATTCCATTGAAACTGGATTTAGTTACAATTACAAGAAAAATGACAAAATCCGTATCACTGCATATTGTTCATTTAGATATACAAGAGTTTGTAAGTGGTTTACACACGGGCGTGTCAATCATTTGAATGGATTTTTTTTTTTTAATATAAGGGAGTTGGTGAATAAACATACATGTGGTGCGGTATTTAGAACTATGAAGAATAAGAGGATGAGTTCGAATGTTGTTGCGAGTTGTTTGTTGGAATCTGCTAAGGATAGATCTGAAACAAGATCTATTGATATTCTTCATGACTTCAAGAAAACATATGTTTTTTGCGATTACATACAATCATGCTTGGCTTGGAGTTAAAAAGGCGAAGGACAGTCTTTTCGGGGATCATATATTTGCATATGATCAACTGAGATGGTACGTAGAAGCATGCAACAGAACATCTAAGCAGTTACCTGTTGTTGGAGTATAAAGGTGACACATTGCTTTAAGCGTTTCTGTTGCTTTCCATGGATGTATTCATGGATTCCAGTTTATATGCCCAATGTTATTCCTAAATAGTACATTTCTAACTGGTAGATACAAATGAGTTCTTCTTGCTGCTTGTGATAAAGACGGTAATCAAGATACTTTAATTAACATATTTCTTTTCATTCACAGTTACATGTATCGAAATTATATATTACTTTTGAGGTTAGCTCAGTTTTTAGTAACATGCCACTTTTATTTATAGTTCACATTTAATATTGTGACATGTAGCTCATTTGTTTTAGTAACATGTCTATTTTATTTAAAGTTCACATGTAATATTAGTGACATGTATGCCTACTATTATGATGATTGACAAAATATGGATTTCATTAATGGACCAAATGTCTGAATGAAGGAATGAGTCATTATGTTTAAGTGGAGTTATATGTCCTAATTGGGATGCGAAATTGTCATGGCATATTACTGATTGTCGAACATGGCTGGTCAGTGAGGGTGTAGAAGGAGTATATGAAGTGCACTACCACCCTTCTGTTTGTGTTGACATAAATAGAAGAATATGTTCATGTCAAATATGGCAATTTAATAGCTTTCCATGTTCGCATGTCTGTGTTGCAATTATAAAAACAGGATCACACTTAAATGGTTTGTGGAATATCACCTTTATTGTAGTTTCTACCATGAGAGTTACTCAAAAAACATCTATCCTGTGCCAACAATGGAAAGACCTATTCTCGAAAAGACAAAATTTGTTATATTGCCATTTTTATCAAGAAGACAACTTGGATGCCCCAAAAAACAAAGAATTCCTTCAAGGGGAAGGAGCGTAAGCGTGGTCGATGTGATCAAATAGGTAGACGTAATAGGAAATCGTGCAAACTTGCCCTTAGTTAAAGACACAACGTTTTTCAACTGTTCATTTCTTTTTCACTTTCGATTTTTAGTCATGTGTTAGTTGATTTTTTTCGATTATTTCAAATTGATTTCAAATCAATTTCGTTACATTTCACTAAATGTGTGATAGAAATTACTGGGGATAAAGACCTTTTTGATCCCTGAGAAATGTCTTGAGTGTCCAATTGGCCCCTAAGATTTGCAATTCGACAATTTGGCCTTTGACATTTCAAAAAAGTGTCCAATTGGCCCCTGAAACGAATTCTGTGAAGTCAAGCTAACAGTCAACGTTAGTTTAAGGGTATTTTGGTCTTTTCATTCATTAGGATTAGTTTGAAAAGCCATCTAAACTTTAAGGGGTCAATTTTTTTTTTTTTTTTCTATTTCTTGTTGATCCCTCCCGTTCAATATTTCTTTGCAACTTTTAAATACTCTTCCTACCCTCATTTTAATTATTTATTCTTAATTTCCATTGTATATTTTTTTTTATTATATATGTTTTTTTAAAAAAACACAGAACAATTAAAAAAAATTATTGACCATAATTACAAGATTTAGTATATTCAAACACTATATTGATTGATTCCAACAATGATCGGGAGAACTTTTTTTTGTATTTTTGAATTATAAAAAAAAGCAGAACAATATATTCACAAAAAAAACAAAAACAAAAAACCCACAGTTTTTTTATATTTTAGAAAACACAAACAATACATCATGTTCTAAAAAATAAGAACAATACAACCGATCTTAAAAAAAAAATAGTACAATACATCATGTCCTCTAAACAATTACAACAATACAATAGGTCCTTAAAAAATAGTATAATACATCAGGTCTTGATAAACAACCAAAACAATACAACAAGTCTTAAAAAAACAATACAATACATCAAGTCCTAAAAATACAATATAATACATATAAAAAAATAGAAATCAACCATCAAACTTGTTCTTTAACATATGTATTGATTAAAATAATTACAGAAGGTAGATAAAAAATTAGAAATAATTAACATTAAACTTCTCACTAAAAAAATATACTAGATAACCATTAGGTTACAAGTCTTGGGTTACACTTCTCTATTTATATCATTATTCATCAAATAGAGTTGTCTTTATAGAGGCTTGGGGTTTCGATTTCGAAATCGAAACAGGAAATCAAAATCGATTTCGATTTCGAAATTAAAACTGAAGAACATGGCACGAAGAACACCATCGGACACCACCACCAAAACGACGAACACCGTCAAAATCGAACCTTAGGGTTTCGATTTCTATTTCAAAATCAAAACAGGGAATTAATTTTGATTTCAAAATCAAAATCGAAGAACACCGCCGAATATCGCCACAAAAACGACGAACACCATCGAAATCGAACCTAGGGGTTTCGATTTCGAAATCGAAATCGATTTGGGTTTCGATTTAGGTTTCGATTTCGAAATCGATTTGGGTTTCGATTTAGGTTTCGATTTTGATTTTGAAATCGAAATCGAAACCTAGTTTCGAAATCGATTTGGGTTTTGATTTCAATTTCGAAATCGTTTCGAAATCGAAATCGAAATTGAAAAGGGGAAGAATATATTCAGAAATCGAAACCCACTGCATCGAACATATTCAGAAATCGAAGAACATATTCGAAATCAAAACCCACTGTGTCGTCTTCGTCTTGTTCTCTATTTCGATTTGGATTTCGAAACTCAAATCGAAATAGAGTTTCGATTCACTTCCAAACCCAACTCAACTGAAACCCGTACACAAGAAGTAGAAAATATATCAAATTGAAACCTAAATGTTCAGATCTAGTGGGTTTTAGAGATGGGACCTCGAATGGTGCCAGATGAAACTCAAATCGAAACTCTCATGTATAGAGAAATTTTGTCCTGAAGGCCTTTCCTCTCTTCTAATTCGAGTCCCGATCGTGGCTGTGGGAGTGACCTTTCTACTGGTGGCTCGTAGAACAAAAATTGAATGAAGAACACTAGGGAAACACCCACAAGAGAATCAAGAACGTTGCACATAGGCAACAAATCCAAATAAAGAACAAAAATTGGAAGGAAATGAAACAACCAAACAATAGCAAACATAAGGCTCTACTAGTAGAATGCAACGCCAGAATCAAACTTTGCTAATCTGAGATCGAACCCGAGGTCGAACGATTGAACTGTTGTTTTCAGATTTGCTCATTTCGAGATAGATGCAGACAATCGGCGAAAGCTTCTAGAGAGAGAGAAAAGTCGAAGTGGAAGTGAAAGAGGTGGAAGCCTGACTGAAGAAGAGGTGGCGGCGGAGACGGTTCTCTGATGTCGCTGAGGAGAACGAAAGAAAGATGGCCAGCCATGGGATTTTGGCCACCAATGCAGATGAGGGCAGGGGATCTGAAAGAGAGAGCTCGCGAAAGAGAAGGGAAGGAGATGAGAAAGAGAAGAGATTGGGGAAAGAGTCTTAATTGCACTTTACTTCCCATGAGTTTGGACCTTTCGAATTTCTTCCCTGATTGCGAATCAACATATATACCCTTGGCCAAAATAGTCATGTGTTTGTCACGAGCTATTTCCGTCCATTTTTCCCAAATTTTGTTAACGAAATTCGCTTGAAGGGCCAATTGAACACTATTTTGAAATGTCAAGGGTCAAATTATTGAATTGCAAATTTTAGGGGCCAATTAGATACCCAAGACATTTCTCAGGGACCAAAAAGGTCTTTATCCCAAATTACTGAATCATATATGTGATTTTTGTGCATTTTTTGACATACAACATATTTTACATGTAACTAAATGCAAATGCTTTTCAAATTGATTTCAAATCGAATTTTTAGTTACATTTCACGAAATTATGTGATAGGAAATAGTGAACTATAGATGTGATTTTTGGGTATTTTTTGTCGAGCAACATATTTTACACATAACTAAATGACGTATGTCTAAACTAGTTGCATGTATGTGGTTAGATATGAGGGTTTTAGGATTTGTTTTAGCAATATACTAGTCGTGAACGCCATTTTTTTTCACAAACAAAAACATGTTCGATTACATGTTACCAAAATACAAAATAGATGTAAAAACATAAAATCATAAAACATACTTGTTTTGTACATATTTACTAGAAGGTGCTTCAAGAACGCCATCTCATCTTGAAGTTGTTTGTTATCAATCTCCATCCACCTCGATCATTGTCTCGTCTCTCTCTCTCTCTCTCTCTTCTTACATCCACTGGTACTTCGTTTGTGCCGCACCCAACTTCCACATGAAGTCTTCAATTTTTTTTTCTTCGAAATTTGTTGCTATCCCTCATGCATTTTCTAATGGATTGCTCAAACTTGTTTTCCATTCTGTTAGCGATGGAAGTTTTCTACAAGATATGTATAAGAAGCACGGTCATTTAAAATTTATATTCGAAATCTATATAGAACAATGACTACATCTTTTGAAGATGTAATTATACAATGATTACCTTTAGTATAATTACATGTAACTAGAAGTAATGCTAGTTAGAATTCTAGTTACTTTGGTTAATTTTAGATTATTTACATGTTACCAGAAACATATAAATGGCACGTGTCATTTAGTTATATATTACTATTGTATTACATATGCAAAATGTGTAACTAGCGACACATGTTTTGTATTAAATTATATAAATTATTACTTTTTATTTAATTATAACTTAGTATATTATAGTAAAGAAAGTTAAAAAATATAGAACTGTGTTCTATGACTTTAGTTATGTGTAACGAATTAGTGTTTTTTAGTTACATGATGTCTAGAAACAAGGAAACAACTATATTACTACAAAAATGATTAGACATTTTTGTGTTAGACAGAACATGATAGTTAAAAAAAAATTCATAGCAAAAATTATACTAAATGAAACCATCAAAATGATATTTTGTGTAATATATTAAATATGTGAAAATGAAATTGTACAAATCGTAAAATTGAAATAATTGGAAGTAATAAGTCTAATTAGGGGGTAGTTTGTTCAGTTTTGCTGATAATTTGTTGGCCAAGCTATAAAGCTTAATTTTTGTTAGTGCATAATTCTAATTGCATTTTAGAAAAATTAGAAAATGATGGGATCTATTGTGTCATTTAAATTTTACCTTGAAAATTTTAAAGGGTTATTATGGTATTTAAAAATTTAGTTTTATGAACTTTAGGGGTTAATATGTTAATTTTAAATTGACTTTTAAAAGTTTTGGGACTATTATGTTATTTAAAATACAATTTTAAGAAGTTTGAAAATATAGGTTGTAATGTCTTCTTTAAGATAAGGCAGGACAAGTCCTAATTGTGTGTCGTGTATATATACACAACACATGTGTATACATATAAAAAACATTGGGAATGGAAGTGGCAGTGAAATGGTTTCACCGCCTATGGTCATTATATATATATATATATATGTGTGTGTGTGTGTGTGTGTGTGTGTGTGTGTGTGTGTGTGTGTGTATGTGTGTGTGTATTTGGGTTCGAAAAATATAGTGGGTTTATACTCATATATAGATATATCTAATTTTTGAAGAATTTAATTTAAAAAAATTTGAAAAATTGAAAATTTTATTAGAATGATAATTGTTAGTATTTCGTTGATTAATAAATATTATAACAGTTTATTAATATTTTTCTATAAATTAAAATTATTAATTAGAAAAATTTTGTAATTGTTGTTATAATATTTTGTACAATTAATATTGACTTAAGATATAAGGCGTTTAATAAATTTCATACAATTAAGAAAATTTGGGAATGAGAAATTTTTTATTTTAGTATCACACATTTCACACATTGCATTGCATACTAAATTTATTTAGATAAATTTTTAGTTTAGGCCCTATCATTGTTACCGACTACGACAATATTTCGATGGTAGTGTGAAAGGCAGTGTAAATATCAAGGTGAGTATACTGTCTTCTATGTAAATTGCCGAATTATATTTTCACACTAAATTGTGAAAAAGAAAAGATTTATTAAAATGAACGATTTTATAACGTCCCATAGATCAAGTAAATTTTTAAATATGAAAAATGACTTTTATTATTATCTTGCTATGCCATAGTGTGGCTCCGACAGGAGGGTATATTCTGCAGGATGTTGTTGGTTCTAACAGGATGACATATCCTGTATGACGCGTTTGTGTTGTTAGTCGATAGGAGGGCGTGTCCTGTGAGTGATTGATATATATATATATATATATTATTTTTATTGATTATCATTATGATATGATGATTTATACAATGTGTTGGTTACTACCACCATTAGAGATATTGCATAGCCCTAAGACTGATGGCAACCTTAGTGTTGATTCTAAGATTTTGATGAATAATTAAATGTTGATGTTTTGGTGGAACTAATGTTTAATCAAGTCTTTCAGTGATTTAAAGTTCCAATGATGAAGATGTCAAATTAAATGGATGCTAAATGATGAAGTTGAAGATATTGAAGATCAAATGAGTTTTATTAATGAGTTCATTGATTATGCTTTATAATATCTTCATGATTATGCTTAAATGAGTTAAAGAACCCTTCCTCGGATTCAGGGGGAGTGTGGTTATATTTTATTTTGAAGAAAATATCAAAGTTAATTGTCATCATCAAAATTTTAGGATCAATACTTAGATTGCACAGTTGTACATGTTACAGTACCGTTATAACTTCCGATCGTAAGGTAAACAATTCTACGACTAACAGGGAAGTATGTTTATGGTATTTTATTGTATAAAAATGACTTGATCGGTTAATTTATATTCAGTTGCTTTATCTTGATGATATCGATGTATTTTGACATTGCTCAATGGGTATGGTTATATTCTGTTTGCTCAGTGGGTGTGGTTATATTCTGTTTTGAAAAACGGTGTTTAATAAATATGCTTGATTCATAAATTATTTTTATATTATGAAAATAGGACACCGATACAATATTTTATCTTAGATACCTCAGCTAGATATGGGTTTACTATTGGCGCTAGGTAAAGTTTGTTGGCCCAGTGAGTTACCTAAGGGGGGGTGAATTAGGTAGTATTAAAAATATCAGAGTTTATAATACTTCAAAAATTCAAACAATTAATTTTATCCTAAAATTAATTATTATCTTTATAGTAGCGGATATGTGTTATCAACCAGGTGCACACCAAACAACAATATAAGTAAAATAAATAAAGCAACACACCACGATATATCCTAGTTTACCAAGCTACTCTTGGTTAATCCAGTCCTCCGAGTCTCACGGAGATTCGCACCCACTAAACTCAAGATCCCTTTAAAGGTAGGAATCAAACCCTTACAAAGAATCAACCTTTACAAATTATTTTTTTCAGGCTCAGGAATAATCTCTATTTTTTACAAGCTCAAGAATAACCTAATTCTATTACAGAGATAATCACAACCTAATTCTTTTTATACCTTAGGCTCAAGAATCAAAATCTCACAAAAATACTTCAACTATCCTTTTCCCAAGTAAGGATGAAACCTTTATAAAATCACTCACAAATTCAATCAAAGAAAAATTAACACCTAATCTTTTTACACCTTAGGCAAAGATCAAAATCTCAATATCTTTACCAAAAGAGATTGAAACCAACTACCCTTGATTAGACACTCCCAGTAGTATTTAATCCGACACTCAACTCACCAATTACAAATAATTGATAAGTGATTTTTTTACTCGGAGTTTCTACCACCCCAGATAAATTAGAACTCAATTAATATCCCAAAACTAGTGATAGAAAAGTGAGATATTCAAAATCTGACTTTAAACAAAAAATGGGTAGCACGTAATTGAGCATGTAATCAGATTTCTCAAGAAATTGTTTCAGAAATATTTTTCAATAAAAAATCTAGAAAACAATTTCAAAGATTAAAATCCAAATAATAAATAATAGAATCAAGCAACAGTTAATAACAAGTAATTTGGAATGATCTCACCAGGATTCTACTGAAAAAATAATGATTAGCAATGCAACTTCAAATCGGTGATCAACAATAATTTTCTTCAATATCGCAAGAATGATTTTCAAGATAATTCTCACAAAAACTCTTGGTATAATAACTCTTAGAAAACACCAGAGTTGAATAACTCAGAATGATTGATATCTCATTATTCTTTGAAGTGAAAAACGCAAGTCTATTTAAAAAAGAATAAAACAAGCTCTTCAACGGCTAGTTCCCACTTGTTATGATATTTAATTGCTTTTATAGATCTCTTATATCATTAAGATGTCATCTTGGTTCAAATCACTTAATTATGTCTTTTAAACTTCTCAATTAAGTTCCCTAAATATGTCTCCATCACAATTAAATAGGATAGAAAGAATTACATGTACCAAATTGAGAAATATAAAAAATAATTGAATCATATCTATAGGGATATTTAAATATCATTTAAATAACTTAAAACATATCATATCCCTAATATATCTCATGAATCTTAACCATAAAACAGATAATAATGGCTACTATTCAAATCAGAACACGAAATCCCACAAATCCTGAAATAGACTGATCAGTCGACAAACCAACACCAAGCTATCGACCGCTCGATTCAGGATGTAGCCAAGTGAAAAATCCATCGCCCATCGGTTGAACTATCTATCGACCTAGAGATTCAGAGAGTTTCATTTCTGATCACAGGTCGACCTCCCTATCCACTTATCGATTCAGAGAGTTCACCTTTTATACTTCGGTTGACTTACCTTTCAACTTGTCAATGCTGGGAACCTCTTCTAAATTTATTTTTAATCCATTTTCTTCAACGTTTTCGCCTCTTTAACTGATTTCTTTTCTTAGTTAGCTCCATTAAATACTTAAGTTCAATTTTAGCCAATTATCTTTATTTCTTTTTCAATTATACATAGGAGCAAATAATTTAACTAATTAGGATCCTATAAAAAATACACATATTTATAATTATTTTTTTGTGTCGTGTGTGATCCTAATTGGGATATTAAGAGTTGAAATTTAACCTAAGTTGTTTTCCCTAAGTTGTTTAAATTCTTCAACATCTTAATCTTTCATCATCTTTTAGCATCCATTCATTATTTGTCATCATATCTTCATCATTAGAACTAATAAACTGAAATACTCAATTAAACTGTTAGTTCCACAAAAAATATCAACATTTAATTGTCCATCAAAATCTTAGGATCAATAAGAGGATATAGTGGTGTTGTAAGTAAGTGCTTTGAAGTTTTTGTAGTTTTGTTATCGAATAGTCGGTTGTGTATAACCGCTGAATTTTGACTTTGGTAATATATATATATATATATATATATATATATATATATGTATTTGTGGTTGGTCGGGTAACTTTAAGTCAAGGTCACACCTAGTCTTGGGCGTTGGGGCTCGGGTGAGATGTGATACTTTGTGGTATCAAAGCTTAGGTTATAAGTTCTGTAGATTTGTCAGGATGCTTCGTCAGTAGTGGACCATAAGATAGGGTGTTGATAGGTTGATTCAACACGTGAGTGATATTTATTTTTACTTGACTAAATAGTACCTTTGCATCATGCACTATTTGCTGTATTGTTGGCATTTTTATTTATTAAATGTCATTTCAGATCTTGAATATAGATCGTGGAAATGAAAGTAGTGGAAATTCTAGACTCCAAAGAAAAAGGGATAGGGTGCGTAAAAGATTGGATGCAGTCGAACGAATATTACAGGTTGCTTAACAACTAACGGAGCAGTAGACAAAGATGATAGAATGGCAGATGACCCAAACTAAAACAGCTAATCCTTTGACTAGACTCTTGAAAAGATTCAAGGAGTTGAACCTTCCATTTTTTAATAGGAACTGCGAGTCTTGCTGATGCTGAGAATTGGTTGAGGAGCATAGGGCACGCATTCGAGGTGATGGACATCACTGATGACAGTCGAGTTCCTCTCGCCACCTTCCAACTAAAGGGGAAAATCGAATATTAGTGGGAGAAAATAAAGAGGTTAATATCAATTCTAGACCAATATATCACCTGGGATCAATTTGTTGTAGAATTTAATGATTTTTTTTTTCTTGAATCTTATCAGTTCGAGATGGAGAAAGAATTCATACTACTAAAATTGAGGATGATGTTAGTTCCGTAATATGAAATCAAATTTAATGCCTTATCCCGATTCGCTCCTAATTTGGTAAAGACAAAAAAAAACGCGATGTAGAAGATTCCAAAAAGGGCTAAATTTTCAAATACGTTCAAGGTTGACTGGCTGACAGATCAAAACCTATGCTGAACTTATGAACACAACAAAATTTATAGAAAAAGATGTGCATAAAGCCGTCTAGAATCATGAACAGTATAAGAAGGAGCAAATTTGAGTTTTCTAGCAGATTCCTAGGTGGTACATCTCGGGGATCTGGCCATCGATCTCAATTTTTTTGGGCTCTGATAGCCGACCAGTCAGCTAAGAGCCTAGTCTAACGACAATCATATTCCGGGCGACGATAGAATGTACCTAGACAGAGTTCAGGCCAACAAGGTCAGGGAAGGCGTCAAACGTTTAGCCAAACCGGTACAACTGTATGCTATTAATGTGGATCTATGCATCACTTCGTTAAAAACTGTCCTATGGTGGGCCCAATATGTTTTTATTTTCATGAATTGGGACACACGTCCCCATATTGTCTGATACCTGCCGCTACACCTACACCTACACCTACACCTATGCCTTCTAGAGTAGTGTGGACAGTGTTGGTCCTAGCGGTGTTCAGGGGCGAGGTAGAGGATCATCTCAGGGGCACGTATTTGCTACTACATAGTAAGATGCTCAGGCTATCCCAGAAGTTGTTATAAGTATCATGTCTTTATAAGATAGAGACGCACATTTACTTATCAACCTAGGTTCTACTTATTCATTTATTTTCGTCACATTTTGATTCATGTAGAACGATTCCCCACTCCTCTATCATATAGTATCATTATCTCTACCTCTGTGGGTGAGTTAGTGTTAATAGACAGTGTGTACAAAAACAATCTGTTTCGCATTGGTGATAGAGAATTATTAGTAGATTTATTACCCTTGAGTATTCATGATTTTGATGTAATACTAGGTAAGGATTTGTTATCCAGCTATCATGCCACAATCGATTGTTTTAATAAGGAAGTTACTTTTGAAGTCCCAAGGGAGTCAAAGTTTTTGTTTTTGAGAGATAGAATCATTACCCCTGTCACTTGGATTTTAGTTCTAGTGGCCAGAAAATTATTAAAAAAGGGATTCGAAGGATACTTCGCGCATGTGATTAATACCAGTCAAAATGGGATACAATTGACAGATATCCCCGTGGTCGGGGATTATCGCGATGTGTTTTTAGAAGAATTGTCAAGATTGCCAGTGGATAGGGAAATTGAATTCACTATTGAATTACTTCCTAGTATTTCTCCTATATCAATTTACTCTATCGTATAACACCTACCGAACTAAAGGAACTGAAGATTCAGTTTCAAGATATGTTAAACTGCAGTTTTATCAGACCCAGTATTTTTTCGTGGGGAGCTCCAGTATTGTTTCTAAGAAAGAAAGATGACACTCTAAAAATGTGCATCGATTACCGACAATTGAATAAGGTTATGATTTGTAATAAATACCCGTTGCCTATAATTAGTGATTTGTTTGATTAGTTGTAAAAGGCCAGAGTAATTTCCAAAATAGATCTCTGATCAGGATATCACCAGCTAAAAATCAGAAGCAATGCTGTATCGAAGACAGCGGTCCGTACAAGGTATGTACATTATGAATTTTTAGTTATGCTATTTGGGTTGGCGAATGCCTAGTTGCATTTATGGATCAAATGAATCGAATCTTCTAACCTTATTTAGATTAGTTTATGATAGTATTCATTGATGATATATTGATTTATTCCCAAAATAAATAGAAGTATGTAGAGTATCTCAAAATCGTGCTATAGATTTTGAGAGAGAAGCAATTGTATGTAAAGTTCAGTAAATGTGAGTTTTGGTTGGATAGAGTCATATTTTTGGGGTACATTATCTCGGGTGATGGTGTACAAGTTGATCCAAAGAAAGTCGAAGCCGTTGTTCAGTGGGAAAGGTAAAAAAGTGTGACATAAGTTCAAAACTTCCTAAGATTGGCGTAGTATTATTGCCAATTTGTACAAGGATTTTCCATTGTAGTTGCCTCGTTGACCCATCTGACATGCAAGGAAGCTAAATTTGAGTGGATTGACAAATATGAACATAGATTCCAGGAGCTGAAGATCATACTGAAAGTAGTGCTAATGCCTTTTCTCCCTACAAAAGATAGTGGTTTTTTGATATACAGTGATGCTTCACACTAGGGTCTAGGTTGTGTACTAATGCAACATGACCATGTAATTGCATATGTCTCTCGACAATTAAAGAATCATGAGCGTAATTACCCGACGCATGATTTGTAGTTAACAGCGATTGTGTTTGCCTTGAAACTTTGGAAACATTATCTTTATGTCGAGACCTCGAGATATACACTAATTACCAAAGTTTAAACTATTTGTGTACTTAAAAAGAACTAAATCTTAAGTATTATCTTTATAGCAGCGGATAAGTATTATCAACTAAGTATACACCAAATAACAAAATATAAATAAAGTAAATAAAACAGCACACTAGAAATTTATATTGGTTCACCAAGCTATTCTTGGCTAATCCAGTCCCTCGAGCTCTGTGAAGATTCGTACCCACTAATCACTATAATTCTTTTAACTAAGTAGGAACCAAACCCTTACAAAATAATTCTTTTCACAAGTTCAGAATCAACCTTTACAATTCCTTTTCACAAGCTCATGAATAACCATATCTTTTTCTCAAGCTAAAGATTAACCTAATTCTTTTATACTTAGGCTAAGAAATAAACCTCACACAAAAATCACTCTAAGTATCCTTTTACTCGGTAAGGATTGAACCGTTACAAATTCACTCAAAATTAATTCTATTCAGGAAGAATTAACATCTAATCTATTAAAACCTTAATCTCTTTACCGGAAGAGATTGAAATCAGCTACCCTTTGATTAGACATTCATAATAGTATCTTATCCGACACACAACTCACTAATTACAAAATTGATAAGTCTTTTTTTCACTCGGAACTTCTATCACCTCAGATTAATTTGAACTCAATTAATGTTCTGATATTAGTGATATAAATACAGTGAGAATTTCTAAATTTGATTTTAACAAAACAGGTAGCAAGCAATTTAGCATGTAATAAGATTTTCTCAAAAAATTGTTTCAAAAATAATTTTCAATTTAAAATTTAGGGAAACGATTTCAAAGATCAAAATTCCAAGTATTAAACAATAATATCACACAACAGTTAATAGCAAAAACTTGGAACGATCTCATCAGGAATCCACCGAATAAAGATTGATTAGCAATGAAACTTCAAGTCGGCAGTAGCAATAATCCACAACAATTTTTCTTAAGAACACTTCTTAAGAATACTTCTCACAATACACTTAGTATGATTTCAGAATAATCACTCTTAGAAAGAACAAGAACTGAATAGCTCTGAAAATATGAATGATTGGGATTATTGAAACCTAAAAAATTCAGGTCTATTTAAATAGAATTAGAACAAGCCCTCCAACGACTAGTTCTTATATATCATGACAAATAATTACTCTAATAGACCCCTTATATCATTATGACTTAATCCTGGTATAATTTACTCAATTATAACTCTTAAAATGTTCAATTAAGTCCCTCAAATATTTTCTCAAACTCAATTAGATAGGATAGAAAGAATTACATGAACTAAATTGAGAAATAATCAAAATACTTGAATCATATCTATAGAGATAATAAAATATCAATTATATATCTTAAATTTTATCAGATCCCTAAGATATCTATCATATCCTAACCATAAAACGGCTAGTAACAACTATTTTTTGGATCAAAACCATGAAATATTCGAATCATGAAATTGACCGTTAGTTGACCGACAAAAGGCGTAGGTCGACCGCACAATTCAAGATGTAACACAAGCCAAAAATCTCTCGCCCATAGGTCGACCTCCACTCCTTCTTCTGTCGACCAGACGATATAGAGAGTTTCTCAGGTTGACCTCTCAACTTTGTTTGTCGACCTAATGATTCAGACAGTTTATCTTTTAGCCATAGGTCAACCTAGCTATTGACCAAATGATTTAGAGAGTTCAACTAATTCCCATAGGTTGACTGGTCAAACACCATAAGTCGATCTGTCGATTTAGAGACTGCATAATTCCAGCACCTTCTCATCGGTTGACCGATCCTACTGTACTTCTTTCTTATTTAATTTTTAATTCAATTTCTTCGACGCTTTTGCTTCTTTAACCGATTTCTTTTCTCAGTTAACTTCACTAACACTTAAATTCAATTTTAATCAAATCTGTCTTAAATCAATATTTCTTCTTCAATTTCACATAGGAGCAAATATGTTAACTAATTAGGATCCTATTAAAAACACACATAATTGTAAAAATATTTTGTGTCGTGTGTGATTCTAATCGAGATACATTAAGAGTAAAAATTTAACTTGAGTTGTTTCCCCCTAGGTTCTTCAAAGTTTTCGGTCTCTTAATGTCCATAATCTTTGTCAGTCTCTTTAGCATCCATTTAAAATTCATCTCAACTTCTTCATGATAATATCTTCAATGAAACTTATAAATTGAAACACTTAATAAATCCGTCAATTCTATAAAAAAATCAATATTTAATTGTTCATCAAAATCTTAGAATCAACTTGTTATAATAGTATTAGTGGTAGATAGTGGCCATGGTGACGGTGACTTGCAAATTTTGGTGTGGTTGCGAACATTTGATGTTGTAGTGATGGTGGTTGGCGGCGGTCACTACAACTGTGATTTTTGTGCGATGGCGATGGTCTTGACAGAGTGGTGAATGTTTGTTATGTTGGTAAATATTTACTATGACATAAACAAATTAAGGGCAATAATATCTAAAAATAAAATGGAGTTTTCGTTAAAAATAAAGTGGAAATACCTTGAAGTATAGTATGGGCTTAGGATGATACCGAATCACCTTCTTTATTTTTGGTTGTGAAGAAAACATAAAATTTCGTAAATAATAGTAAAAATTTTCAAAACACAAAACACCACCAAAACATACCACAATCAAAAAAAAAAAAAAAAAAAAAAAAACAATGCTTGATTTTGAAAAAAAAAAAAAAAAAAAATCCCCAATCCATAATCCATAATATATTCTAGGGTTAATTACACTTCACCTTGTACTTAGGCCATTTTGCACTTTGCCTCTAGTGGTATTTTCGTTATCACTTTGTCCTCTATAGTCAGTCTTTCTTGCATTTTACCACTTGATAATCACAGAGACCAAAATGGTGACACGAATATCAAAGGAGCAAAGTGCAGGACGACTTAATTATGGGAGGATAAAGTTTAATTAACCCTATATTCTAAAAAAAAAGATGGGTGGGTGGGTGGGTGATTTTACTAATGCTACTAACTACGTCCGAATAGCAATAGGGCTCCTGACATTATGCACATCATTGAACCAAGTAATACTACCGAACACAAACTTCCCTCCCTGAGGCACTCTAACATGTATATCAACCCTAAAAGTAATTCTCTCATTGTTAGTGAAATCAAGAATATTAGGCTGTACCTCGAGCTCAACCCCTTCTGGATTCACGAAATCCACCTGAAAAACAGTGGGGTCATCACTTCTTCCTCTGTAAGTGGCTGACCGATAAACATAAGTCCACTCATCAGGATTAGAAACCGATATTGAAGGGTAGTTGAGATTGTATGAGGCCGGTGGAGGGTCTGAGCACTCAAGGTTTGTGTCTCCCATGAGATTTCTAATATTGCTTTCGCTTATGCCGATGCTGCAAAAGTAGGAGGCGACGTCTCCGACGTTGAAATCGTAGACAAGGCCCGGATTCATAGCTCCATTAGGGTTTAAGTGGCCTGACCCAAGATCGAAAGGAGTCGCTGCCCTTCCTCCTGATTGTATCGGTCTTCTGGTGTTGTCAAGAGTTGTAGCTGTGGCCAAGGAAGCGGGGGAAAATTGTTAATTATAAAGAGTAAATGGTAAGAAAAAAAATGGAAATCGCACAGATAGTCTCTCCAATTTGCTGTCAATTCCAAATTGGTTTTTCGACTTTTAATGTGCTCAAAAATTCATATTTTACCACTTTCAACATTGCTTCTTTCTCTTTTCACATTTTCATTCGTAGATAAAAAGATACAAATAGTATGTAAACAAGCGGAGACCAATCTAGAAAATTATAAAATAGATTCGAGAAACTTGAAGTATTTCTTCAAAAATGATAATTTTCAATTTCGTTTTTTAACTCGATTTCATATTCCGTTCTAGATTTTATTCAATCTCATTTAGAAAGTAGAAAATAGTTTTAGTATAAGAAATTAAGGCCCCGTTTGGTAACCATTTCCATCCCATTCCATTCCCAGATTTTTGGGAATTCTGTTTGGGAATAGCGTTTGGTAATTTTTGTTTTCGTTTCCATTTCATTCCCATTTGATAATTGTGCCCACTTTTTTCTTAAGAAATGAGAAATAAAAAAAAGTTGTTTCTCATTATTCCCATTCCATTTCCAAAACCCATGATCACTATTCACCTACCGGCCGACCACCGCCGCCGGCGACCGCCGGCCGCCGCCGACCGCCGCCGGCGACCGCCGGCCGCCGCCGACCGCCGCCGGCGACCGCCGGCCGCCGCCGACCGCCGCCGGCGGTCACCGTTCGGCCGGAATTTTCCGGCCACTTCCAGCAGTCGCCGGCGACGGCGCCACCGCCGTCCGGTCATCGCCGGCGGGGGCACCGCCGTCTCCGACGCCGGAGAACCGTCGCCGGCCGTTGACGGCGGCGCCGGAGCACCGCCGTCAGGCCAAAACTGAAAAGAGAAAAAAAAAAAAAAAAAAGATTTTAAGATAAAATTGTTACCAAACACAATTCCTTTCCCAAAACAAAAAAAAAAATTATCGTTACCAAACACAATTCCCTTCCCAAAACAAAAAAAAAAAATTATCGTTACCAAACGCAATTCTACTCCAAAAAACAAAAACAAAATTCCCATCCCATTCCCATCCCACTGCTGGAATTGAAACAGAAACGGTTACCAAATGCCACCTAACTCTTCAATTTCAATTCTAGTAAATTGTCAAACTCAACCCTAATACTTTCATATCATTAAGTATCAAATAAATATTAGTGCACCTAAGATGGGAAGGACTCTGGACTTATATAATTTTTTTCACTAATCTAAAAATTAATTTTTATAATTTAAGGGAAAAATTAGAATTTTTGAAAAATACAATTAAAAGAAAAAATATTAAATTATTGTGATCACTTATAATTTTTTATCATATTCGATATTATAATTAAAGTTAACTAAAAATATTTGTGAGAACTAAAAAATAAGTTACTTTATAAATAAGATAAAAAAAAAATTAAAAACATAAATAGCGGATTATATAATAAGAACCCAAAAAATCAAACGTGAGAAAATAGTATTATAGTTTTTCGTTAGAAAAATGAAAAAAAAATTATAAAATTAATATACTGACCTGTTGTCATCAGTGCAGATTTTATTTCAGCGGGTGTCCAATAGTGGTGGTAGGCTTTGACGATAGCGGCGACGCCCGAAGCGTGAGGACAAGCCATGGAAGTGCCCGATTGGAGATTAAACCATAATGCATCTGCTTGCTCAGTATCCGGCGGAGGCCATGCCGCCAAAATGTTTAGTCCCGGTGCAGTTATGTCTGGCTGTCCACATAATTATAATGCATCAAATACTTATTAAATTATTAAATTAATTGTGTTTGATAATAAAATTTTAACTTCGACTTTATATTCATGAAGGAAGAAAAAAAAGAACCTTGATAATGTCAGGGGCACAACCGGGTCCTTTTGAAGAAAAGCCAGCCATCTTTGGTGCATTTTTCGTTCTTAGATGCACATGTGTACCGTCTATTAACGCAGTCGGATTCCTACGAACATATTACATCATAATGTCATAAACTTCAGCAGATTTAAAGCTATGAAAAATCAAAATACCTAAATCAAAACAATAATATAATGCGAACAAAAATAGGGTTAATTGCTTTTAATCCCCCTTCAACTTTGATCTTTTTTTAATTTGACCCCTCAACTTTAAACCTACTCTTGTTTCAAAAGAAATAGTTATTTTTCGGCTTACTTTGTAGTTTTAAGATAGTAGGAAAGCTGATCTCCTTCATTTTTGCCGATGACTGATGTGGGGACTTGATAGTCGTTGAGAACGGTTTCTTGTTCCTCGTTCAGATCAATAACTATCATTCCAACACCACCTGCATCTCTTACAACCTCAGACATGGCTACTTTGTCGGAATCTGCATTCTCCATTTCGCAGACCACAACTTTGCCTTGTATCACTCTTCTATTAAGTGTATCCTCCTGGCAAGAGCTGAAGTATATGTATTTTTGCACCAAGTTACATAGCTTTATAATTAATAACAATGCATCAAGCAAAAAATGACCATCACAAATACATGCATGCATGCATGTTAATCGTTTTAATTTTTCCCCTCTTGTACTTCACTATTGTTTCATTCTAATCGATCTGGTTAATTTAAAAACCTACACATCACTTCTAGACTTACAGAAGAAACTCACATTTTATTCAAAAAATAAAATAAAATATAAAAATATATTCATTACTCTTTATTTTTTAATTTCAATTTAATATTTGAAGATAATAAAAGAAAAAAATTAACATTTTTTTATTTCTAATTTCCTTCTCTCTACTTTTATTTTTTTAATAAAAACAAAATAAACTAAAAAACTAAACTAATGGGTAGTTTTGTTTATTTTATATAAAATTTAAATAAAAAAATCGTTTTCATTTATTTTTTACATATCAAATGTTCATTTTTTCCATTTATAATCAGCTTATACCTTGCTCTCGTAGTTCGAACACCACGTGATGCTGCAGAACTTGCAGCAGTAATTCCAGCGAAATTATCCATACGTAAAGCGTTCTGTGCATAGCCCTACAAAGAGAAGGAGAAGAAATTTAAAAACATTAATTGTAATAACGTGTAAAATTATAAATGGACCAAAAAAAATAAAAATAAATTATAAACGCATTTATACCCTAATGTACCATTGATTTTCCCTTTAATATTATAAATTTGAAAATGAGAGAATATCCATAAAGGAATTGCGATAAACCTCCTATATATTGGATATAAAAGTTTATAGAGATAGATCTAAAAGGATGTTTGGTTTTATCCTAATACTAGAACAATTCAACAAGAGAATTTTAAGAAGGGCTTTCTATTGGTCCAACATGTAATTCATTTCTCTCGGAAAGTTAGTCCTCATTCTATAGGTTCAACAATTTGTCGATAAAATTCTGAAATTTAAGTATGGAATTTATTAAGTGTTGAATTGATTAATTATTTTTCTTTTAAATATTTTTCATTTGAATAAGTTTGTACTTTTACAATATTTGATTTTCAAAAGTTTCCATACAACTTAATCTATCAATATTTTTCACTTCAACTTTCTCTCTATTTTTTTCCTAGGTATTACTCTCTCTTTAAAATTTTATTTTATATTTTTATCTGTAAGTTTCAAAGTTTTAATTCAATGGTACTTGTATCAATGAAAATGATATAACTTTAAGTGATAAAACGTGTGCATATCGCTTAACTTTTTAGCCTATTTTTAAGTGATTCTTATTAATTTTTGCCTTTAATTTTTCTTTTCTATTTTTTTTCTTCAATTGCTCATTTATTTACAGTTTTCTCGATATTTTCTAATACTTGTTGTTTAATGATATTTACATTAATAAAACTAGTATACTTTTAAGTGATAAGTAATTTGTATACTATTTAATTTTTTTGTCATTTAATATGTTAAATAATTTTTATTTTTTGATTTTCATATATATATATATATATATATACACACACACACTTAATATATTCAATTTTAAATACATTAAACCGAAGACCGAACCACACTAACACTAGCGAAACGTTCCGTTTTTTGTCCAGCAAGGAACAAGATGTGTGTTAGTGTGTAGTAGTAGTGCAAGCAACAGAATGTTGCACGCTAATACTGAAGGAGTGAGTCAGTGACCGAAAAATAGTAGGAGTGTCATTAATTTGAACATAAAAATCACCTTTAGGGATGTTGAATTTCCAAGATGGACCATGGAAACAAACTCTCTGTCGATAGAGCTAGCCGCGACACTGAGAACCCAGGGAGACGCATTGGAGATCGTGCCGTCTCCTCCTTCGTTTCCGGCGCTAGTGGAAACCAGAATCCCATTTTGGAATGCGTGGAAAGCTCCTATTGCGAAGCAATCGCTTAAGAAGTCCTGCTGGTTGTCCGACACGGTGGAACCGATCGACGCCGTAATGATGTCGACGTTGTCGTCGATGGCGTCATCGTAGGCCTTGATCACGTCGGCGCAACTGCACATGTTGAACCAACAGACCTTGTAGACGGCGAGCCATGCCCCAGGAGCACCACCGCGGATCGTGCGTGTACCCATCCTCGTGATCGGGATGTTCTCCACCAGTGATCCGACGGCTGTGGAAGCAGTGTGGGTGCCGTGGCCCCAGTCATCCCGAGCTGATAAAAAGAAATGACTGTGGAACCGTTCAAGCGGACCATTTTCTTGCACAAATCCTTGATAGTAGTAGCGAGCACCTGCTATTTTCCTGCGTCAATAAAATTAAATATGTCACTATGGTATTTTTTTATTTTTTTTATTTTTTTATTTTTTTTAAGAGTTAATTTTTAGAAAAAAAATTAATTTATATTGAATCCCACATTACTATTGCCCCCCGATATCAGTTCGTAATGGTTTGTCAAAGTTCATCCTATGCGTGAAACGGACGTGTTGAATCCCATATTGATAGTGGGCCCCCGATATCCATTCACAGTAATTTGTCATAATCCACCCTGCGTGTGAGGGGCATATTAAATCCCATATCACTTTTGTTACCTGATCCTAAGCTATATACAAATCTAGGTGTAATCCTTCTCTTAAAAGGCGTCTTTTAAGATTGAGTTAGGCCCATTAAATTTCTACAATTTACTTAAAAGTAAAAGCAAAAAATAGATGGTGTGTTTGATAGTGCTTGGGATAATATGTTAGTATCGTTTATGTTCATCCTAAAAAAATATTAAATAATTTGAAAAAAAACATTCCTTGTATATTAGCACATATAAAAAATTTAAATGGTACAAAATATAATTTAACTTAACCACTTTAAAAGAGGGTGTGAATTTTTTAGTCAGAAAAAATTCTCTAAAAAACTTCTATAATTCAATTTTAATTATCAATTTCTCTTGAATCATCCCTACTCTTCATAAAAAATATTTTAAAAGAACCATCCTGATTTATTAGTAGACTAACGATTTTCAATGTTTAAAGATACTATATTAATTTTTTAATTTATAAATATTAAAAAATTATAAATAATTAAAAAAATTGACTAATCATGTATATATATGAAATTTAAAAAATATAAAATGTAATTAACCTACAAACATAGGGGTTCAATTTAATGACTAGGACTTATAAACTCGAGATTTTAGTGACCATTTTTTCCCTTCAATCTCGGATTATATGCTATTATAACCAAAAATCACTAAAGAATAGGTATAACAACAAATATAAATGGTAGTGGGAAGATCAATTCAAACATTTATCTAGCATTTGGTTAGTGTTTTTGCTTTTTTTTTTGTTTTTATTTTTAATAAATTGAGATGAAAATTCTATTTTTATTTTGTAGTATTTTGGGAATAAAAACATATTCAGTAACGACTATTACTTATTTCTTTTAGTTTATGAGAATAGAAACAACAAACACGTTTGGTTGCAATATATATTTTTTTTTTAAATATATGGTAGTCGGCGGGGTGATAGTGGTCGGGAGTGGCGAAGGTAATAATTTTCTGAGAGTGAATAGAGATCAATATTTTTTTTTTTATTTCTCAAATTCTTACGGAATTCATAAATTACTCTCAAAATTTTAGAAACAAAAACGTGTTTACTAAATGCGTTTTTATATATTAATAAAAAATTGAGGGTGGAAACATGAATCAAGAACCGGAAACAGTAACCAAATGGAGCCTTACCGATTGAATCCACCGAAATCGTCGAGTACTCCCTTGAATCTCTCTGGCGGAGCACCAAACCCATCTCCATTGAAGCTGGGTGACTCTGGCCAAACACCTGTAGCATAACATATTTTTGAAATTAGAGTGGAATATGAGATTTTTTAAAAATAAATAAATAAATCATAAATCCTAAATTATGAGAAAAATGAACTTCCAAAGTCTTATTTTTCGGGAATTTTTTTTTTCCTCCAAATTAGGTTCCTGAATGCAGTAATAATGAAAAAAGGGTTAACTTTATTTTGTACCCTTGTGGATAGATCGAATTGCACTTTACGAAAAATCGAGTTGTCTTACCACTATCGATGTGGCCTACAATGACGTCATAATTTTTCTCAACGGAATTTAGCGTGAATATGCTATCTACTGTGGCAGCCCTCATAAAATTCCATGACCTCGTCGTATGAAGATGGAGTGTTTTGCTCTTGAAAACCGAAACCACAGAATCATTTTCTGCAAAATACACGGGGACCAAAATGAAATTATTTACAAACCCAGTGAAAAAAAACATAATTTGTTGGAGACTTACTTGCAAGTTGTTGTGCTTGTTCAGGTGTAAGCATGGCCGAAAAGCCTCTGAAACTCTTGTGATAGTGGTATACCACAGCATTGTGAGCATCATCAAAGCTAGTTAAAACGATATTCAGAAGTTACCGATAATCAGGGATAAATTATACTTTTACCCCTAAATAATACCATAGTGTTCATTTTTGTCTCCAAATATATATATATCTATATATATATAAATCATGAAAAATGTAAAATATTTATGAGTCTTACCTGCCTACAACGGAAGCCACCATCTCATGGTTAGAAGCAATTAGAGATTCTGAGTTCGGAAATTTATGCGACCCCATGTAAACAATGTAATGCTGCCAAAAATATTTAAATTAACTTATTATTTTCTATTTTTCCATTTTTTTTTATTTGTTTAAGGGAAAAAAGTATGAAAAAAAAAGCCAAAAAAAAATCACTGTTGTCACCATCATGGTTGATGCTTATCCTTTTTTTTTTTTTAAAAAAAAATTTAATCATTTGAATTAGAAGCCAATCAGTGCCACGGGGTAGACTCTACTATATGTATAATTTTTTATTTTTTTAAATGAAAATTGGATGGTATAGTCTATTTTTTTTTTTAAAACGTGGATAATCTGAATACCAATTTTAAACCGAGAACTAGAGAAGTCATTCGCATCCAATTCCGAATAGCAATTTTAAGAAGAGAAGTCATTTTAAAAAAAAAAAGAAAATATATTTTAAGGTTTGTTTAAAGAATCTAGATTCTTTTAAATTTTTTTTATATATATCATCTTGAAATTCAACTTCAAACAAAATCTGATTCTTATAAAAAAACAAATCTCAAAAATATGGTTTCAATTTCACACAAAAATTTACAAATCAATCTGATTTTATTTTATTTTTTTAAAAGACCATAAATTTTATTTTTTATTTTAAAAGGGACAATTAAAAATCTTTGATTTTTTTTTTTTTTTTTAAAATCTGATAATATGTACATGAAATGCCATTTGTTTTTTCCTCATAATTTTATTATTTCAAATCCTAAATTTTATTTGTTAAACAAAAAAATATGCTGAATTTCTATTTAGAAAAAAAAATATATGTTTAAGAAAAAAACTCAATTTTTTTTTTTCAATTTTCAAAAGAAAAGTTTATTTTTTTTAAAAAAAAAAAAATAACAAAAGAATGACACACACAAGGAAAAAAAGAATTCAAAAACAAAAATCATATTAAATTTGAAAAACTAAAACTAAAAATAAAAATAAAACAAAAACAAAAACTGAAAAAAGAAGGCCATTTTTTTAAAAAAAATTTAAAGTGATTTTTTTTTTTTTTTTTTTCTGCCTTTTGTTTTCTAGTTTATTATTTTTTATTTTTTTATTTCCTATAAACACTATATACAAAAACTAAAGAAATAAAAATAAAAGCGAAAATAAACCAATAATGCGGAACAAAAATAAAAAAAAATAAAAAATAGGAACCAAGGGATAGAGGAGTAGAAACTAAAAAATAAAAATAAAAACAAAAATAAAAAAATAAGAAAAATAAAAACTATTATGTTGCAAGAGTATTTTTATAAACAAAATGTAATAAATGATATCTCGGGTATTATTAAAATGACAGAGAGTGCCTTAGGTTTAACCTCCAGAATAGTTTGTTCAATTACTTTTAAATAAAAATATATTTTTTACTCAATTTAATTTTTCCTGTTATAAAGAATACGTAAAAAAGAAGAAGAAGAAGATATAATGTACATGATACCCATGAGAAAATCCTACACTTTTAAAAACATTCACCATATTAACTAAGAATCTAATTAAATCAAATTCAAGAAAAATAAAAAATAAAAGTCGAATCAACATCTACTTATATAAGCATTTCATTAGCTTCAAATTAAAATTTAAAGAAAAATAAAAAAAAATAATAATTACCTCAGTATGGTTTCTTCCATCTCCTTTTGCTTCCGTCGGTTTTGTTCTATGAGTTTGATCAATAGGTTTTGTACTGCTAAAACATAATGGGGCAATCAATAAGATAATCAGAGTATATGAAAGTAAAAGACTTTTTAGCAACATTTTCACTTTGTTTTTCTTCACTTTTTGCAACGAGAAGCTGAAAAGGTTCTAAGCCTAGAGGAAGTAAAAGATGTATCCAATTCGATGATATATATATATATATATAGAGAGAGAGAGAGAGAGAGAGAGAGAGAGAGATGGTTGCTTAGAGAATACCCTAAATTGGGGAGTTCAGTTTTAACTTGAAATTATTTTTTCTAGTAACGGTAGGGAGATTTTTTTTTTTTTTTTTTTTTTTTGCACTTTGCACCTGGTAATATTTCAGAGATATTTTACTTTAGCCTTTGTATTTTTAATTTAAATACATTAAACTCTGAAATAAGCAAATTGTGTCAAATCAGTCCACATAGATAATTTGTCATTTTTTATCACAAATATGAGTTGTGCCACACATAAAATCACTCAGATGGACAAATTCCGTTAGAAGAAAAAAATTTAAAATCTGTTTTTTTTTTTTAAATAAAATAAAATTACAATAATATGGGCAGGCCATTTGTTTTTTTCCTCAGAATTTTATTTTTTCGAATCTCAAAAATATTATTCTATAAACAAACACTACAACAAAATTTACTTTTAAAGGTATGTAAATCTATTGAAAAAAAATTCGTGGGAAAAAATCTATTGAATTTCTATTATATATATATAGATGCACTATGGATCCCATGGAACTATGTCTGATTTTTTTTTTTTTTTTTTTTTTTTTTTTTTTTTTTTTAAATTTAAAAATATAAAAAGATAGTAAATAATAAAAATAAGAAATCAAATATAAATGTGATTTCATTTAACCATTTTAAAGGTGGAGGGGCGGAATTTTTATGAGATATTTTGAGATAAATTGTTAGTTTGTTAGAGAATTATATGATATAAGATTATAAGAATTTAAATGGTGTTTGATCTCAACCATTAAATTTAAAGTTAATCCAATGATTCAAAATGTTCAAAACATAAAATATGGTCTGATTTATAAAATAAACTAGGGTTGTGTTTGGATGAAGGATTTGTAGGAGGGATTTCAATTGGTTAGGGGATTTTGAAATCCATTTTAGTAAATCCCTTGTTTGGGTAATAGAAGAAAGAATTTGTGAAATCCTTTTTTGGGTGAATGGAAGGATTTAGAAATGAATTTGGGAGAGGTGGAATTTGAGAAATCCACTCAAGTAAAGGATTTACAAAATCAATCGACAACCTTCACCTTGCTACCTACGTTTGGTGATTCGCGAAGAACACCGGTGCTGAAGACAACGACCGAAGCTGACGACGACCACCAGCGCTCGAGACGACGATCTAGGCTAAACGACGACCACTAGAAGACGATCATCATTGAACGACGACCACCACAACTTCGACACCGAACAGATCAAACTTCTCGATGACCGGCGATTCGCGACGATGAAATCCCCAATTCTGCGCCTTCGTTTTCGTCTTTTACTTCTTCCTCGACGATTTTGTTTTCGTTCGTTGTCGTCCTCAACGATTTCGTCTTCGTTCGTCGTTGTCATCGACGATTTCGTCTTCGTCTTCTTTGTTCGTCGTTGTCCATCGTCATTTTCATTTTGTCGCCGTCGATTTTAGGGTTCTTCGTCTAATTTTGGGTTCTCCGTGTTCTTCGTTCGTCTTCGTCTTGCTTTAGGGTTCTTCGATTCGTCGTCTACCAGTTCAAATTTGTGGAATTTGGTCGCCGATTTCATTTGGTCACCGGTCGTTGTCGTCTTCATTTGGTCGCCGTTCGTCGTCAATTGAAGCTCTGAGTTTTTTTTTTTTCTTCAGAAGTGGGGAAAACAAAACAAAAATAAAAAAATTATGGCCTTTGTGTGCTATTTGTGATTTGTGTTTTAGTTCTAATACCCATAAATTTGTTCAAATTTGGAATTAGAAAAAATACTGTTTATAAATACTTTACCTAACCAAACAAGAGAATTATAAATTATACGTTCAAATACTTCAACTCAAATAATTATCCAAATAAGAAATTTGTGAAATGAAAGGATTTTAAAATTCCTTTATTTCACAAATCACTTGGATTTATTAAATCCCTTACCCAAACGCAACCTAGGTATTTCTCGTGTCAAAAGACATTATAATAATTGTCTAATTTATATGCGTATAAAAATGACCAATTAATTACAAATGTAAAATTTAAAGAGTTAAAAAAATAATTTAATTTAACCACCTTAGAAGTGAGGGAGTTAATGTTTTTGACACTCTTAACACTTTTTATTTTCTAATTTATTAGATAGATTTGTGTGAGATATTTTGAAAAAAATTATTAGTTTATTAGAGATATTATATGATATTTAATTATAAGGATTTAAAATAGTGTTTGATTTTAACTTTTTGATCTAATTCAATTGTTTTTTATTTGTTGAGAGTTATATGATTTTCGCTACTGAATCTAATCCAAGAGTTGAAAATATCTCCTAAAATTCTTTATTGTTGGTCCTTAAATATTTATTTTATTAATTCGATGATAAAAAAATATCTTCTTTATTGTTGGTCCTTAAATATTTATTTTATTAATTCAATAATAAAAAAATATCTCAAATGCAAAATATGATAATCTATTAAATTTTTGATAACAACTTTTGGAATAACTTAAAATATATCTTTATTAATTTAAAATTAATTATTTTTTAATCGACAAAAGATTCACTTTATAAGTTTTATTGGTGTTGGAAATTGGTCCGACCAACAATATGGCCTGACCGCCCTTCATGTGGAGAGATATGGCTGATCCGGGGATGAACTTAGTCCTCGTTGGAATCTTCGGTTCGAGCTGGACAAGCACTGTCCGCCCAGCTATCCGAGCTGGCGAGCTCGAACTGTTGGATTCTTATTCGAGCCGCTGTCCGAGCTGAGTTCCGATCTGTTACCTGCACATAGAAAGGGCTAAGGTGTTCCCGGTGTGTCTCTTCCGGCGTGAGAGTAAGAGTTTGGGGGTAAGAAAGAAGGTCGTACAAAGTAAAGCTATTACCTCGACCTGTGGAGTGTGTTTTTCATGTCCATAATGTGATGATGAAGCCTTCTATTTATAGACGAGAAAGCGATTAGCATTCCGGAAGATTAGGGCCTTAAACTCGGTTTAGCGCTAATTAGTCTGATATGTGAGGAACACAACGGATTAGAGTTATGGGTTTGGGCCTTGGGCCCCTTTGTTCACTGATGGAGAAGCCCATGGGTCAAGCATGTTTAAGGGAGGGACAGGCTAGCCCGGACACTGAGGCGTAGGTTGGGGTGACTGCACCGATCTGCGCCAGGTGGCGATAATGGAGGCGATTCTCGCTTGGTGATCGACCGAGTGCTTCATGCTGACCGTTCTGAGAAGGCACCCAGGCTGTCTATTCATCGGGCTTATCAGACCACTGCTACTGAAGTGACGTTGGTGACGTGACGATTTTGATCCAGATGGCGAACACGTAGAGGTGGTCAAATTTTACCCCCATCAAGTTTTATAAAACATCTGTTCAAAATTCACTTTAGAAATTTTACTTCAAGTATGATATCTAAAAACTTTTTTGCAAATGTCTCTTGCGTGGCATTCTTCCTTTTATCTTGAAAGAGAAAAAAAAGGGGAAAATAGGCCCTCCCTTGGACTTGTTCTCGTTCATTAAGGGTCGTTTTAGGTTCTTGACTTTTTCATCAGTTGGTTTCAATTCCTTTTCTTTTTTTTTCTCGATTTTGTGAAATAAATTCACATGGATCGTATATTCAATTAAAACCTTGACAAAATATCACGTATAATTTTTTTTTTTTTTTTTAAATCTTAATATTTAAAATCGATTTTCCAAAATTACTGTCATTACAAACAAATAAAAGATGCTATCTTAAACCATCGTGCCGACCTCCTCCACTACCACCGTGCCGATGCTCTCTCTCTCTCGTTAGCACTGCGCCTCCACATCTAAATCTGTAGAAATTTGTTTTACATCTGTCGATATTTACTGTAGACTTACAACAAATTTGTTGCAGGTTTGTGTTCTTTTACAATGATTTTTGCTGTATTTTTTTTTTGGTTGTTTGTGAATTTTTTTGCTGAAATAATTTTTGGGTTTTGGTATTCATTTTTTCTACCAATTCCTTAATTTTTTACTATACTAAAATTATAGATTTTTTTTTTTAATGATTTCTGTCACATTTATTTTTTTACGAATATTTGTTGCGGTAAAGATTTGCTGTGATGGTATGGGTGGTGAATTATTGCTATAGTGGTGCGGTGGCGGCAATGTTGAAATAGTGGTGGTGGTGGTGGTGACAGTGGTGAATTTTGTTGTGGTGATGACAATGGTAAATATTTGTTGTAGCGATGGTGGTAAATTTTTACTGTTGTGGTGTTGGTAAAGGCAGTGATGTCGGTTATTTTGATATAATGGTGAAGGGATTTGATATAGATTTGCAAGAATTTGTTGCAGTCGATTGATATTTTTTGTAGATATGTGTTCGTTTACAATGATTTTTTGCTATATTTTTTTTTGTTGTTTGTGATTTTTTTTTTTTTGCTAAACTAAATTATGTGTTTTGGCGTCAATTCTCTCTTCCAATTGGTTAATTTGAGGTAATTCGGAAAATTTATGTATGAGGTGTAACCAGGCGTAACAATAGTAATCGTTGATAAAAATGACAATAACTGGATCCCCCTATCGTGGCTAAATGTGAGAGTTCCCAAACATTAGAATGGATTAGGTCAAAGGGTGCAATAGAGATTGAGTCACTAATGAGAAAAGTTGAGATGTGTTGTTTATCTTTCTGGCATGTAAGAGAGTCAAGATGAGCGGTAGAGATAGATCTTAATTTTCATTAGAGGCTAAAGAGTAGATAGCTCTAATGGATATATGACTTGATCGGGAGTTTGAAAGGTTGAGAGAAGATGAATCAAGAGATAAAGATGATGAATACAACGATGGTGGTGATAGGGTTGCTCAATTGGATGAGGAGACAGGGGTATTGAATCCTTATAGTATATCTTGTAATATTACATTTATGGTTTCTATTTGTAAAACTTTTCAATATCAAGTATTAATAAAAAAAAATAAAAAATTTTGAGATTATTCTTTAATTATATAATTATTGCTGTATACATGTATATTAAGTTGAAATGTCTTACCTTTTTAATGTGATTAAAAGATAGAGACCAAAGAAGTTTGGTAACTTAATATTCTTAATTATTCCTAGTCATTATTAAATTGTTGAAAATTGGTCTTCGACAATCAAGGCTAGGTTGTCATGTTGTTTTCTCTTTTGAGAATGTGAGTTTTAAACTATTAGTGTGAGATACTAGAACAAGCACAGTGAGACTTATTAGTGTAGTATGGGATCAAATGCGATCATCCATGATATCCTACTTGGTATCTTTGCTCAATATCAAAAGAAGACACATGAAGTATGATTGTATTTGTGATTTTTAGACTTAGGGTACTGTATGTTACATGTATGGATTGATATACTTTGATAATACTAAGTGTTGTATTCACGAGATTTTAAAAGTATTCATTGAGTATAGTAGGATATACATGTAAATATACGAGTATGTAAGATAATATTTATCACTTTCAGCGAAGAGAGATCTGTCATTTGTGATTCAATTTAATATAATTCACCCAAATCTCTAGCCAATGCAATATGACAATTGGAATGAGATTCCAAATGGTGTTACAAGGTATTATATTATCAATCAATATACATATGATTGGACCAATTTTTTTTGACTTTATACATACCAAATTAGTCCATTCAAGAATACAAGATAGAGAGATCATATAATACAAAACTCATATTGGAAGAGGTTTCCATGGTGAAATTCCTACTAACTGGACATGAATATAATATGTGGATAGACATGACATTTAGTTAGAGAAAATGCCGTAGGGAGAAAGTGTTTTCTTCTAGAAGGAAGAAATTTGAATTGTTCCAATTTTAATTAATTAATTGATTAATAAATAAATTAATTAATTTTACCATTTAACTTTTGGTATGAGCTTACTGGTCACATACAATGAAAAATAGAAGTTAGAGAAATTCTTGAAAAAAAGGGTAGTAATGTTGAACGTTTGGAGTTCGGAGACCAAAGTGCAAATATAGAAAGAAGCGGTCCAGGTTTTTGAACTCTATACAGATTTTAAAAGGAGGGAATGACCTAATGGCTACCCCCATATGCAAATTTTGGCCCTCCCTAATAATTTCGACCACCTCCCTTTTCGGTGTCTAAGATCATCCATTTTTTGTATTCGCACTTACTGATTTGAATGATATTTCCACTTAATTTCAAATCAGTGTTATTGTAGTTTCTTTGGATTAGAATCAGATTCTTAGAAATTTCAAGAGCAATTTTCTTTCAAAAGTTTTTTGTGTGGATAATTTAGAGGCAATACACTTGTGTTGCTTCTAAGAGAGTTGTTGTTGGTTACTTGTTCCTGAATTGTGTCCATCCGCTTTTAGAAGAGTCTTCTTAGATCATTAGGGCGTGTTTGGAAACATGGGTCGAAGTCAGAGAGGTTTGGGTAGGCCAGGTTAGGGTGTGGAGTGACCCACGACATGTTGGCTTTATAAGTCATTCGGGTCGGTTGTAATTTTACAATTTTTAGAGAGCATTCCAAGCAAATATGATAAGATCAATTTTGGGTTGGTTGAGTAAGTTTGGATTTTTGGGTTATACTTAAGCCCCTAATAAAAATAGACAAAACTAGATCGTACAAAATAGAAAAAATAAAAAATTTATGAGAATCGTCAGATCAATGTTTTGAAAACTGGACTGGACCGCCGGATTCAACTGGTTGAACCGCCACCCAGGCTAATTTCCAGTTCGATTAACACCAAAAACCTAGTTATGGCAAAAAATTGGTGATTCGGCCGGTTTGGACCCGTTCAACCGGTGAACCGGTGACCCAGAACGATTATTTATGAACTGGGTGGGTGTTTTTACAATTGGCAGAATGCCTTAATTTCTTTTTATGTGGGAACCCTAAATTATTTGCCACTTTCCTCTCATTCCCGTTTCTCTTTTCTCTCTCGGTCAAGTGCGGCATCAAGAAGGTTTAATGCCGAAACTATCTCTATGTTCTTTTGTCGCAATAAAAGCTCTTTCCTCTCTCACATATTTATCAACAATCTGCAAATACCTAGTTATGGCCAAAAACCAGTGATCCGGCTAGTTTGGACCAATTCAACCGGTGAACCGATGACCCATAACGATTCTTTATAAACTAGGCAGGTTTTTTACAATTTGCATATTGCCTTAATTTTTTATGATGTGGGAATCCTAAATAATTTGTCACTTTTCTCTCATTCCCATTTCTCTCCTCTCTCGGTCAAGTGCGGCGTTGAGAAAGTTTAATGCTGAAACATTCTCTCTGTTCTTTTGTCGCAATAAAAGCTCTTGCCTCTCTCACTCAACATATTAGCTTATATTAATTATGGATAAAATTGGGTTAGACATCTAATACTAATATATAAAAGTAGAAAAAGTGAGAAACTTTAAATGGGGTTTGAAAATGACTCCTTCAAACCTTTTGATAATTTTTTATTTTTTTTTATTAATTATTATCACCTCTTCCAAAGTTCTTTTTTTTTTTTTTTTTTTTTTTTTTTTTTTTTTTTTTTTTTTTATCAATAAGCCTCCTTCAAGCCTTCTGGAAATTTCACAAAAGGTAAATAAATAATAATAATATTAAATCTATTATTATTTTAATTACAAAAAATAATCATAATTACAAATAGAAAATCCACAAGTTTAATGTTTTTTAACTGAGTGAAAATATTAGTAAATAAAATCTCATATGAAAACTTCACCAAATAATTCAAAAAAAAAAAAAAAAAAAACTAAATTAAACAACTTGTATATGAAGTGTAATTAAATTTTATAGATAAAAAAATATTTAATTTTAGAGTAATTTTAAATTTAAAAATTTCAGCAGCAAATACTATTTAAGTATTCAAAAACACAAAAAGCTATCGTTTGATCTAAAAAAAAAAAAAAAAAAAAATTAGAATAGAAAATGTATTACATAAATCAACAATTTTTAATTCTCATAATAATTTTAAATTCTAAAAAATCAGCACGAAGTACTTTTTAAATACTTAAAAAATGTAGCAACCATCATTTGATCCCAAAAATATTAAAAATATTTATAAATATATTTACATAAACATAATTTAAAACCCAAAATTGTAATTCTTTTGAGAAGTAATTTTTTATTAGATAGTTTTAATTAATTTTTTAATAATATAGTATCAAGGATAAATATGTAATTTTATATTTAATATTAAAATAAATGAGGGTTGAAGATATTTTCCAAATTATATGAGATATCATTGTAAGTTTTTTCAATGACAATGACTAAAACTTTCATTGAAATTTATCCATATTTTAATTGAAAATTATTTTCATTGTAACTAATTATACGTAACCTTATCTTTTCATCTCTCTCTCTCCAATCATTTAATAAAATTCTCTCTCTCTCCATCAATTAGTTACATATAACTTTTAAACAATATATAAAAAAAAATCTGTTAGCTTATTTTAAAACTATTATTTAAAGAAAATAGAAAATTTAAAAAACCCTCTAGGAGATTATTTGCATAATATATACTATTTTCTAAAAGAAAATATGAGTGATGAACAATAATTATTTGAGAAGTTGACATTATTTGTTTTTTAGCTTACAATTTTATTTTTATTTCTCAGCATTAACTATTTTTTTTTTCCATACTTTCATAAGATAAATTAAATATAAAATTAAACGATCAATTGTTGTACGTGTCATATTCAAATAAAAAATATATACTGATATGATTTTTTTAGACCTGCATATTATGTGGTCTAAAACTTATGATTAAAAACAAGGATTCATTATAGGTACCTTTCAGTTAGAGAGCCATCATTGCTTCTTTTTTCCAGTTGGAGCAAAAGATGGAGATACCACTATGGTTGTCGAACAACAATCTACAATTTTCTTGCCGCGGATGCATTTAATTGTAAGCGGACATGAGAATTTAGAACATGCTTCCTCTTAGAACATCCCATCGATCTTGAATTTAGTTTGGATTACGGTGAAGATAAGAGAGATGGAGAGAGGAGACGGGGAATAGAGATGAGGAATAAGGGAAGCAGTGCCAGCTTTAAGTTTGACCTGAGTATGAAGTGGAGAAAGCTCCTCCTTTTGCTTTTGTCATTTGTCGGTAGTAGGTCTTTAGTAGGTCATGTTCTCTTGAATTTTTTATTTCCTTTTTAATAGCATTTTTTTTTTTAAATATATATATATATATATATATATTAATGACGTAATTATGACGTCACGATTCAACCACAGTTCGCCTACCGGTTGAATCAGTGACTCGTGACCTAGTGACTTTTCTGATTTGATGTCCAGTCTAATTTTTAAAACATTGCGATAGATCCTTGCCAAACTAGAAACTAAAGAAACAAAAATATAACAAAAACCCAACAACATATGGGAAATATTTTTAAATATTAAGTTAAAGAATGAAGTTCTCACCACAAAACGTCAGCAAATGCCGACAGGACCATAGTTCACTATCGCTTCACTATCATTGTTCACAGTCTCTACCATTGTCTATCGTTGCTTTCACTATCGTTGCCGCTACCAAATGATGGCTTAAAAAACTAAACAAGATACTGAGAAAAAAGAAAATAATAAATAAAACAATGTAATTTGTGTGTACAAATAACACACACATGGAAGCACAAAAACATCGATAAAGAAGGCATAACAGTGATTACATCCACCAGTGGAGGAATCATTAAAGTAATCTATGAAGATGTTTGTCATGGAATTGATAGTTGAGGGCGGAAGGAATTCGCTACACATGAGTAAGAGAACAGAGAGAACAACAATATATATGTTAGAAAGCATAGACTTTCGGTGGCTTTATCTCATTAAATAAGATTGATTTCTATAGGCTAATTAATGCTTTTCGAAGACTGCCATCTTCCCAACCAATTTCTTCCTCATTTATTGTTATAGGAGATCATTGTATATATATTAATGTAATTGGGATGAGTATGGTGTGCTAATTCTAATGAAATCTCTCATAATAGTTATCATGGCATCTGAGCCCCATTTTTTTTTTTTTTTTTCTGATCCACCTTCCTCTTCCATTGTTCTTCTTCTTCTTCTTCCTCCACTTCTGGTGCTTCAATTATATTTCTGATCATAGATCTGCAAACCTATTGCCAAAACGATCATAAACCCATAAAATCTCCGCCATCTGTGCTCTAGAATTCACTCATGCGCCGCCCAAACTTCTGCTCAATTTTTTTTTCGATTCTTCAACAGAATCGTTCATTTTTCACGATTCCGAACTCCGATTTCAAATATAAAACCATATATCCACTTTTCATTTCAAAACAATTACAATTGAGTTCGAAACAAAAATTTTTAAGCTCTCACGCACCTTCACGCGCCACCTGACTTCTCAGCAGTGGAGTTCACGAGCCGCCTGTTTCCCACGCGCAACCAACCTTCTGTGATCTTCTTCAGCTCGATTCATCACTTTTTAGACCGGTTCTTGACAGGTTCAGCACCGTTCCTTGCATTTGTTGACCTTTTAATTCCACTGGTCGTATTGTTTTTTCAAAAATCGGTCTATAAATAGTCGTTTCTTCTGTATCCACATTTCCCGGGTCACTGATCAAGATTATCTCTCCTCACCAGTTCAGTGCCTTCTCATCCGATTTTGATCAGATTCATATCAATTCTTGGGTATTTTGGGTGTTTCGAATCCAACCATAATGTTGGTTTTTCAGAATTATGTTTCTACAGTGTAGTTTCCTTTAAAATTATACATATTATTCGGTATCTTTGCCGTCATCTTTTCAAACCACCTCTCGAGCTTCGAATACTAGTTTCAGCATTTTAAATGCACCCACAGCATCTGTATTTTTTTCTTGACCGAATCTTCGACTTAAAATTATTTCCTGAATTTTTTTTTTCTGTTCAAGTGGGATGTCAAAACCTTATTTGAGATCTGTCACTCTTGCATACCAAAAAGGGAATGATCCAGCATCTACCATTATTTCCATTTCTATTGGAGACATAGCTTCATTATTCAAACGTCTTCTTTTCGATTATGGTAGAAACTATTCCCCTACTCTTTCACTTACAATAGGTAATTCCTTTTAGTTCTTTGATTCCGCCTGTTGTAACCATATGACTTTTGATCCTAATATTTTTCATCAAAACAATCGGTTGTAAATTCTCCTATCATTCATACTGCCGATGGTTCTCATATGCGTGTCACTCACGCTGGTCAAATTTTTACTTCACATATTTCTATTTTTGACACGTATTTAATCCCAAAACTCACCTTAAATATCTTATCTGTTGGGCAACTTTGAGAATTAGGACTGGAAGTAATATTCCCTGATAGTGGTTGTCATGTGAAGGATTCTTGAACAGGAAAAATTGTTGGGATTAGCTGTAAAGTTGTACGTCTATTTGAGCTTAGTGGGTTGCATTTTCCAAATCAATCCACTATACTAACACCTACACCACCTCCCAAATCAATTTACACTGTTAATGCTGCTCCATCTTCCTCATTACCACCACCACCACTATCATCCTCATCACCATCTTCTGTCAGCCTTTGGCATACTCGGTTAGGTCATGCATTTGTTGGACGTATCCACACTTTAGTAGCCAGTGAAAATATAGGATCTATATCCACTAAGCACCTTGATTGCCTTTCCTGTCAACAAGCTAAACAACATTCCTTACCTTTTCCCATTAGTGAATCAGTCTCTCTCGCACCATTCGACTTAGTCCATTCTGACATTTGGGGAACCCTCACATTCTCCTAAAATAAGGGGATCTAGATACTTTGTGATATTTGTTGATGATTATTCTCGGTACACCTGGATATATCACATGCATAAACATTTCGAATTACCTTAAATCTACTCAGATTTTGCTGTCATGGTTCAAACTCTGTTTTCCCGCAATATCAAATTTGTTTGATATGATAATGTCATGGAATACAAATATCAATCTTTTCTAGCCACCCTTTGAAAACATGGAACACTTCCGCATAGATCTTGCCCTTGAACACTTCTACATCGAGCTGAACGTAAACATCGTCGTATCCTAGATACCGTTCGAGCTTTGCTCATTTCATCTTCTTGTCCATAGCGCTTCTGGGGAGAAGTTGTTTTAACAGTTGTTTATACCATTAACCGGGTTCACCCGTCATTGTCACTCTTAGGCATATTGTCTTTGCTTTTCAATTAAAAGTCACAAGTCTGTCATCTTTGAATTTCAACTGCAATGCGTGTTAATGCAATAAAAGTCACAAGTTACCTTTCTCCATTTCCACTCTTGTTTCAAATTCTCCACTTGAAATAATTTTTTTTTATGTGTGGACCTCTCTCATGCGTTCCATTGATAATTTCAAATATTATGTTATTTTTGTTGATCATTTTACAAAATACATATGGCTTAATCCACTTAAAAAGAAAATATAATGTTTGTGACGTTTTTGTTCGCTTTAAATCATTGGTGGAAAACTACTTCAATCGAAAAATCATCATGATTTTTTTGACAATGGGAGAATATCAAGCATTTTTATTATACCTCAGTTCTAGTGGGATATCTCACTTAACCTGACCTCCACACACTTCTGAACACAATGGGTATTCTGAACGTCGTATTCATCATATAGTTGAAACAGACTTATCACTTCTCTCAGATACTTCCATGCCTTTGGCTTACTGGTCATATGCGTTCTCCAATGTTGTTTATCTCATTAATTGTCTACCCACTCCCACACTCCAACTTCTATCACTGTATGCAAAGCTTTGGCACACTTCCCAACTAAACTATCTCATCGTTCCACCCCTTATGTCTTCCTTGCCCACTCCTCCACCCAAAGTGCCTATCTTTGTCTTGATCCCATAACCTTATGTCTATACACATCTCATTATGTTAAATTCGTTGAGTCGATTATGCTCTTCCAAACCATTTAACCCAATCTTCCTCGTTCTTCCTTTTCTATGTCTTACGTCTAGTTCCCTTCTGAGTCATCATTTCCAACCACCATCACAACATCTATCACTCTCAAACCTGTCCCTCAGGTGGATTCCACTCAAGACACCACAACTATAACCACCACAATCATTCTATCATATCAAAACACCTCTCTCCTACTAAACCTGAGATTCAGCGTCGCAACTCCACCTTCACCACACCGCGGCACCAAGCAGCCACCCCAAAATACAACCACTGAACCCAACTCACTTGTAACCCAATCGCCACACCTCCCAGACGACACCTATTTCTCCTCCATATCAAGGTATAGCTACTCGATCCAAAAATAATATCCACAAACCATTCTAAAAACTCAATCTCACTGCACAACTTTTCACCAACCTGGATCCTTAACCTTCTACAGTGACTCAGGTCATCAAATATCCCAAATGGCGTTTGGCCATGTTTGAGGAGTATGATGCTCTTGTTCGAAATGGGACATGAGACATTGTTCCATCTCATCCGTCCCAAATTGTTGTTGGTTGCAAGTGGATTTTTCGAACAAAACGTTTATCTAATGGTTCTGTCGATAGGTACAAAGCATATTTAGTTGCCAAGGGGTTCCACCAACGTCAGGATGTTGACTACCATGATACCTTTAGTTCTATTGTCAAACCAACAATAGTACGACTTATTCTTTATCTTTCTGTCACTCGTGGTTGGTCACTGAGATAACTTGATGTCAATAATATATTTCTCTAAGGCTCTCTTTTTGAGGACGTCTTTATGGTGCAACCACAATGATTCATTGACAAAGATCATCCTTATCATGTCTGTAAACTATACAAAGCAATATATGATCTCAAATAAGCCCCCTATGCTTGGTACCACGAGTTATGTCAGTTTCTCATCACATCAGACTTCAATAACTCTCATGCCAACATATTACTAGCTGTCTACAATGCTTCTGACATCTTGCTATATCTCTCGGTCTATGTGGATGACATCATTATCATAGGAAACAACGATACCGCAGTACAAAATTTCATTCATTTTCTCTCCAACAGATTCTCCCTCAAGGATCTTGGTCCACTTTTATATTTCCTTAGAGTTGAAGTCATTCTACATTCGCAGGGTATCTTTCTTTCTCAGCAGAAATATATACATGATCTCCTTAGTCACACTCAAATGTATGATGCCAAGCTCGTGTCTACGCCACTTGTCACTACTCCAACTTTTACTCTACACTCTGAATCATCCCTATCTGATCCAACCGAATATATAGCTATCGTCGGCAGTCTCCAATACTTATCACTCACACAACCAGACATTGCTTACACGGTCAACAAGCTATCTCAATCCATGCACTGCCCCAATACTAATCATTAGAATGTAACAAAGCGTCTACTACGGTATCTCCGTGGTACTATTGCTCATGGTGTTGTTCTTTACCGTAATTCACCACTGTCACTTCATGTATTTTTGGACGTAGATTGGGCGGGAAACAAAGATGACTTTACCTCCACAAGTACTTATCTCATCTACATTGGTCGCAATCCAATCTCATGGAGTTCAAAGAAACAAAGGACAATAGCCCGCTTTTCTACTGAGGCTGAGTACTGAGTAGTTGCTACCACTGCTGCCGAAAATCGTTGGATATGTTCTCTACTCACTGAGCTTCATGTGTCTATATCTCAATGGTAGCGATTTCAGTGTTACTACATACCGCAGGTGTATGGGTCAAATTTTAATAGTATAGGAAGAGTAGGGTTGTCGTATCCACATAGATCGGTTTAAATTGTCGTTAAGTACCGCGATTATCGTAACCTAACTTTATCTAGGTGACCATATTTTAGGTTTATAAAAATAAAATAAAACAAAAACAAAAATAAAAATAAAATAAAACATGGATTTTCTATGCACAAATGTTCTAGGGGCAAGATTTCATCTCGCTATTCCTATGTTATCCTATTAAGTAATTTTTAGTTAATTCCGTTCATTCAATAATCAAAGTCCTAGTGCTATTGCTCTGTCACTACCTCTCCCGAGCATCAAGTGAGAGAATATTTAAATACTTTAATATTAATATCCCTATCTAGTATTTAGGTGGAAACATTTGTTATACCCGACCTTATAGATTATGCAAGCTCTAAATATCTCCCGATCTATTAAAATTTACGTTGTGTTTAACCTAAGTCTGAACCCGAGATTACCTCTCCCGGTGTCAAATCCCAAGATCTCAATTCAACCAAAATATCATGTGGGAGAATATTTTTGAAACATTAAAAAGGCAAACACAATTGAATGGAAACCCTAGTTGGTAAATCTAGAACTTGATCACTTCTGGATTTCACAAAATCCAAAATTTCCAACTAGATTACTTAGAGCATCTCCAATAGATGTTGTATATGGTGTGCCATCCTACATATGGTATCACAACCTGTCCCGGACACCCGTCTTTCCGGGGCCGGCGTAACGACAACACTTCAACTGAGCGCCAAACCAACACACGGAACGACAATATACATACAACTATATAGCACCAAAATATAAGTATCTATATACAAATTTTCTACTATGGGGACATACCTATCCCCAAATATAGGAACAACCAGAATAAATACCGTGAACCTCTCACCGATTCACCCCAGACAGTTCATCTTAAAAAAAAACTACATCCGACTCCATCGTAGAACTTTATCTAGCACCAGTAGGGGACCGACTCCTAACTGTTCCACCTGCGAGTCAACTGTCTTCTTAGTAAAAATAATTTTTAACCTAATAATAATACATTCTAAATAATACAACATTTAAATGGATCAAGTGTAAATATATAAACACCACACAGTTGGTAAAATCTCCAGTATATAAATAGTGAAAGTAAAACAGTATAAATAAGTTCTATTCAAATCCATCCAATATCAAATAAGACCAATCACCCTAATCAATAATAAATGACCCAATATATATAAAACACCACAACTCAAACACACATCTCAATCCCATACCCACTGGCTAAGCCATAGTGATCGTTTTAACCTTACGATTGGGAGTTATAACGGTACCGTAACCATCCGTAGGATATGCCTTTCTAGCGGACCTAACTGCGCAGATCACCACCTACCGGACGTCTCCGGAGGCCATAATATAAATCACCATATAATATATATCACCACCTACTGGACCACCCTCCGTAGGACATAATATGAAACATCACCTGCCAGACCACCCTCCGGACATGACATAAACTATGACATAGTTAACTCAATAATATCATCATCAAATCGCAAAACAATATCCATCTGCCGAATCACCTTCCGGACAGACCATAATATAAATCACCACCACATCAATACCGTCAAAAACACCAACGTCCACCTCTTTTTTCTCAAAACCAATATTTAAATTCGAAAATTATATTTTTCACCTTTGTTTGAAAACCGTCTAATTTCAACAAAACTCTTTTTTTTTTCTCTTTATTTTTATTTTGAAAAACCAAATATTATCCACTCTCTTTTAAAGCCACCAAAACCAACGAAAATCATTTTTCAACTTCCTTTAAACACCACCATAGTTTAACGAAAATCCATTTCCTCAACTCACCCAAAACCTGCTTGATCCATATCATTTATAAAATCATACAGTCCAAGTAAAGCCATTTTACACACACATTTATATATATAAAAATAGTTTGGCAAGAAGATAATACACTCACCTGATATTCTGGTCTCAAAAGCTCCACCAACTATCCGCTACTGAACTTTCGATAATTGTGAACCTATTTGCAACAAGCCCTAAATTAATATTATAGAGAAAATAACTTAATTGTGCAATGCAAGCCCTACGTTCATTAATTTCCCATTCCTCACGTTTTGATATATAAAGATGCTATTCAACTAGTTTAGCATCGTTAAAATTTACGATTTACACCTAATTCATATAAATGATCTCATGATTTATTATTTTCATTTTATTATTCTAAGGTTAGAAAACTAAATTTAGAATTCACAAAATAAATTAGAAAGGTTCCCCGTTCCGAACCGATCGTGGATTTTCCTAAAATTTCAGGTATTTTTTATTCTGCTCTCCATCGCCTAAGCGACGACCCACCGCCTAGGCGAAGGAGTTCCTCCCCTGCTCTAAATCGTGTACTGCCGCTTCACCGCCTAGGCCATTGATCCTCCGCCTAGGCGAATAACCTCACCGTTGCGGCGGTGATCATCTTCCCTTCTCTGCTCTGTTTTGGATCTCAGTAGCCTCCTTCTCTCATCTCTTCACCAACGATCACCCTCTACAACCACGACGGCGAATCAACACCCACGCAAACCAACCTTAGTTGAACCAACCGAACGATGGCACAATACACACACCCACACACAGTGCAGACGCAAAACGCACACACACCTACTGCTGTCTCTCTCTCCTCTTCGTTCCCTGTTTCTATTTTTCTATTTCTGTTTCCTGTTTCTGTTTGAACCAGCCGCCGACCAACGAGGAGATCTGATCATACCATTGGCCGCCGGCCACCCCAAATCGTTCTGCCCACACACACACACTCCGACGATCAAAACATGCATATACACTACCAGAGGACTACCGTCGACGTGTTTCTGTTTCGGTTTTAAAAATTTTTCCGTCGACGATGCGTCTCGCCGCCGATGTTTTCTCTCTCACTAGTTCTCACTCACCACCAGCCAAACATTCAAATAATCGCTACCACAGGCATCACCGGACCAATCTTTTTTTTTTCTCCATCTCTCTCTCATTCCTCTCACAGCCGAACGACAACACCGCCGACAAATCCACACCCATACCTCCGGATGACAGGACAACACACACACACACTCATTCACGATACCCAGAACACTCACCAATGATGATCGGCACAACACACACACAAACGAAACACACACCCTCACCTCCGGCGAACCATGACGACAAACCTACACCGTCGATGACACACCCCTGATCTTTTCTCTCTTTTATTTTCTGGATGCTTCTACATTTCTCCTGTGTGTGTGTGGATGTGTATACGTGTGTGTGTGTGTGTATATATATATATATATATATATATATATATATATATAAATGTGTGTCTATGTATATGTGCCGGTGTATATGTGTATATATCAAATATATATATATATATATATATATATATATATATATATGTGTGTGTGTGTGTGTGTGTGTGTGTGTGTGTGTGTGTGAGTTGACAAAAGGGGAGCCCGGGAGCCCAAGTGGCTAGCTCCCTACCTTTCAAATTTCAATTTATTTATTTTTTTCAATAGCTTCTTGGAGAAGCTTTGCAATAATTACGCTAACACCCTCTCATTTTTCTTTAGATATTACTTAGACCAAATACTAATCTTTTTAATGTTTTAAAAATTACAAATTAACCCCTCAAATTTAAAATTAAATCATAATTAACACTAACAGCCTCATTATTTCCGAAATATTTTTAAATACAATTTTAAATTATACGCACCCCCAAGGTCGGGGTCTTATATATGGTTCTTTTGGAGCAAAAAAAGAGCTCCAAGAGTTGTTCCATATGGTGTGCCATTTTTGGCACACCAGCTCTGCTGTGCCATATTTGGCACAACGACTGTTGGAGTAGCAACGGCTACTCCAATGGTCTGAAATTTCAAAAGTACGCAAATAAAGAAACAAATGAAGGAAGAAATGAAAAATCAAAATTGAACCTTGCATGTCGATCGCCGCCATCGCCGTCTTAAACTGCCGCCTTCACCATCGCCATCTCTATCTCCATCTCCATCTCTATTTCCATCTCCATCTCCATCGCCGTCTCCTCAATCGCAGCCCTAAGCTACCATCGTCGCCTCCATCGTAGCCGTAAGCCTCCACCATCGCCATCGCCATCTCCATCCAAAGCCGCCTTCGCCGACACCATCTCCATCTCCATCCAAAGCTGCCTTCGTCGACGCCATATCCATCTCCATCGGCAGCCCCGATTCTCTCTCTCTCTCTCTCTCTCTCTCTCTCGTGCAATTTGTAAGGTTAGGGTAGTGAACGTGTGATTAGGGCAATGAATTGGGGTTGGGCTTAGATTAGAGAATGGGGGCTGGGCTAATTAGATTAGGGAATTGGGTTATGGGCTGGCCTAATCAGATCAGGGGATAATTAGAGAAAATGGGTTGCACTAATTAATTGATTAATTTGGGCATTTTAATTTGAAACAAAAAATTATACCCTTTGGCGGTTCAATTTTTTTTAGATTTAATGGAAAAATTAAAATAAAAAATTTTAATTTTTGCGTTTTACTTAATTATACCATTTAGTGGTTCAATTAAAATTTAAAATATAATTTTTATGCTCTAATTTGAAACTAAAAACTAATGTTTATCGGCTAAATTAAAATTCCAAAATTCATTATTAGACTAATTTGTTGATTTTAGGTTTTAATTAAAAAAAATGGCACACTCAAATAGCACATCTATTGGAGTGTTTTTTTTTTTTTTGGGTGTGCCATTTGGGCTTTTGGTGTGCCATTAAGGCAAATGGCACCCCAAATTTTAGCACATCGCTTGGAGATGCTCTTAGGTGTCGATTTCTTCCCAGACCCACAACAACCTAAATTATGCACTCCTAATTTTGTTTACGAATTCAATCTCTCCTAAGTATAAAATTCGTAACATAAACTCATCAAATTCATTGGCCACATGAATCAAACACGTTTAGCCTAAAAGATGCATAAAATAGAATTAACAATTAACAATTAACAAAATGTTCTAAACATGACTCAAACGAAACTACATCAAATACTAGATATAGATATTAACACAACATAGAAAAATTCACAAAAAATATTTTCAAGAATTTCAGGAATGTAAATATGTTCAATCTAATATCCCAAATACAAAATTCAAACAATATTTGGGAAAACAGAAGCAATCCAAAACTGATTTTTGGAGAAGTTTTCGACCCTAATCTTTAATCTCTCGCCTTCTCCTTGTCCATTTTCGTCCCTCTTCCGATCTCTCTTCTTCCTCTTTCCAAATAAGCCCAAAATTACCTAATAATATTTCAGATTCGACCGTCGATATTGCAGCGTGCTTTTAGGCATTTGGCACTGATGGGAGTGCGCTGCAACGCGCTTTTGGGCAACGCCGAGACTTGATTCATATTTTGGTTCTAACTCTCTCGTCCAAACTCCAATAGAGGTGATTAAAAAGTCTATGGAAAGATAAGATATAGATCTACAATGTCCATGTTTTGTGTCTTTCCAAAATCGAATTGCATTATGGCCAAAATTGATCTTGAAGTTACTACACTTGTACTCATTTTGCACATGTTCTCCCATTTATTTATAATTCTACAAAACAAAACAAAAACATATTAAACTAACAAAAATGCTTGAAAACTCACAAATATTTGAACTCAAAAGTACTTGATTTGTTGGTAATTAAACCACTCCTCACGGAACAACCGGTTATCTACTGTGACAATGTTGGTGCAACAAATCTATGCTTATACCTGATTTTTAATCCTCACTTGAAACATGTTGTTCTTGACTATCACTTTATTCGGGAACAAGTTGCAGGGGGCTATCTTCTTGTTGCCCATGTTTCCTCTCTTGACTAGCTGATGCGCTACCAAATCTCTTTTCCGCTCGCACTTTCAACAATTGGCAAACAAGATTGAAATCGTCTCACGGTACTCCATCTTGCAGGGGCATGATAAAGATATCTAACTAATTAGATTAATTAGTCTTCATTTTCCCTTAACACCTATCCTCATTTATTGTTCTTTCTCCTCACTCATTTCTCTCTTGTTAAAGATATTAAGTTGTCAAGATTGCGTCTTTATTGTCAAAGATTGACACTCCATTTTTTCTATCCTCATTAAATAGTTACTCTCGCTCTCAAGACTTTCTTCATCTTTATATATATATATATATATGGCTGTAATTGTTAAGTGATTTGATTGTATTGAGATGTAGTATTATATTATCATGAGTATCATAATGAATTATATTCATATAATTTCTCTTAGCCTTAACAGTCTTGACCAGACCAGTTTTTCTGTTGCTTCATTGAGAAAACACAACTTATGTCACTTGTCTGCTCTGGCAAGATACGGGGTGTTGATCAGCATGACGGCGACGGGAAGACTGACGGTTCCGTTAAGCTCTGGACTTATGTCATAGGTAGGTTTGAAAATTATTCAGAATTAATTTTTTGACAGCAGAGGTTTTCTTTTTCCTATAATTATTAGAACTTTTGGCAATTTATACCCTTGACATTTGAATATTATTTCACTTTGGTCCCCATAGTTTTGATTTGAATATATGGCATCCTAAGTTTTCTAATTGTACAACTTCAATCCAAATCATTATCCCTATTATAATTTTGAAAGGCAAATATTTGAGTGTTGTGCACCTCAATATTTTAAGGGGCCATTAAGGCCATTTCTAACTCCTCCTCCCACCCAAATTTTCTAGTAAAACACACACATATTTTATGTGTGAGCCTGTGCATGTATTCTATTGGTGAGCAAAGGGCATGAAGCAAGATCGGTGGGAGAGAAAAGAGGAGGCTTAAAATGACCAATAAAATCCCCATAAAAATAATCATTTTCCCTTCAAAATTGTAATGGGGATAATGATTTGGACTATATTGAGATGATTAGAAAATTTTAAGGTGTTACGTGCTCAAATTTAAACTTCAAGGACCTAAGTGAGATAATGGTCAATATATATTGAAAAATAATAAATAGAACACATTGTAAAAATCGATAGTTTGATGATCGAATTACAAATTGACAAATATCAAATTAATGGGAGGGGTACTATGTGTTATTTACACTTTTATTGGTGAGCATTGGGCATGCAGCAAGATTGATGGGAGAGAAAGGAGGAGGCTTAAATGACCAATAAAGTCCCCATAAAAGTAATCATTTTCCCTTCAAAATTGTAATGGGATAATGATTTGGACCATATTGAGATGATCAGAAAATTTTGAGGTGTTACGTGTTCAAATTGAAACTACAAGGACCGAAGTGAGACAATGGTCAATATATATTGAAAAATAATTAACAGAGCACATTGTGAAAATCAATAGTTTGAGGACTGAATTACAAATTGACAAATATAAAATTAATTGGAGGGGTACCAAGTGTTATTTAGTCTTTTCACTTATATTTGTGAGAAGCATGATAACGATGATTATATGATAGATGGGAAAGTGAAGACATTCAAAGAGAGGATCAAAATAGATGAGGAGAACAAAAGCGCAAGTTTTGTGGGAATAGGAGGAGATGTAATGAAGCACTACAAAAACCTACAAAGTGACCTTACAACTTTACTCCAACTTTGCCAAATGGAGCATAGACTATGAAAAACATAATGAAGATCTAAACAAGTATCTCGACGGGCTTGTTCATCTTGTTAAAGATCTTGATGCTTCACTTAGTAAGGGATAATTAAAAAATCCCACAACTCAACACACACACACACACACACACATATATACACCCTACCTTTATTGTATTGTGGTTATTATGGGTATGTTTGCAGGGAGAAGACTTTCGTTTTTTTGTGCGTGTGTGAGTGCGCGTGTGAAAATAAGACACTACATGTGTAAGGATGACTGTTTGATTAGATTATGAAAATAGTTTTCACTTAATGGAAAGTTGAAAACTATTTTTGAATTATAAACCAAACGAACCGTATGAATTGTATTTTATTTTGTGTCATGGTATGTCCTGAATTTTTTCCTCTTTCAGTTGTGGCCCATTGCACTATAAACTTGGGCCCTTTTTATTTGGCAAAATTGACCGCCAAACTTATATTAAGAACTAAATTACCAATTAATACCAATTGTTTGCAGTTAAACTAATCTCATTTGATTTTACTTTTTGAACTGTTAAATCCCAATTTCAAAAAGGGCCGAAAAATTCATGACAAAAATACCCTCAAAAGATCTGTAGAATTTAATAGTTTTTCTTATTAAACGATATTAAAAAAAATTCCACAAATAACGAGTGTTCTAGTTAACAAATGTTATATTCAACATCCAAACAATGATCATGGTTATGATTGTGTGCTTCGTGGATGACATATACCATAGTTTACAATCAGTTCATGTTATATGTGTTGGGAAAGATGATATGATACGATTTCTACATTCCCAGTATGTTTTTTTAAAACCAAAATATAACAGATTTAACACCAAATTTTTAGCATGGAAAACCTTCCTCTATGAAGGTGAAAAACTATGAAACCCGTAGGCCACTTAAAACTTCCACTGTAACAAATAATAAGATTCCAAACTTCACTCATTGGTGAATCTTGCAAATAATACAAACATGTGTATCTTCAATTTGTGAATAAAATCTTCTCAAATTGGCTCTCACTATTCCTCTTAGGAAGTCTCTCTCAAGATTTCTCTCTTTCACAGCGATTTGCTCTTCTTTTGCATAGAAAGTTGTATTATCTTCCTTTGCTCATCCCTTCTATTTATAAGAGAGAGTTGAGACATTTTTCCTGTATGAACAAAAGAAGAAGTTTCTGCATAAGTGGGCGAATTTGGCCAGTGCAGATACAACTTTATTATTATTATTATTATTATTATTATTATTATTATTATTATTATTATTATTATTATTATTATTATTATTATTTTCCAATTTTCTCCTCTGATTCCTTTTACCTGCTTCTTCCTTTTCTTTTATCCATTTGTGGACTTCTATTTTTGGAATCAATCTATCACAAATGGGAGTGATTGATCCCGCAAATCTTCCCCTCGCGAACAATTTGGGGTTGAAGTTAAACTTGCAACTTCTTAGCAATCTATAGTTTTTATCTTGATAGAGCTTTTGTCATCATATTGACCCCATTATCATTTGTGTGGATTTTCTCAAGCTATAGCAATTTATTTTCTAACACATTACAAATCTAGTGATACCTCACGTTAATGTGTCCAGACTTTGAGTGAAAACTAGGGTTCTTGTTGAAGTGGATTGCACTTTGACTATCGAAGTAGATAATATAGTCCCCATGATTCTAACCCAACTATTGTAGAAACTTATTCATTCACAATATCTCCTTACGTCATTCAATGATTGCGAAGTATTCTGCTTATGTGGTGTATAAGGTAACATATTTTTATAACCGTGATTTCCACGAAACAACTCATCCTTTAAATATTATTAGGTATCTGGATATGGAATTTCTCGTATCCGCATCATCAACCATATATGCATCCGTATATCCTTCCAATACATGTTTAACTAGATGTTCTCCTGGGATACCTGAGTACCCATTTCACTGTTGCCCAATGTTCATTTCCAAGATTTAAAAGGAAATGGCTCATAACACCAATTGCATGAGCGATATCTAGTTTGGTGAAGACCATGTCATACATCAAATTACTAGCTGGTGATGCATAAGCCACCTTATTCATTTATGAATTTTCCTCTTTACTTGAAGGACATTATCTCAGGCAATGCTTGAAGTGGCTAGCAAGTGGAGAACTAACAAACTTACCTTTGCTCATGTTGACTCTTTGAAGAACCTTTTCAACACATCGTTCTTGAGATATCTAGATTCTGCAATTCTGCCTGTCAAAGGTAATCATCATGCTGAGAATCTTTTTTGTTGGTCCTAAGTCTTTCATTGTAAAGGACTTGCTCAACTCATTAACATTGTCATTGTCACAACCTATGGTTAATATGTTATTAACATAGAGTAAAAGACTAATAAAGTCACTATTAGAAAACTTCTTGATGAAGATGAAGTGATTCATCGTTGTTCAATTGTACTAATTTTTCTCCATAAATGAGTCAAAATTTTTGTACCACTGCCTTAGATCCTATTTTAGACCGCACAAACTTTTCTTCAATCTACACAATAGTTTCTCTTTCCCTTTGACTAAGAAACCTTCAAGTTGCTTTATATAAATTTTCTTGTCAAGATCATCATACAAAAATGTAATTTTTACATCAAACTGTTCAATTTCCAAATTTAGACTAGTTGTAAGGCCAAGAATCACTCGAATTGAAGACATTTTTACCACGGGTGAAAACATTTTGTCAAAATCAACACCCTTCTCAAGCCTTAATCCTTTCACAACCAATCTTGCTTCATAACGTGGTTGTGAGATGTGTTCTTCATTTTTTATCTTGTACACCCACTTGTATTTTAGAGCTTTTCTACCCTGTGATAATTTTACCAAATTAAATATGTAGTTCTCATGCAAAGATTTCATTTCTTCTTTCATGGCATTTAACCACTCGTCCCTATGCTGATCTATGACAGTTTTTTCATACCTCTCAAGTTCTCCTCCTTTAGTGAATATCATATACTTTAAAGGAGAATATTTGCTACTCGATTGTTGCTCTCGAGTAGATATTATTGGTTCTTGACTTGTTTTGAACTGCATGCTAGTAGAGTAATATCATCAATATCTGGTTCCTATTTTCTATAACCAGATTTTGTTTGTGTGAAGAGTTAGGTCTGAGATCTACTGGAATTTCATCTATTTTTGACTTTTCTGGTTTCTCAAAGTCTTCTACTATCCAACTTGGACCCCTCATATTTTAGAATATAGACAAATGCTCTGCATCCAAACACTTTTAAGTGTTTGTAAAAAATGTCCCCAGAACATCTATGATATGTCATAATTTAGTAGAATTGATGGAGAAAGATTGATTAAATCAACAGTTGTCCTCATTGCCTCTCCCCAAAAGAAGTTCTACAATTTTGCATTTGGGAGCATACGTCTGACTTATTCACAAATAGTTTTATTCATCATTTCTACGACATTGTTGTGTTGAGGTGTCTTCGATACTAACTTTTTCAGCCTGATATTGAATTTTCTACAGTCGTCTTCGAATGGTTTGCGGTACTTACCACCATTATCTGTATGTACACAATTCAAATATCTGTCAGTTTCTCTATCATCTTTTCCATGAAATTGCTTGAAAACTTACACTACTTGATCTTTAGTTTTCAAGGTAAAAGCCCACACTTTTCTAGATTGGTCATTTATGAAAGTCCCAAAGTTAATTGCACCTCTTACTGACTTATGACTCATTGTATAGATATCTGTATGTATTGGATCTCGAATATTTATATTTCTAGATGGTGGACAATTATGAAATGTAACCTTGTGTTGTTTCCCATAACACAATCAACACAAGTTTGCAAAAGTATACCTTTATTCTTGGCAAGAACTATTTCTTAGAAAGGATTTTAAGACCTTTCTCACTCATATGTCCAAGACGATTATGGCATAACTCGTTAGAGACTTCTTTTCTGGTTGTATTTACCTTTCCTCTGCATAACTTGACTTCTGTAAGATAGAGTAAGGTATATTTCCTGCCTTTTGCTATCATCAAACTATTTTTGGTAAATTTCCATCTATCTTTACCAAAATAATTATTGTAACCTTCGTCGTCAATATTCCCGGTAAAGATTAAATTAAGACGGATATCAGGGACATGTCTCACATTTTTCAAAAGTAACTTACATTCGATATTGGTTTCTAGACAAATAATGTCGATACCAACAATTTCAGATGCACCACTATTTCTCATCATCACGCGTCTAAATTCTCCTTGAGTGTAAGATGAGACGTAATATAGTCATAACATGACGTGGAATGAAGCGTTTGAGTCAATTACCTAGTTGGAATCTTGGGATACAAAATTGACATAGTCATCATCTCGAACACTGACAGCTTCATCAATGACAGTTGTGATGTCATTTGTTTGGGTTTCTTTTCTTTCCTTAAACCATTTTTTTTTTTGGTTTTTAATATAGGGAAATAAATACTAAATCTACAAAGAAAATAGAAGAGAGAACTGGGTTAGAATTGTGGGTTACGTATTTTGAGAATTATGTTATTTTCCATTTCCTATTCAAATTGAATTTGTGCAAATGAGCGTTCAACACTACAAGTCGAAACTATTCGGAAAAAAATAGAATGAGTACTCACCGACATAAGTTATCTTTGGATTTAATTCCTATATTATTCTAAATTAAGGTGAATTAAAATCTGAGCATAACCCATTCGGACCAATAATCAAATTCCAAGAATATAATTGTATAATGATTTTAATCACATATACTAAATCTAACGTTCTAGAATTAATTGAATTTTAAGCAAAATCTGTACAAAAATATTTTGAAATTAAATCCAATCACAGTAAAACTATTTCAAGAATAATATTCTTCATCGTACAATTGTTTACACATAATACGAAATTAAATTAAAAATACAGTATTACATAAAACCAAAATTACTTACTCCATTCCTAACCATGGTTGAAGGATGATTAGTTGCTCATGATATATTCTTCATTTGCACAAGATATTCAACATGCCTTCTTGAAGAAGCCCACGCTAAATCCCAGCCGGAAAAGAAAATATAAAAATAAAAATGAAAAATATGAACTCTTAAACCCTAAGTCAACTAAAATAGAAAAGAAAATAAAAATTGTCTTTTTGGTCTCTTGTCCCTAATAATCCCACCATGCCATTTAATGACCTATCTCTGAATGACCATGATGGCCATAATCCCACAGTAAAACCCAGTCGAAATCTCCTCTTGTCCCGGATAATCCCTCCATGCCATTTAATGGCCTTTCTCTGAATGACCATAATGGCCATAATGCCAATTTGATGTGCCAGCTAAGTTGGGCCAAAGGCCAAATGTTTGGTTTGAAGGGCCGGGGCCAGCGGCTCAAGCCCTGTCCAGTGCACCAGAGGAAGCCGCGCGTTGCGCGCTTGTAATGGATTTGCAGACCAAATCGGATCTGTAGGTTGAGTCGGCTCTGTTCGCGGGTTGTGGCCATTTTCTACTCTATTTTTCTTCAAAATATAGTATTTTTTATCTAATTTTTCAAATCTACAAAAACAAATGAAATAAATTAATTATATTAATTTAATTAATTCAAAATATTAAATTAATATTTCGAACTCTCTATCTCTCTCTCTAACGAACCGCTACTGGTACCCCCACGCCCACCCCCCTCAATAAGACCACCACCCACCCCCTTGTCCACCTTCTCCTTCTGCTTCTTATTTTTCTCTCTCTCTTATATATATATATATATACCTCTTATTTGGAACATTATTTGGTTTATATGTTCTAATATTTTTTACTTAAAAAAATTGAATGATTTTTAAGTGAAAACTTTATTATACAAATACATTTCGTTCCTGATTTATTTCTAATACTAATCAAACGTTGGAATGGGAATGACCATTTTAATACCACTATTAATCTTTTTTGTCATCAAATATAGAAATTGCAATTACCATTCTATTCCATAGTAATCTCAATCCTATTATCATTCATTTCTATTTCATTACATTCTGGCATACGAAATGCAACGAAAAAATTTAAATATTGACGAAAATACTACAGGAGATGCAAAGTGCAATTAAGTCTAACGCAGAATCTAACTTATCCGTTTTTAAAGTATATATCAAATTAAAAACACACATTATTTTTGTTTTGGCAAACTCTTTGGAAGACCCAAACCATGATTTGAAAATTTCAAAATAATTGATTTTGAATTTTTGAATTATGACAATAATTATATTTAGAGATTAGGATTTAGTAAAAGTGTGGAAAGGAGGATGAGACGATATTCAAGGATAAGGTTATGGATGGCATCCACACGTTTTGTTGGTGTAATTGGTACCATGAGGCGATTTGTGTTGATGTTATTTTTACACCAAATAATGCTTGTACCTTCACAAAGGCTACGTCTCTTTGTTCAATGCCATAATAATGAATAAATGGCGTCTTGGACATATTTAGTTGGTTTAGCCGTGTGTCTCTGCTTTGTCACCTCTATCTTGCAATCAAACAAGATTAGATTGGTAGTTGAAATTATAATTCAAAATTTTAAATGGTGATTTGATATCCTTTCCAAAAGTCTATTTTTCTATTACATTGACATTGCCTTTAATTTTAAATAGGGATTTGATATCGTCTCCAAAAGTCCAATTTTCTATTACACTGACATTATCTTTAATTTTAAATAGTGATTTGATATCGTCTCCAAAAGTCCAATTTTCTATTACACTGAAATTATTATTATTTTTTTTTACAAGAATTTCACTTATTAACAAAGTATTTTAATAAAGTATTTTAATATCACTGAAATATCCTCGTCACACCCCAAACACGAATAAAATTTATTATCGTTGCGATCACTACAGTAATTATTCACTACCACCTCGGCCATCTCCAACTATGACCACCGCAGTAAATATTGTCACTACAAGAAATATTAAATACCACATAAATCTATGCACCATAACCCTATAATGCAAATCTATGCCCTCCGCCATCAACTGCAGAAAGAACACTGTATAAAAAATCAATGGCAAATATTAAATATCCAACAAATAAAAAAACGCAACAAAATTTCATAATTCCCCCTCCCCGCAATAAAAAATACAGCCACTACAAAACATTTAACAGTGAAATTCTGATAGCAACAAAAGAAAATCAAAGAAACATCTCAAATTATTGCCTGCAACAAATAAAATTTGAAGAAACACAACTTTTATATATATATATATATATATATATATATATATATATATATATATATATATATATATAACAAATCGAAACATATTAAAGTGATTTGGGGGAAAAAAAATCAAAGCAACAAATAATTGAATTTGAAAAAAAAAATTCAAATATATTTGAAAAGAAATCCAAATTTGAAAAAAACAAAAAACATCTGGAAAAACAGTTCGATGTATGTTGAATACAACGTCCAAACATTGTGTTACATTCAACATTATTAGTTACATATGCATACACAATGATTGTGTTTACGACAACGTTTTACTTATATTCAATCTTTATTTATATAAAGAATACCTTACAACGTACATCCATTTGTATATTTTTTTTAAAAAAAATATTTTTCTTTTTAATATGACCCAATAATGAATTCAATCTTGAATTCAACACGGTATTTTTAATGTCGAATTCAAAAACATATGTCATTGGTTAATATAATTATGGGAAAGAATTGAATTAAAGTAAAATTATGAACTACTATTTTCAATATTTTTTAATCCGAAAAATAAACAATTGATTTGAATATAAATGGAAATATAAGTTTGAATATTAGTAAATTCATTGATCTATCTGATTATAGAAAAAATTGAAATAAAGTAAAACTATGAACGATGATTATTATAAATAGAAAATAAATTAGAATATTAGTTAATTTATGACTCCATATTTTTAAGAATTTCAAATGCAAGATTGTAACATTAGAAAAATAGCAATAGAGTGTGATACTATGATTGTTTTGATAATTCAAATATATATTAGATTTATATACAAATAGCATCCAAATAACATTTATTCCTATATATTTTGTTGTATAATTCAATATTTCTTGAATTTAATGCGATGATGAATTCCGTGTTAAATTTTACAATATGAATCACTGTTCAATCCAATTTTTCAGTAATTTTTTTATTAATTTACATTCAATATTTTTTACAATAACAACACAAAGGATATATGAAATTTTGTTGAAAAACCATTTTGAATTTAACGAATGTGAAAACTACAAAAATTGGGAATTATCATGTTCAATTCAATACAAATTTGAAAATTAATTAAAAAATAGTGAATATAATAATCTGAATATATAATTAAATCATTAAAAATATGTAAGATAATAGTTATTTCGGGTTTGCTAGCACCATTTTGATTTAATTTTAATTTTCTAACCGTATTTATTTTTTAATAAATTATATATCAGATAAGTGAACCTTCATAAATTTAAAAATTTGATAATTGTTAGAAGGACAGAGTCATAAAACACATGGGCTATGGGGAGCAACCTGAAAACAAGTGACGTGGGATGGTATGGAAGACAAAAAAAAAAAAAAAAAGGCAATCATTTGATAACTATTTAATAACGTTTTTTAAAAAAAATTGGGAATAAAAATAAAGTATTTCAAAGAATCAAGAGAATAAAAAATTAAAAAATAATAATAATTACTTTTCCTTTGCCAGATATTTATATTATAAGAGCTTAATAAACAAGTATTTCTGCATCTAAATTGTTTCAATCTTTTACAAAATAATTTTGAATTAAGGCATTGTTTACATGAATAACACTAAAATGTAACAACAATGTATAATTCAAGTGATAAGACACATTTGAACTAAAGTAGTTGAGGAACTTCTATAAGGTCAATGGTTCGAACCTGTAAAAATACATTTGTTGGGAAGAATAACCACACATCCCGAACGAGATCGTCTTTTACCCCCAATTTATTAAATATTACATATAAGTAAGCAATCTATGTACATATTTTCTCCTCTTAAACTTAAGAAATTTTAAAATTACACCTATTTTTACATTCGTCCCCAAGTCTCGGAATCTTGTATCCGCCACTGCAAGAGTACTTCTTTATTCAATTAAATTTTTATATTACCAAAAATATTTAAATTTTTTTTTACCAAATGGTTATTGAATTATTATATTGAGATAGTTTAAAATTTGAGAGCAACCACCACGTACAAAAACAGACGCAAAGACTATTTTGAATCCATTTCATATAAATATTGGTGATAGCTTAAATATTGGGATCACAATAATTAGGTGAGATTTGTTCTTATCTTTTCCTAGCAGCAAAAGGTACCTACGGGAATTTTTACCGACAATTTGGATCCCCGTGAGAAATCTCCAGCATGATAGTATAACTAATCCAGATGAATATAATTTCTGATTGGAACATGTACAACATTTGGATTTTCCTCAATCCCCTCACACTCTAAACATTTATAGATTTTTGTTTGGCAAAAAAAAAATGGAGAGAAAGACCGCTCAGTAATGATCGTAACACATTTGTTGGAGAGTATGCCCCCAGCATGAAACCCCACATTTGGGCAAGAACTGCGTGACCCTCCCAAACGAATGTTCTATTCGGGTTGGATTTTGATTCCAGGATTGATCCGTCTTTGGCTCGTGGACTGAGTCCCAATTTCAAGTGTGGCCACCTCAAAACTTAGGACTGTTTTACCCTTCATCAAATATCAACACCAAGACCACTACATAAAGGCCAAAGCACCAAGCATTTTAATGCTGCCAAAAAATAATCGGTACATGTTTCAGGCCCTATATATGCATGATGATCCCATTATGGGATGATGGGCTAATTACGTATGCACATAGTGAGGGTGTAGGTTAGGCAATAGTTACTGTTGACTACCATCTTTGGGTTGGATATTCAGACCCGCATTGAAGGCATCGGTTGGCACTAGGTCAGCCCGTACGCGTGACTGAGCCTCATCAAAAGGCCAGACATTTCTTATCTTGGGCCACCAGGGTTGTTGGTCCATTTATGGTCATCAAATCGTAGATTTGTCCCCATTGGGTTGAGTTTTCTCCACTAACCCGGGCCGATTTCTCGATACAGGTTTCATGATTTGCACGTGAGAAATTTTCCCACGTCATTTGCCCTCCTAACTTCCGTGGCGATTCGTTAAAGCAAGATGAAAGATCATTTTTCTTCTGCTTTAGTTCCTTAGTGAGTATTTTTTTGAGGTTGTAATTCAGACTTTATTCTGGAACTCTTGGCATGAGGCTGGGGTGATAGTAAAAGTGTCAGTAGCCATGTGTAGAACTCTTGGGCCCTTCGGTTGGGCCCAACATACCCCTGACTAGGTTTGGCGCAATCTTGACAAGATTTGGTTTAGAGTTGGACGATGTTAGCTCAATTCTGACAAGATTTGCACCCTACCCAGTGGACTAGTATTAGTATTCACTGAGCTCCGTGCCACACTTCTGCCAAACAGTACAGATTAGCTAAGTACTGTTTGATTAATTAACTATCGTTTCCACCTTTAGTCTTATCAGTTTAGTAATGATGAAGCTTAGTAATTAAGACCGGCCTTAAGCACCTGTCATACTTGATCTGGGAAAACGTCTCATTTTCCACGATACTTGCTGCCTCTGTTTAGCCTCATACGTCATCTATATCCCAACTATTGGGTTCTACATTTTTTTTATCATTCATGATCTCTGGTTTGGCTATTTAAGGCCAAACCTCTTCAATATTTCTTCACAATTTTCCCTTTCGATTCCTCTTTCTTTTCTACTTCATTTTTCCTCTTGTTGTTTCAGTATGAATATGGCTTTGTCGTCATCTTCTTATGATATTTTCGATGTTGTTCAAGTTGAATGGAAGAATAAAGTTCCTCAAGGGTACCTCTTTTGTCAACTCACGATGAGGGCGAAAAAAGTTGAAGAAAAACATCCCAAGCTCCGGGCTATCAAGGAAGCCACTGTTCTTTATACTTACCTCAATGCTGCCCATTTATGTGCGGTATCCAAACTCCACAAATTCCATGGTCAGTTGCGGGCAACAGAGAAACAAATCGAAAAGTTGCAAGCCCAAGTGCACTTCTATAAAACCCATAATAATGTGCTGAAGGTGAAGAGATAGAAGCTTTTGGACAAGAATGAGGATAAGAGGGAGAAGATACGCTATCTAGTTCTAGCGTTGACCTAGTATGAAGTAGGCAACTCCTACTGTTTGAGTTTGGACTTCGAAGACTCAAGCTCTTTGCCTTCTCTGGGGTCGGAATAGTTTTTTTTTTTTTTTTGTATAAAAATCTCAAGAGCATTTTTTTAATAGTACAGACTTATTAGTCACCAAATAAACCCCTATATGTTTGAAAAAAGCCTCAACAGTATTTTTGAACAATATGTGTAATTCTCTTCTCCAGATAAGTTCAAGACTAGAGAAGAACAATATTTCGAGTAGGACTCCTGATATGGTAAAAAGTATTTACATATGTTATGTATTGACTCTGTGGTAAGAAGTGTTAAGTTCAAGAACTTTTTGTATTTTGGATTATAATGATAAATTCGTTGTGTGTAAAAACAACTGTTGAACTTCACGTGTCATGTGTTGAATGAATTTTCAGAATAGATCTTGTGTTTAAATATCATTCGTGCATAAAGTATGGGTTTTTAACCCTCACGTTTTAAGAATAAGTAATGTTTGCAATAACAGGGGTAAGTTTCCCAACCATAACTTCTAATGAGGGTAAGGAGTGACTTGAGAAGAATACGAAATGTAATGTGATGTGGACTGTATGAGTGCCAGCAAGAAATGTATTTTTTTATTCTTCTATCCTCTGCCCTCCTCCATTTCGAGTTTAAGTACTAAACGTAATGTGGACTGTATGAGTCTCGACAGACAAATAAATAATATACTTGTTAACTTGAAATTTGGTAATTAGTCGCATGTAAATTATCGGATGTATGAGCTTGAGACTTGGTGATCCGTTATCTACTAAGAAGGTTAATCAGAGAAGCTTGGTTGGTACATCATACTGACCTGAGCAGCATTTGGTTAAAACTGAGCTAGTAGTTGGTGAGCTGGCCTTAGTTGCTTTAGGATAAGTTGAACTTGGCAATTTGTTTGACTACTCGGCTGGTCTTTGTAGCTCAAAAAATTTGAACTGATTGAACTAGACAACTCAGTTTGCATGTGAACTGTGTTGGTAGTCACGCATTGATCTGGGCTTACCTTGGTAGCTCAACCATTTTTGACGAATTGGGCTAGGCAGTCCAGTCTATTTGTGAACTGAGCCAGGTAGTTACATACTGATTCGGGTTAGCCTTGGAGCTCAGTTAATTTTGACAAACTGGGCTAGGCAGTTACATATTGATTTAGGTTGATCTTAGTAGCTCAACAAATTTTGACGAACTGGGCTAGACATCTCGGTCTAAACGTGAATTGGGTTAGGTAGTTCAACAATTTATATGGGCTGACTTTGGAAACTCAACCAATTTTGACGAACTGGGCTAAGCAGCTGATTGCACCTCATTTTGTGCAATTTTATACCTTTAAACTTAGGTTTGTTAATCGTTCGAAGAGTGTAAATAATTATAAATAGATTTATTTTAGTTATTTATGTTTGTTTATTAAAATATATTAAAACAACGTTAAGATGGGGCAAATCGAATTTAAAACAAATAAACCAAAGCAATCCGAACAAAAGCCGACCAAAAACTAAATAAACCAGAATGAATCGTTTGATCCCTTAACGATATCAAAAATTGATTTATTTTATATGGTTTTGTAGGGTTTTGAAAAATGAACAAAATGGCATTGAGTTGGAGTAAATCAGATAAAAAATGAGTAAACTAAGATGAGCTGAACGAAAGCTGAAAGAAGATGGACAACAAAGCAGGCCGCTGATTCGTGTATTGTGTAGCTTAGACAGCCGCAATAGTGAGGAAACCCAAGCTTGGCTCGGCTTGTGCCAAGCCGAATCTTGGCTTTCGCAAACAGAGGGTCGTGCACAATACGTGCGATGTCGACAGCAGCCCACTTGCCCCTATTTTTTTTATTTTTTTTTTCCACTTTTTTGCGATTTGATCCCAAAACGTTTTAACAGTTGTTTAAAATATCATTTTCATCCCACCTGCTTTGAATTTTGTCTATTTTACCCCCCAAGATTCTTTAGTTTGCCTATAAATATGAATTGAGGTTGGGAGCGAAGACACACATAATTTTCTTAGAAACATTTCATCTTGAAAGCATGCCAATCTTCAAGGGTTTGTTTTATTTTATTATGAGTTTCTAATTTTCTTTTATTAAGATTAAGGATGAAACCATATGTAATTAATTAAGTTGTTATATTGTGTTGATTCCAAATAATTTGTAATTAATGTTTATGATTTTTGGTTCAGTTAAATAAATGAGTTCATCTTTAATATCATGTATTATTGATTGTTATCAATTATTTAAATGATTGAATTTGTATTGTAAAATAAATAATATCTTTTGATTATATATTTTTCATTAATTTGTATACATATAATGTTTAAGAAATTATATTTTTAATGCAAATAAAAACCAACTTGAGATCAATATCAGACTTAATTTCTAAAATCTAAAGAGGATAGTAAGATTAATTTCTAAAACTATTACTAAAAATTCGGCGTCAACACAAAAATAAGAACTAATTAATTATATATTGGTGGATTCCGAAATTTTAGTATTTTTTCATCTTAAATAAAATTAAATCGGCCATTTCACTGTTTATCCAATTTTCATTTCCTAATTACAAAATCAACATCATCTTGGAGTATATTATAATTAAATTAATTTTTATAGCTTAAGTTTCCTATAACCAATCCTTGTGGGATCGACCTCGCTTCCATCAATCTGTGCTACAATTGATTCATATGCTTGTGAATATTTTCAAAACGAGACAAAACACAATTTCTGCCACAACAGCAGCTCAGTCTGAAATAAACTGGGCTAGGTAGTTCAACGATTGATCTAGGATGGTCGTGGTAGCTCAATTAGTGGGTGAGCTGACCTTGGTGTTTATTCTCGGGGCATTTCATGTCCTAAGTGTAGGAATGGTCTTTGTTGAATCCCTTTGTGAATATAAGAAGCCGTGATTGCTCGTTGAAAAGTTTGCAATCAAAATAGTAAACAATGTTTCCTTGATTCTAATATGGTAAATAACAAGGAACTCACACAAAGTATTTTCGCAATTATACAATGTCCCATAGTCCAGGGATTAGAACACCATCTAGATCTTCCAACTAGTACGTCCCAGGTTGATTTACTTTCATCACCTTGTATGGCCCCTTCTAGGTAGGGGCTAATTTTCCCAACTGAGTCCCTAGGCGGTGTGGCATTACCTTCTGAAGCACTAGCTCTCCTATCGTGAAGTGTCGTTAGTTAAATATATGGTTGAATGTCCTTGCCATCTTCGATTTGTAGGCCACCATCCTCAACGCTGCTTGGTCTCGTTTATCTTCCAACTGGTCTAGCTCTTGACGTATTGCTCATTCGTTCTCTATGAGGTTGATCGTGTTATCCCGCCTTGAAGGTAGACTTATCTCCATGAGGACCACCGCTTCCTTCACGTACGTCATGTAGTAGGGTGTTTCTCCCATAGTTATGCTCGCAGTAGTACGGTAGGCCCATAAGATCGCCGACAGTTCTTCCACCCATTTGCCTTTGGCATCGTCCAACTATTTTTTGAGTGCTTTTTGATTGACCTGTTTGTTACCTCTGCTTTCCCATTTACTTGTGGATAAGCTGGGCTTGATGTCCAGTGTCGTATTTTTAGCTCATTTTATATCCAAGTGACCTTTCCCCCCAGTGAAGGGGGTTCCATTATCCGATATCAGTACCACTGGAATGCCAAAGTGGTAGATTACTTATTTCCAAATGACGTTTTTGACCTCATTTTCACCCACAGTCACAAACGCCTCAGCCTCTACCCATTTGGTGAAGTAATCAATCACCACTAGTGGATACTTTTTGTTCCCAGGCGCCAGAATAAATGACCCTAGTACATTCATTTCCCATTGGGCAAAAGGACATAGACTACAGATGGGAGTTTGCGTTTGAGAGAAAACTCAAATGTCATTCAAGAACCACTGGTATTTGTCACATTTCCTTACGTACTCATTTGTATCGTTGCACCTAGTCGGCTAGTAATGCTCGATTGTAAGTGTCTTGTGTGCCAAAGTTCTTCCCTCCTGATGGTTCTTACAAAATCCTTCATGAATTTTTCATCACATAAGCGGCTTCCTTTGGCCCCAAGCAGAGCAGCAAAGGTTGTGTGAATGATCTTAGGTATAATTGACCGTCCATCATGATGTATCTCGATACTTTGTATAAGACTTTCCGTGATGCTCTCTTGTCGTCTGGTAACGTTCTCTCGTTCAAGTAGCGTACCAAAGGAGTTCTCCAGTCTTCATTTTGTCCCTACTCCCCATTGGATGCACAAAATTTGGTTTGAGTTGATACGGATGGTTGCTCCAAATAATCCACCACCTTGGATTGTTGTTTGGGCTGAAGGATGACGCTAGTTGGTAGAGGAATAAAATGTCGTTGCTTGTACCGCAAGTGCACGGGTCAAGTTTTAATAGTATAGAAAGTGAGGAGTTGTTATATCCACAGAGATTGGATTAGATTGTCGCTCAATACCGCGATTGTCATAACCTATGTAAAACCTAAATTGTAAAACGTACTCATAAATAGTTGCATTATAGAGTATTAGAAAAATTTTAGGGAAAAATTGTATGGATTAAAATTCAAATCAAAAGTTGGGGGTCAAATTGGAAATTTAGAAACATTAAATTTAAACTTGAGATTTAAATTGACAACTAAAATCAAAAAGTGAAAATATTAGGGGTGAAATTATAAATTTTGAAACTTTTAAAAGTTAAAATTTATTGAAATTAAGATCTTAAAGGAAATTGGGGGAGAAAAGTACAATTTAACTATTTTTTTAAAACACACACACACACACACACACACACACACACACACACACACACACACACACACATATATATATATATATATATATATAAACACTGTGTATGTGTAACGGGGGATCAAACCGGCTGAAAGGAGAGAGAAATCATGGGGCGACGTGGCGTGCTTGGATCAAATCTATCCACTTAATTCATGCAATATATATATACCCATTCATGCATGTAATTCATCATCTAAAATCAAATCTGAAAATTTAAGAAAAATCTAGAGAGAGAAAGAGAGGACTGGAGGAGGACGGGGTTGTCGGAGTTTCGTGATCGGCATTTCTCTGGTGAGCAGTGCGTGTGTCTCGTTGATGCATGTGTGTGTTGCTGTTGCTGCTACTGTGTGCGTTTTGCTTTGAATCGATCGTATGGGTGTGCTTAGTCCGGTCCTTGTGTGTATGGGTTTTCGGTTGTTCACTGAGGGTCGTGGGGGTGAGATCGTCAACGATGTGATTCTTGCCGTCCGTCGCTGTCGTTTGGTGAGTAATTGTGCATATTTGTCTCTGATTATTTTAGTAGGTGTGTGGGTATGCATGTCTGTTGTTTCATCATCGGTCTGGTGGTGTATTCCGACGGTGATGGTGGGTGTGTGCATGACTCAGTGCATGTGTGGGTGCGTTCGGGTGTTCATCGCCGGAAGTGGGTACGTGAGTGTTTAGTTGTGGGTATGTGTGGGGGTTGTTCATCAGGGTGTGTTGTGTGTGCATGGTGGTGTGAGGTGTCGCCGGAGTGGAGTCTAGAGAGAGAGAGAGAGAGAGAGCAGTGGGTATGTGTGTGTTTGGTCATGGGTTCGGTAAGGGCTGTGCATGTGTGTGTGTTCCGTTTTGTTTAAGCTGGTGATCGTGTAATTGTGTGGGTGTGTTTAGCGTCGTCAGTGTGTATGTGTGCTCCAGTATGTGTGTGCGTGTGTGTGCCGACTGTATGTATGTGTGTGTTCTATTTAGAGCAATTGTGTGGGCGAGTGCTGCTGTGTGTGTGTATGGTTCAGACGGGGTGGCGAGGGTTGTGTAAGCGCGTGATCGATGAGTGTGATCGGCGGTGAAATCTAGTCGGCGGCGGCGAGACAGCGAAACAGAAACAGGAAAAAAAAAAAAGAAAAAGAAAGAAGAAAGAAAAAGAAAGAAAAAAGGAAGAAAGGAGAAATTGCACAAATAACCCCAACAAAATTCAAATCCATCTCGCGGCCCGTGAACGATTCGGAATGGATATCGTTTTTCGTTAAATTTATTTTAGTTTTGTTAAATTTAATTCTAGCATAAAATTTTTTGTAACTGGAATAATAAATTTGAGATCGTTCATATTACAAGATTTTTATGCAATAATTAACGAAATGAAATTATCAGAATAATAACAATTTTTATAAATAAAATATGGGGAATGGAAAAATGCGGAACTTAGGGCTTGCATTACATGATTAGGTGATTTTACCTAAAATATTAATATAGGCTCGGTCATTATTAGGTTCGCAAACACCGGCATCCAGATAGAGTGTGGTCAGTGTCAGTTTTGCAAAACAAATATCAAGGTGAGTGTGCTGTCATCTTGTCAAATTATTTGTATATATATATATATGATGGAAAATAGTTGTATTTAAATTAGATGCTTTTAAAAATTATGTAATGATTTGACGATGTTGATTAGACGATATTATTGAGTTATGTTTTGATAATGTTGTTATTAATTTGACGAAGCCATAGCAATTATCTGCTTCGGCGAAGTGGTGTTTATCTGCTTCGGCAGAATGATGTTATCCGCTTCGGCGGAGTGATGTTTATCTGTTTCGGTAGAGTGATGTTAGACGTTATACTGCACAGTGATTATCCGCTTTGACGGAGTGATGGGTATTTGTAGGAAGGCATATCCTACGGGTGGTACGGTACCGTTGTAACTCCCGATTGTAAGGTTAAAACGATCACATGGCTAGCCCGGGGTGTGATGTGATGAGATGTGAAGTGTTGACGTGCGAAGTAGTGTTTGGTCATATATGGTGTTTTCTTGCATAGGGTGATTTGGGAATAGTACATTTATATATTTTATCATATACTGGATTGGTATGCTCTGATTTCGTTATTCTAAATGGTTAGCTGAATTATTCGGGTTGATTTTTCGGCTTAATTGAGGTAATATATATATATATATATATATATATATATATATATATATATATATATATATACACGTTGATTCTGTGGTGACAGGGAAAGAAAAAAGAAGAAGAAGATGTTTTTCTTATGGTATGAGGTATTTAAATTATGAGATTATTATACTATTATTTGATTTGTGATGTTTATATGTTATATGCTTGATCCAATTAAAAAGTTTTATTAAGAAAACAGTACACTCACAGGTGCAGCGGTTAGGAGTTGGTCCCCTACTGGCGTTGGGTAGAGTCCAACGATGGTATAGCGAGGGAATATTTTGGGAGGTGCTGCCTAAGGCGAACCTAGGAGAGGTTCATTGTCGTTTTATCTTTTGTGGTTATTATAATTCAGGGACGGGTGTGTCCCTAATTAGAGAAGATGTTTATGGCCTAATTTTGTGGTTGTATAATTATGAATGTATATTGTCGCTTTCTAGTTTGGTTTGTCGCTCAGGTGATGTCGTGTCGATGTCATGCCGGCCCCATGGTGACAGGTGTCCAAGGTGGGGTCTGACAACCTAACTTTATCTAGGCGACTCAAATTATGATTTTTGTTTTAATAATATACTAAACTAATTAAACTAATTATACTACAATACTAATATACGACGTTTATGAGAATATATTATCTAGGGATTAACTTCGTTCACTTAAACGTTTTCGTTTAAATCTAGTTTACATTAACGACATTCAACTATTCGATAATCTCGGTATCGAAATCTCATTCACTACCTCTCCCGAGTGTAAAGTGAATGAATATGTGACTTCACGTCAACGCCAAAATCCCCCTCGTGCATCTATTCGACACTTGGTCACATGAGTCTCGCCCCAACTTCATGGATTGCATACTTTTTAATGCCCTCCCGGGTCATTAGATTGTCGCGTTGTGTTTAAACTCTAGTTTGAATCCGGGATTACCTGTCTTGAGTGTCAAACCCTGTATTCTCAATATATCATAACAAGCATATAAACAAGGAAGAACAGTAAACACAATCGAATAGGCAAGAACAACCGATAATGAAACTAAGATCAAACAAATAACGTTTTCATAAACAAATCACTCTCTAGACAATATATGTTTAGCTACACATGGCCATAGCCCAATATTTAACAATATACAAGCTAAACATGATCAAAATAACCAACGAAGACTAAAAATAAAAGAATTGACGGTTTCGCGTCCGTGAAAACCACTCTGACATTGTTATCTCATTTTCAAATAGATGATATCCTCTTGGTGGTTATGCCTTGGACCTCTCAAGGTGCCAAAAAATGTGCTCACTATTTGGGGAGAAGAAGTATTGATATTAGGGATCCAAAATATCTCAAAATATCCTAAAATATCTGGTGTCAAACCGCTGCAGTGGTGGAAATCATCGCTGTAGCGGTGGAAAGTCAGTAGGCATTCTACTGTGTGACTATTGTAGAGGTCGCTGTAACGGTGGAAAATTCAGCAACATCTTGTATTTTGACCACTGCAGCATTGGTTTTCACTGCTGCAGCATTGGTTTTCACCGCTGCAGCGGTGGATGCAGGTTCTTAACTTACCATTTTTTGCTCTTTTTCTTCGCCGTTCTTCCACTGGCTTGCTCGTTTATAATTCATTTTCATCATTTTTTTGCCCTAAACACCTGATTTATGACAAAACAAATAAAAACGTATAAAAACATATGAAAATGCTATAAAAAAACTCAAAAACTACCAAAACTGATTTGAAAATAAATAGATAAATTACACCTATCACTAGTACTGATAGCGCATCAGCTTTCTCATTTTCAATCCTTGGAATAGCTTCAATTTTGCAGCTACCAAATGCCTTTGTTAGCTTATTGACCTTATCAACGTAGAGTCGTAACCTCCCTTCGTTGACCATGTAAGCCCTATTTATTTGGTTGACTATGAGTTGTGAATCTGATTTAACCTCTACATAATGGGTCCCTAGCTTCTTCGCTAAGGTCAGGCCCAGAATCACAACCTCGTATTCTGTCTCGTTGTTGGATGTCCTGAATTCAAGCTGTACAGCCTTCTCGAGTTGATCATCCTCTAGAGTTTCCAAAATTATGCCAACTCCACATCCTCATGAGTTTGAGGCTCTGTCAACCCATAATTTCCAAGGTATTATTGGAGTTATCGAATATTCTCCGTCCTCTATGGTCACCCCTTCTGGGGGTGTTAGCTCAACAATGAAATCAGGTAGCACTTGGCATTTGATTACTGACCTCGGTTTGTAGGTTACGTAGAATTCTCCCATCCCTACCGCCCACTTTATTAGGTGGCCCGAAACCTCTAACTTGTGTATTATTGCTCTGAGCGTGTACAAGGTTAATATGTTGATTGCATGCACTTGAAAGTAAGGTCGCAACTTCCGAGTTGCGGTTATCAGAGCTAAGGTGAGTTTCTCAAGTTCAGTGTAGCGGGTTTCTGTTAGTACCAATGATTTGCTTAGGTAGAAAACTGGCTTCTGCCCTCCTGCGCATTCCTTCACCAATGTTGTACTGACTGCAACAACGGTGACTGCTAAGTATAGGTACTGATCATCTTCGAGTTCAACCTTGGTTAAAGTCTCTATAGAGCCCAAGTAATCCTTAATGGACTTAAAGACACGTTCGCTTTCTCTATCCCAATGACAAATTTTGTCCCAATGACAAATTTTGCTCCCCTCAAGATTTTGAATAAATGAGTGCATATCTCTGTAAATTTGGAGATGAACCTGTTCAGTGCCGCCAAACTCCCAGCCAACACTTGAATTTCATGTATCTTTGTAGGGAACTTCATCTTTCTGACAACTTCTATCCGTCCAATGTCCACCGTAATACCTATCTTGTTCACCACAAAACCTAAGAATTTACCTGATGTAAGACCAAAGGCACATTTCTCGGGGTTCAACTTCATATTGTACTTTTGTAAAATTACGAAAGCTTCTTATAGATGCTCCAAATGATCTTAATTCTTAGAGATTTTTCACCTATATATCATCTATATAAACCTCCATAGTTGTTCTTATTCTTTCTTGGAACATATGATTCACAAGACGTTGGTACGTTACCTCGTTGTTTCTTAGACCGAAAGGCATCACTTTGTAGAAAAATGTACCTCTAGAGGTGATAAAATCCGTTTCTTCCTCATCTGGATGGTTCATTAGTATCTGGTTATATTCTAAATAGGCATTCATCATTGATAACAACTCGTGCCTAGCAGTTGCGTCCACCATTTGGTCGATTCCCCTATTAGATAGTAGTCCTTAGTGCATGCCTGATTCAGGTCAGTGAAGTCCATATACATCCTCTATTTCTCATTCTTTTTCTTAACCAGCATTGGGTTGGCTAGCCATTTTGGGTAGACCACCTCCTTTATCTACCCTATTCCGAGTAGTCTTCGAACTTTAAACTCTATTGTCTATTTCTTCTCCGAATTGAATATTATTCTCTTTTGTTTTACCGAAGGGTAAGACCTTGAGATATTGAGTTGGTGAACCATCATCTTCGAGTTAATCCCCTTCATGTCTTTAGGTTCCCAAGCAAACACATCCAGATTCGTTCCTAATAGTTCCATGAGTTTCTCCCCTTCAGGTTGGCTTAACAATGTGCCAATCAACAATTTTTTGGTTCCCTAACTGAAAGTTACTTCTTTAACCCGCTCGGTGGGCTGGAGAACTCCAAGATATTCCTTGAAATCGTCTATCTCTTGTGCTGAGCTACTGGGCTGAGCAACACTAACAGTCCGAGCTTCGCTAACACTACTCGAATACAACATTTTTATCATGGTCTTTTGTCACAAACCAAACCGTGAGAATATGCAGTGTGATTAAAAGTGAGCTTTTTATCATGGTTAAAAACCGAGATAAAAAGGCACTTTATCACGGTTAAAAATCTAGATAAAAAAAAAACTTTTTATTACTGTTAAACACTGAGATAAAAAAAAGACTTTTTTATCACAGTTAAAACTGAGATAGTAGACCTTTTATTACAGTTAAAATCGTGATAGTTCCTCATATCTATATTAAAAAAAATTACAACGCTATTATACAAAAAAAATAAAATACTATAAAAAATTAGCTAAAAATGAATTTTATATTTCTAAAACAAGTAAAATATTGATGACTTAGAATTTTACATCAACACTAGTAACATTGTTTTCAATACAATAATGATAGGCTCGAATTTTGTATCATCTACAAATGTCTAAAAATGGTAATCCAATCACAAATAAAACATCATTACCCACATCATGAACTTCATTCTCTATTTTCTTTTTCATCAACTTCATCAAGGGAAATTGGATAATCTAGAGTTAAAACTACAAAAGAAATAATAATGCAAATTAATTCAAAAGAATAAATAAAACAATAAAAAACTTATTAAACTGTACCGGCAACCAAAATAATGAATATTGATCAAAGTAGTCACTTACATTCCCCAAAATTGCCCTACAAACACTACCCAAAATCGCCTTGTACACAAATACATAATATTAATTTCAAAATACACAACACATTTTGCCAATTACAACATCACCGCCAATGCTACAAATAATTTAAAAGCCGACAACCCCAAAAATGTGTGGATGCTAAGACCGTCGACGCCGCAAATATAACTGTATAAATGCATGTAAATACACACACACGCATGTACAATATACTAGAATCAAACACAGAATTCCTGGAACAACACACAGAAATTTGGGATAAAAAACACTAAATGTATAAATTATGATAATGCCGACGGTGTTCATGAACTTACCAAGATAAACTGCAGTTGAGTTGGAATTAAATACCCTTACCATTTATAAAAAAAATGGAGAAAAAATAAATTGCTATATTAATTATAACAGATGAAATCCATTAAGAAGAATTAAAAAAAAAAAACCCACGAAAATAAAGAAACAAAAATACATTGTCTTTCTTTCTTGTTCTGTGATTCATTCTAGCAGTTCTTATCCCATAGATAAGCATCATAATGACTTTGGATATAGGTTCGAAAGAATCGATTATAGGCATAACTTCAGTAAAATATCTGAAGGGATATTGAAATGAACTATAACGTGTGGAAATGAGAAAAAATATCCCTTCCGGGATTTGTAACTTGTAAATCAGTAAGAACAATGAACTATGATCAATGTAAGGCAATAAGAATAATGATCAGTGTATTGCAATAAGAACAATGATCAACCCCTGCTGTAAGAAAATGATCAATGTGAAAATTTCAATACCGAACAATAAGGCATTGTTTGGAAGCACATAAATTCAGCTATGAAATTTGAATTCATAATCACAAAAAAACGAGTAGCAGCTTACCAAGAAACTGTGATAAAGAAAAACTCTGGACTCCCAAGAAAGAACTTTCATTGACAACCCTTTCTTCTTTTCAAGCTCATAATCATTTCCTTCACAAAAAACTCCATAAGATATACAATTTGAACCAGTAGCTAAAAAAAAAAATATGAACCTCATAATTAAAGACTACGAGATCGATAATAAGAACTAATTGATAACCCATAATTTATACAAATAAAGGAAAAAAAGATATGTATAAAACAAAATACATGAAATTCTTCAATGAATCTAAGAGCTATAGCATCCACTCAATTTTGTACCACATAAAAAGGAAGTAACAAACATGGACATGGAAAAATCTGTAGCAAACAACAAACATGGACATAAAAAATTTGTGAACTCGTACCATCAATTCAACCACGAATGGTGAATCAAATACTGCATATAGTATATAATGATCGAATTGCAAACGGTAAGGATTTAGTACCGAGATCTTCCAAAGTAGACGACTCTTTCTCATTACTTACACTATTTTCTCCTTCGGGCTTATATTAACTTGCTTCAACAACAGGGACCATAACAAAAACTGGCCAAAATAATACAGAAATCTGGAAACATAATCATGCATTCATCAAAACATGAATTCATGTTAAACCGTAATCTATTTTTAAAACAAAATCGGACATTTGTAGATTCGCAATAGACACAAAAAGATATCAACAAATCAAGATCCAGCTAAATCAAGGTTGACAGCCAAATCAGTGTTGACAATGGTTTCTTGGTGTTGGCAGTATAGCTACACACATGGTATGAGATTTCTAGTGATAAAACAAAAATTAAAAGCAACTTAGAAATAGAGTTGGCCAAAATGTACATAGATCTAGCTAAATCGAAGCTAGATTTGAGCAAATCAACCTTGGTTGTTGTGGCAGTGGTAGAGGGGCTAACGAACTTTTATCTATGTGGAAAGACGATACATAAACCCTAAATTATACATAGATGAATTGCGAAATCTTTAATACTTACCTTAAATCGAAGACATGTTTAAGAACTAAATAAATAAATAAATAAAAAAGATCTTGCTAAATTGAAGAGTTATTGCAGGAATGACAACTATGAACAACAATAGAAAATCCTAACAAACAAGAATAATTCATTCCCAGTTCTTAAAAATCTCTGAGTGTGTTCCAGAAATTTCGTTTCCCTGACTACAATTCCATAATACCAAACACTAACCAAACAAACAGGATATTAGTCAATGAAATATTAATATTCAGGCGACAAAAAATGAAAATAGAACCTGTAGTGATGTGTGACAGCGATGGTGTAAATTACTTAACAAATTTGCGAACCTGAAATACATAATAATCGAGTTCTAACCATTTGAAATTGAAAAAATTAGATATTCAGGCCACATAATCTAGATTTGGATATGCGAAGAGTAAGAAGAGGAAGAGAAGAATAATGTATTCTTACCTGATTCTGATGGAAATCGAATATCGCAGACGAAGAGGGGTATCTTTGTCGGCGATGCGCTAGCGATTGGAATGACGATGACGACATATTTGGCTGGTGATGATGAGGGCTGAAGATGACGATGGCGATGAAAGCTAAAGGCTTTGATATGGTGATGACGATGGCGATGGATAAATCTCAGATCTGAGATTTGTGGTGATATCGGCGGCGAGGGCCGTCGTCTTCGCAACAGGTCAGAAGAGAATGAGAAGAAGCGAGAGCGAGATAGAGTGAGAGTGAGATCTTGTGGGAATTGGGAGTGAGAGTGAGAATGAGATGAGAGATGATTAGTAGGCAGGGGAGGCGGCGGATCCTTCGTTGTCTAGGGTTTTTTTAGAGAGAGAGACTCTTAATGGAAGAAATGAAGCAAGAAGAGCTTGACCCAAAAAAATAAGACAAGAAGATGATTTGGACGGGGAGTGGGAAGATGAAATTTCCAACGCGTTTTTTTTGGGTCAAGTGCAACATCTTTTGTTTCCTTTTGTTTTAAGTTCAACGTCTTTTTTAATGACAAATTAATCACAGTTGTAAATAATAAGTGTGATAAAAACTACAACCTATTATCACAATTTATTAAAATAGAAAGATAAAAAATACTTTTTATCATATAATAAATTTTACGCGAGATTATATCTCATTCATATTGTTATAATCACAGTTTATTCAAAAAATGAGATGAATTATATTTACTAAGCATGATAAAAAAAAAATGTATTTTCTAGTAGTGTAAGCCCCCTTCTAGGCTAGGCTGTTGACTTGAGGTCTACTATTCCTCCGCTCCTGAGCCGTGCTGGCGATTTGAACTCCAGTGGACTTTCGTTTTTGAGCTGGATCTTTGGTCTGAGACCTGCTCTGTCGTTAAACTGGGTTGTTGATATGATCTGCAACATACCCTCGCTGTCGAGTTGAGCTATCAATCTGAGCCCAGATAGGTCTCTACTCTTGTGGTTGTTGGGTAGCCCTCTTCCTTTACATAGAGTCAGAGACGTCCCACAATAACATTGTATGGGGTCGTTGAGTCTATTACGGTGAACTCCATAGCCCTGGCTAATCCATCTCCATGTTTGTTGATTGTGATGGGCAATATGATCTTTCATGTTGGAGAGCTCAGGTCTCTATTGAATCCCATTACTAGCATTTAGATTGGCTGAATGCCCGAATTGGGAACACCCATTTGGCTGAGCATTTTAATGAAAATGATGTTAATTGAACTGCCCATATCAACCAAAATCCTTCATACCTCAAAGTTGGAGATCAAGAGCGTTGTGACTAACGCGTCATCGTGGGGGCGAAATACACTTGTGCTATCCCGTTGTCGAATGTTAACGCTGGTTTGGTTTCTCTTGCTAATGCCATCGTTCCTCTGCTATCTAGCTCCGGTTTGGCCTTATGGTCCTTTATCTTTTGTCCTCGGTCTATTTTTTATAGTGAGGAGGTAAATCGTATTTGTTTTAGAATCGACTCTAGGAACGTCGTTGGGGCTATTGTTTTGTACGTCAAAGGGAGTAGTGACACGAACTACGCTTGAAGCCTTCCTGTATGTTCTTTTGTCCATGGAGAGTGGGATCTCCTCTCCCCTACTTAGATCTATTGCTCCTACTTGCAACTGTCTTATCTTGTCGACGAACTTCTTTTTGTCTCTTTTCCCACAGACAGCGCCAAATGATGTTGCCAAAACATACCCGGTACGTGTTTCAAGCTCTCATGTGCCGGAATCCTTCGCAACCTGCAACCTGAACTGCAAAATCAGTTAATTCTATGGGGGGACACTGTTGTGGTGTCGGCCAAAACACTTCCCGCGTGAGAATAAGGTTAAATTTCTCTAAAGAGAGAATGCAAGCTTTAAGGGATATCCAATATAATATTAAGAGTATTGAGATGGTAGAGTTTCGATACCTATTCTTCTTGTATATATGTGTGCTGATCCTACTCGTTGTCGTTCCGGCCATGATCCTCTCCATGTTCTTTTCTTAGCTGCCGTAAATGTCGTTTGCATGCTCATTATGGGATGATGTGTTAATAACGTCTACGCATGGTGAGGAGGGTAGGTGAGGTCATGGTTACTGTTGACCTACCATCTTTGGGTTGGATATTCAGACCCCCATTTGGCACTAGGTCTGCCCGTACGAATGACTGGGCCTCATCAGAAGGCCAGACATTTCTTATCTTGGGCCACTAGGGCTGTTGGTCCATTTGATGACAGATCGCAGATTCGTCCCTATCAGGTCGAGTCTTATCTATTGGCCCGACTTGGTTTCTTGATACCGGTTTCATGATTCACTCCTGGGAAATTTTCCCATATCACATTTCCTTCACCATAATATGTTGCTTCACAATTAAAATAAAGAACAAAATTACCAAATTTGCTTGGGTTGAGTCGCGGATTAGGTCGCTCTCTTTAAGAAGTTTCGCGGCTCTACCCAAGAATGTGCAAGCAGTGTAAAAGCCCCGTCGTCCCCAGGATAAAACAACCTAGAATCTCTTTTGTCTAGGATCTTCTTTGCACCACAAAAGGCCTAGAAAGGAACACCCCCACACTGTTCTAATAACGAACAGACAGCTCAAAAACAAAAACTTGAAAAATGAGAATGAAAAATAGAAAAACGAAGCTGATTTGAAATCAAAGAAACAACAAAGTTTTCTCCCAAAACAAATTGTGTTGTGTTTTTTTTTTTTTTTTTTTTTTTTTTTTTTTATGTGTTTTCAAACAAATGCACACTTCAGTATTTATAGATAAAAAAAAATGATTCATAACGTTGGAACGTTGGTAAACGATTCATAACATTAGAGAATTTAAAATAAATAAATTTGTAACGTTTGCATTTAGTTTGAAAGCAATTGTAATTGTTCAGACTTGAAAACAGTTCATAATTGTTGCATTTGGATTTTTGAAACTGTTCAGATTTTATTAAATAATCTGATTTGATTTGATTTATAAAATTAATATTTTATTAAATAATTTTTATAAAAAAAAATATATAGGTGCCACCTCACCACACGTACGCTCCACTCGACTCGACACGGCCGGCTGAACGGCGGCGGCGGAGCGCTTGTGTGGTAAACAATTAGGGATGTAACTTCTCTCTCCTCCACAAAATATGGGTACCCCTTGGGGCACACCCCAAGTATCCCACATGCCCTTAATTATACTCCTCATTACCTCTTCTCTCAACCAATGTGGGATAGAGATAATAGAAAGAGATCATTTTTGACACTTGTCTTTTATTAAAAAAATAATTAAAAATTCATATATTTCAACAATCCCCATTTGAATTTTTTAAAAACAATTTTTTCATCGGACAGTATAAAACAATATAAGATTATGTATAAGTAAAGGTGTCTATCGACTTGAACCTTTACATAGAGAAGATGATTTAAATTATACTAGAGTAACTCGTAGTTTTGAACTTTATTTCTAAAAACATCACACACACAACTTTATTAGGGTATAGTTCAAAAGCCCGTGCTTTATGGCCATGCACGTGTATCCCAGTATAGTGAACGCTCTAGAGAATTTGCCCAAAATTCCATAGGAAGCGGCCACATTTCCACATTCACATAGGTGAGTGTATCAAGAGTACTCCTGTAGCTAGGTACTTTACTCCAAATAGAGTATAGATCTCATTAAGCATTAATAAAAAAACTCATCCTTTTATCGCTTTAGGATATCATGCTTCAAACAACACATTTATGAAATAGAACTCAAAATTATTATTATAGCATGATTCTTCTCATATCACTTTATGAATTGTTATTATCCTTTGAACCTATTTCTTGGGATCTCCAGTATATAGGTTGGGTTTTCCTCACAAGTGACTCGTCAATTTATGGGCTTGAGTCTCATTCCTTTCGAGGTTTTGTAAACCTTTTCTTAAGCTAATTCTTTCGTCAAAAGATCGGCTAAATTATCATTAGACCTAGTGATTTTAATACCAAGGATCACATTTGCTTTACCAATATCTTTCATGTCAAAATTAGCATATAGCATATATTTCACTTTGTTCACGACATGAAAAAATCAACAAGTCATCCACGTAAAGACATATAATAGTGCAAATATCATTTTCAAATTTATAATAGATGCATTTGTCACTTTTATTCACTTTAAAATCATGTGAAATGACTAGATTATTAAATTTCTCATGCCATTGCTTAGATGCTTGTTCCAAACCATAAAGAGATTTATCAAATTTGTACATTTTGTTTTATTGACCAGGAATTACAAATCCTTCAAGTTGGTACATATATATCTCTTCTTCTATTCATCGTATAATAAGCAATTTAACATTCATATGGTGCACAACTAGATCATGAATAGAAACAAGTGATAAAATCACACAAATAGAAGCAGACGGGTGAGAAAGTATCAAAGAAATCCACATTTTCTCTTTATCTAAATCCTTTGGCTACAAGACGAGCCTTATATTTATCAATAGTTTCAGCGGGTTTCAATTTCTTCTTAATAATCTATTTACATCCTATTATTTTACAACTAGGAGGTAAATTTACTAAATGCCAAGTTCTATTCGACTCGAGAGAGTCCATTTCATCATCTATAGCCTCTTGCCACAAATTGGCATCTACAGAGGGCAACGCCTCTTGGAGGGTGAACGAATCCTCCTCTATATACATAGAAATCCGAACCATAATCTTTAGCAATACGAGGTTGCTTACTTCTTCTAGGTTCAATGTCTAATTCCTTATCAGATTCATTAATCCTAATGACAGGTTTATCACTAGATATCGAGCCCTCACTATTCTTCAATTTGAAAGGAAATTTATATTCATAAAAATCAGTATCATTTGATTCAATGATAACCCAATCTTTCAAGTCATAAAATCTATAAGCTTTGCTATTCACCGCATAACCAATAAAAACACATTCATAAGCTCTACTGGCAAGTTTTCTTCTTTTTGGATTAGGAATACGAACCTATGTCAAACAACCCCAAGTTTTAAAATAAGACAAATTTGGTTTCTTATTTTTGAAAACTTCATAAGGAGAAATTTTACTTTTCGATTTGGGAACTCTATTAAGCACATAGCAAATAATCAATAAAATTTCACACCACCAGTGAGAAGCAGCATCGGAGTTAAGCAAAATAGTAACTACAGATTCAGTAAAAGTTTTATTTTTCCTTTCAGTCTTACCATTCATTTTAGAAGAATACGGTGCAGTTTTTTCATGACTAATCGCATGAGAATTATAAAAATCAATGAAAATATCAGAATCATATTCGATTCCTCTATTATTACGTAACCTCTTAATTTTCTTATTGCATTGATTTTCAATCTCAATCACAAATAATTTGAACATATCAAATGCTTCACTTTTATTTTTCATGAGAGAAACAAAAGTGTAATCAGAGCAATCATCTATAAATGTAATAAAATAACATTTACCATTCCTACACTATCAAATTCGTAAATGTCATAATGTATCAAATTAAGAGGTTCAGATTCTCTAATTACTGATTTGTGAGGGGTTTTGGTAATCTTAGCTTGACTGCAAAATTCACACTTTTCAAAATCATTCAAAGACAGCTTAGGAATTAGTTATAAGTTGCTTAAATTTTTAATAATGCGTTTGTTAACGTGACAAAGTCTAGCATGCCAAATATTAAAAGAACATAACATGTAAGCAGAAGAAGAAATTTTATTAACTTGAACATTCAGTTTGAACATTCCATTAGTTGCATAACCCTTCCCAACAAAAATATTATTTTTGGTTAAGGTGTACAAATCAGCCTCAATAGTTTGAGTGAACCCCGCCTTGTTAAGAGGATAGCTCGAAACCAAATTCTTTCTCATCTCTGGAGTATGAAGAACATCTTTAAGGATGATTGTCTTTCCAGAGGTAAACTTTAATTCCACTTCACCACAATCGGAAACTCTAGTGGAGTAGGAATCACGCAACAACACTTTTTTGTCTTCATTTTCATAATAAGACTTGAACATGGCACGATCATAGCAGACATGACGTGAAGTACTAGTGTCTACCCACCACCCTTCGGATCCACCAACTATACTGATTTCAAAAATCATAGTTATAAGTTGGACCTCGGTAAGATTCGCCTGTGGAGCAAGACGACGTCTTTGCCGGCAATTCTGGGCCAAATGGCCGCCTTCCTACAGTTATAACAAGTAAACTGTTCAGAATTATTTCTTGAAGAAGGTTTGTTTTTATTCTGATTTTGATGCACATTTCTGTTCTGGTTGTTGTGGTTGCGATTTTGATTTTTCATATTTTTTCCTTTGGGTTTCAGAACAGCATAAGATGATTTTTTGTGAGCGTTGTTGGAAACAACGAGCACTTCATCTTTCTGATCTTGTTTCCGGGCTTCCTCCTCAATTCGAAGACGTGTGATCAAACTTTCTAAAGAAAACTCTTTTATTTTGTGCCTGAGAGTATTCTTAAAATCTTTCCAAGAATGGGGTAATTTGTCAATTAAAATAGAAACTTGAAATTGTTCATCAAGGGACACACTTTCAACAATTATTTCATGAGCGATTTTTTGAAGTTCATGAGACTGAGTTTTCACAGATTTGTCGTCGGTCATTTGGTATTTCAGATACCGACGAACAACATACTTTTTCGTTCCACCCTCCTCAGTGTTATATTTCTTCGAAAGAGCATCCCAAATTTCTTTTGCAGTTCTGTTAGAACAATAATAATCATACAGATCATCAGACAGACCATTAAGAATGAAATTCTTACAATGAAAATCATTTTCATCCCAAGTCTTATCTTCCTAAATTTGAGCGTCAGTAGGATCTTTAGGTAATTTAGGTTTTTCAGTTGTACAAACATATGCTATTTTTTAGAAAAAATAACATTTTCTGTCTCCATCTTTTAAAATGAAACCCTTCGAATCGAAAGGGTTTGTTGAGATCAACAGTGACTTGTTTATCGGTAGACATCGTAGAAGATAATAGGCAGAATAGAACGTCTTAAAATTGTTGCTGTACAATTAAAATAAAGAACAAAATTACCAAATTTGCTTGGGTTGAGTCGCGGATTAGATCGCTCTCTTTAAGACGTTTCGCGGCTCTGCCCAAGAACGTGCAAGTAGTGTAAAAGCCCCATCATCCCCAGGATAAAACAACCCAGAATCTCCTCTGTCTAAGACCTTCTTTGCACCGCATAAGACTTGGAAACGAACACCTCTATACTGTTCTAATAACGAACAGACTGCTCGAAAACAGAAACTTGAAAAACGAGAATGAAAAATAGAAAAACGAAGTTGATTTGAAATCAAAGAAACAACAAAGTTTTCTCCCAAAACAAACTGTGATGTTTTTTTTTTTTTTCAAACAAATGCACACTTCAGTATTTATAGATAAAAAAAAAATGATTCATAACGTTGGAACGTTGGAAAACGATTCATAACATCAAAGCAATTGAAAAAAATAAATTTGTAACGTTTGCATTTGGTTTAAAAGCAATTGTACTTGTTCAGACTTGGTAACAGTTCATAACTGTTGCATTTGGATTTTTTAACTGTTCAGATTTTATTAAATAATCTGATTTGATTTGATTTATAAAATTAATATTTTATTAAATATTTTTTGTCAAAAAAAAAAATATATAAGTGCCACCTCACTACATGCATGCTCGACATGGCAGGCGGCGGCGGCACGCGTGTGGTAAATAAGTAGGGATGTAACTCCTCTCCCCTCCACAAAATATGGGTATCCCTTGGAGCATACCTCAAGTATCCTGCATGCCCTTAATTATACTCCTCATGACCTCTTCTCCCAACCAATGTGGGATAGAGAGAAATCATTTTTGACACTTGTCTTTTATTAAAAATAAAATAAAAATTCATATATTTCAACATCTTATTAATTCATTTACACAAATTGCTTTAAATTTTGGGTGTGTGCGTGTGTGTTGAGAGAGAGAGATGAGTCTTAAAAGGAAACTGGTTGGGAAAACGGAGATAAAGTTGGATGGAGATGTGTTCCATGAGCTATTCAGGAACAGACCACATGAAATATCAAAGATGAGCCCTAATAATATACATGGTGCTGATTTGCATGAGGGTGATTGGGGAGTTGTCGACTCTATCGTCACCTGTAACTATACCCATGGTAACTCACAATACTTAATAATTCACAGTAATTCAATTTACATATATAGGATTAATGTTAATATCACAATTACAAGCTTTCAAATAATACTTCAAATTTGTTTCTTTTATTTATTTATTTATTTTTGGTGTTTCTTTTTTAAAATTATTTATAATTTCAAGAAATCATCCTAGACTCCAATTTTTTGTATTAATTGGTATGTAACAAAATGTATTATAGGCATTTCAAAATTATAAATTCAGGTAAAATTTCTTTTCGTATAAAATAAAAGAATGTAAAATTGGGTATTTTAGGTTTTTAAAAATTATTAATGAAAAAACTAATTGTACTTTCCACTCTTGTGGTAAGACCGAATTGCACTTCGTGATATTTTCATCAGCAATTATACTCTATGTGCTTAACACTTCAGTGCAACTACGAAAAATTTAACAAAGCTAAGGGTAATTTTGGTATTTCACTTCAAAATTAAGGGTAATTCCGTCATTTTTCTCCAACTAATTCAATCAGGTCTGTTTAAAAAGTCATCCAAATGTTAAGGGCCCCAAATATTTTTTTTTTTCTTTTCATTTCCACCTTTGCCGCCATTCACTCTCTATTTCTCCCTCTCTCTAATATATATACGCATGCATATATTATAGAGAGAGAATGGACGGTAGTAATGGTTGGTTGGTCATCATGAGTTGGTATGGTGGTGGCCGTTCATCGGTGTTGTAGTCGTCGACGGTAATGTCGTGGTCGTCGGTGTTGTTTGGCAAAGATGACTAAGAAATCAAAACAATATACACGTTTGACCCTCACTACACCAAAATTCAATTTTAAGGGTACTAAATTTGTCCTAATATATACAATTTTGGAATGCATTAAATATTAAGATTATTAAAAAGTATCATATAAAAGGCTGTCCCAATAACTTATAACTTATAAGGCCAATTATTTTGACTCATTAGTTCATATTCATTAGTATTTTTTTTATTAAATATTTTTAAATATATTTTAATAAAGAAATATTATAAAGACATTATGATTGAGGGTCTCAATAAAAATTAAAAAAGACATTATTTAGAATTCTTTTTTTGGTATATCACAAGTGTCATCTTACTCACACATGGTGAAATACTATCTCGTTCGGAGTGCGTGGCTGTCCCTCCAAATAATTGTTTTTTTACAGGTTCGAACTCCTGACCTTACAGAGGTCTCTCAACTGTTTTAACTCAAGTGTGTCGTGTCACTTGAGCTAAATGTTGTTGGTTTTATTTACAAATGGTCTCTATAAATGTTGTCCTAATATGTAATTTTTGTTGCAGTGCCTTAAATATTAGATGAGAAATAAAATGATCCTTATTAAAATCTTTAAATAGTATTAATGTCATTTAATATTAATTAATGAATTATGTTGACTTTGAGCCTTTGACTGTTAAAATTAACTGAATAGTGAAATGTTTCACTTAAGTTTGAAGTATATGGGGTATAAGTGTTGAAAAAAAATATCAAAAGACTAAAAACTATAATCTGATCTAACCATAAAGGTCCAAAGAGTAATTAACCTAATGAAAAGGTATCAAAAGGTTACATGGAAATCACAATTAACCTCTAAATTTATCACAAATCACTATTTTGAATTTGTATGTCACGTAAACGAAAATATTATTACACATTATTATTTATTGATAGAAGTTTCAATTTAAAATTATATAATTTTAAATAGAGTAAAGTCGTGTTTGATAACTATTTAAAATGCTGAAAATTTTAAGTGCTAAAATTATAAATATTAAATTTATTAATTGCTGATTATATTAAGTATACTTTTAATTTAAAAAAAAAAAAATTTTTTACAAATATTTTTCCTTAAAATAAAATTTTCAACTTTATTTTAAAAAAAATATTTTCTCTTTACAACTTTCTCTCTTTATTTTTTTAAATTTAATATTTCTTTTATTTATAATTTCTTTTATATAATTTTTTTTTTGAGTTTTTACAGTATTAGAATAAAATATTAATTGTAATAATTAGATATTCTATGATATTAAATAATAAGTGTTAAAAAATTAAGTGAATTATAAATCACTTAAAATTTTAAATAATTTTTTAACTGATATCTATGTTTAAGTAATTGTTTATTTTATTATTAAATGCATTTAATTTGATTATATGTAATTTTAAATATTTAATTACATTATAAAACGAAGTGATAATAATTTATATAGTAATATGTGAATTCTCAATTGATCAACAACGTGGAACTAGAAATCTAATAGATTGAATTGAATTTTGAATCGATGGTAAGAAGAAGGTGGCTAAGGAAATCATAGAGGCCATAGACGAGAAGAAATCGGTGACGTTTAAAGTAATAGAAGGAGATCTAATGGAGGAATTCAAGACATTCTTGATAACTATCCACGTGGTTACTAAGGTTACTAAAGGAGAAAAAAGCAATGTGGTGACATGGACATTCGAGTACGAGAAGTTAAAGGAGACAGATGAGGATCCAAACACTTTGATGGACTTCTGTCTCAACCTCACCAAAGACGTTGAGACTCACCATTTCAATCAATCAACTGCCCAAAATTGATTGAGAAAACAACCGTACCATGTGCATTTGGGCTTGTTGGAGGCTATGTTTAGTTGATTTCTAAAAATAAAATAAAATTTCAATACTAAGAGAGGACTAGCATCTTTTGTATCGAGTTTATCTGATGCGAACGATTAATTACTTGTAGAAGCATGTATTTGGTTATTGTTGATGTTTGTGTTTATGTATGTATAATTATGTTTGAAAGAGTGATATATAAGGTATTTATTCAAAACTATGAATGTGGAAAAATCTATGAATCAATATCCGACGTGGTGATTTAACTTCCTTGGATCAAATTGTGTTCATACGCCTGGAGACCCATCCAAATCCCACGGCCCATTGATCGTTGTGTTTAATGAGATTACCCTAGTCTCCAAATATTTTATTCTTATATTTTCTATAGTTCAAGAATATTAAATAATTCAGACATTGAATCCATCCTTTTAACAATGAAATTACTTTGATTTATGTGTGGGTTATTGACTTTAATATAGTTCTTATAAGTTTATTAGACTATTGTTAATATCATAATTTTAACCAATCAATATATTAAAACCATACATAAATCAAAGCAAATGAATTGTTAAAACGTCACTCTTAACTAAGGCTAAAGTTACTGAATGAAGAAAGTATTCCTTTTTATTGTAGATAATTGAATAACACATGTTAAAATAGTGACTAATGTCAGTTAAATTTGAGCCAGTAACATTTAAAAGTTATTTACCAAAATTAATTGAGTTTCCTTCTCAATTAAGTAAAATATAATTTCTTTTCTAATAAGTACATATATATGGTTAATAATATTTTTAACCATTAAATGGAGATAACTCCACTTTTAACAAAAAAAAAAAAAAAAGGATTGCCAACCGGGTGTAGCTCAAGTGTCAAGACATATTTGAAATAAAATAATTGAGGACCTCTGCAAAGTCAGGGATTCGAGCCTACGGAAAAATATTTATTGAGAGGGAAAGCCACGCACCCTGAACGAGATTGTCTTTCACCCTGTATAAGGACACTCGTGGATTTTTTTATTTATTTTTAAATATATATATATATATATATATATATATATATATATATATATATATATATATAATTAATTAATTCTAACCGTGCAAAAATTAACAAAATGCACTTTATAAAACATAATTTAAGAAAATCACATTAACTATATTTACTGGTCGAAAAATACATTTGTTACAAAAAAATAAATAAAAAATAAAATTCCCCTGATATGGCAATAATTCATTCATTCATTCTCTCTCTCTCCTTGTATATATATAATATCATGTTTCCCCAACAATTGTACTTCCTTCGCCAAACATCTCACCACCACCACAGCTACCCGCTACCACCGCCAAATATCATATCACCACAATGAAATTGAAATTGAAGAGTTGATTTCTTTTACTAAAATTATTTTATTCTTATTAAATGAGATTAAATAAAATCTAGAATAGAGTTGCGAAATTTGAAAATTATCATTTTGGAAGAAGTGTTTTCAAGTTCCCTAAGTTAGTCTTTGATTTCATGGAATTCGAATCTCGAAATTGGAATTGCAAATAAACATGTGGAAAAAGTTCAAAAATTTTATGGGTTGATTTCTAATTCTAATTTCGAAACTCTAATTCCTTACGATCAAGTACTACCTGAATTAATTTTTTTAGTTTTCTAGATTCATCTCCACTTGTCACTATTTGTGTCTCTTTACCTTGCATATTGAATTTAGATAGACAATTGTGTAAAAACTAGTGGTGCAGGGGTGCCCTACTATGAACGAGAATGAGGAAGAAAAAAAAAAAATGTTGAGAGTTGTCACTGATCATCGCTTGGGGGTACTCTGAACCGACAAATAATATGTTTCGCGAAATCGTTGATCTTGGAGTGGGTGATTTTAGCCACTGCCTCAACCTCAACCCATTTAGTGAAATAATTAATTGTCACAATCAAAAAATTCTTTTGAGCGGTAGCCATAGGGAATAAACTGAGGATGTCTACCCTTCAATGAGTGAAAGGCCACAATCCGGTCATGAAAAGTAGCCTCGTGGCGGGAACATTGATGGTTGGCCCAAACATTTGATCGATATTTGTCACACTTCTTCACCAGATCTCTAGCATCGACTTCGATCGTTGGCCAAAAGTACCCTTGCGCTTTCTTCGCCAAAACCCGTGCCCTTGAATGGTTGCCACATAGCCCTTCATGGATGTCGTGGAGTACATAAAGGCCTTTGTTATGATGTAGTTCATCTCTCTCCATGCACATCACTACTAGAAAAGACCCTTTTTATCACGCTTAATAAATATAATTCATCTCGTTTTTTCAATAAACCGTGATTGTAACAATATGAATGAGATATAATTTCGCTTAAAATTTATTATGTGATAAAAAATATTATTTATCTCACTTTTTTAATAAACCGTGATAATATGTTGTAGTTTTTTATCACACTAATTATTTATTAGTGTGATTAATTTGTCATTAAAAAAAAGGCGCTAGCTGCTGAACTTAAAAAGAAAAAAAAAAAGGCACAATTTCTCCCGAATCCTCTTCTTGCTTCTATGCCTACCCTAGACGATGGAGGAGCCGCCGCCTCCCCTGCGTACCAATCCCCTCTCATCTTATTCTCACTCTCACTCCCAATTCCCATATGATCTCAATCTCACTCTCTCCTCTGAGCCATCGCGAAGACGACGGCCCTCACCGCCGATATCGCCGCGGATCTGAGATTTCTCCATCACCGTCATCATCGCCATAGCAAAGCCTTCAGCCTTCATCTCCATCGTCTTCTCCAGCCTTCATTGTCGCCAGCCGAATCTGTTGCCATCGCCGTTCCAATCGCCAGCGCATCGCCGACCAAGATACCCCTCTTCGTCTACGACATTCGATCTCCATCAGAATCAGGTAAGAATACACTGTTCTTCTCCTCTTCTTACCACCGATTGTAAGCATCAGTTGTTTTTTCATTTGATTTTAAGGAAAACTAAGCTCCACCAAGTGGCTCTGCAAGCTTCAAAGATCGAAGATTTAATTGATGTCATTCGGACATCAATGTCAGTTATGTTTAAGCAGTGGTCAGATGCTATGCATGCATTTCGGGAGAAGTTCGATTCACTATTGACTCTGATTATCGACCATTGTAACTGCTTAAAAGATCTTGATTTCCATATTCATACGTCTTCCGTCTTTTCACTTCTGTATACTGTTCATATGCAGGACTCAGACTAATAAACCCTGATTTGGCTGGATCTTGGTTTGTTGATATTTACTAACAAATTTACTTGATATTTCAAAGGGATATTTACTAACAAATTTATTTAAAAAACGATTCATTGAGCAGATCTCAGCCATCAAAATTCATTGTGTTGTTCACTTCGGTGGTGTTGTTCGGCGGTGTATGTTTTGGTTCAACACTTCAACGATCTAGGTGTTCCATTCTCTTAACCATATGTTTCACTGTGTGTGTTTGTGTGCATGGGCTTTACAAGAAATTTGGTTTTATTCGTAATCAAAGTATGGAGCGCTGATTTTGATTTTTCGATTTAATTTTCATTCATTTTGGTCGATTTTAGGGTTGGTAATTATGTTATTTTGGTTGCATTGACTTTGGTGGAAGAATGATTTTACATATTTAGTTGGATTTGGTAGATTACTTGAACTTATGGAGTAATTTTTTTTAGAACATCTTCATCAGATTTGTAAAATACAATGAATCAAAAATTAATTTGGAGGCTTGATTGAAAGCTTAGTTAGAAAATGAGTTAAGTTGATCATCTCCGTCTCCATTTAAGTTGAGAATTCGATAATCGATTTATGCTTAGATAATTCTTTTAAATAATTTTCTTTCTTGATTTTGGTAGCAGAGTGTATTGAAAAACTTGTGTTTCCACTATGTGTGATGTTTCCAAGTTGTGATTTTGGTTGTGGAATAAACATTGATTGTGTGTGATAGTTCTTTATTTATTTATTTTCAATCATCTTTTTTATATTGTATTGTTATGAATAGGATTTCTTGGAGGAACATCTCTCATTCAAGTTCCTGTGTGTATCCTATGAAGATTATTCAAAATAGTAATTAGTCTAGTATTAAGTTCCTCTCTTTCGATTATTAACCCCTTTTTGAATCTTATTGTTTGTTGGAAGCTATGGGAAATGTTTTGACTGTTCATGTTAATGCGGCCTGCAGGTGAAGTTCACAGCAGATGAGCTTCGCAAAATTATGGACTACAAGCATAACATCCGTAACATGTCTGTCATTGCACATGTTGATCACGGTAAGGAAGCTACTAAACTGCTCCTTTTTTGGGGCTTGAGGTGTACGTTTTGATGGTTGAGTTTTATAGCTTTAAAAAAATAATATTTGTATATCAAATTTATCTTGGTGTGAATTGAAGAGGTATAATCTTATCTTGGATGATGTGTACTTGTATGTAAATTTTCTCGTTCTCATAGTCTTTTGATGCCATGCTGTGATAAAATTGTCATTTTATTTTCTGATTTATCTTAGTGTCTGTAAAATCTCATCGTGGCAAATGTAAATAGTAGTGTAAATTTCTTCTTGTTCTAAGTCTTTATGATGCTCCTGCCTCGGTGGTGGATGTTTTTGGAGCTCAATTATTGTATTGAGGAGCTAATTTTACAATTGAAATTATGTTACATTTGAAGAATACGTGCTTTGTCTTTCAACCTTTTCCCTAGATGTGATGTTCTATTTTACTGCAGTTTAGTTGCTTTTACTGATTTTTTCCCTCTCTCGTCAGGGAAGTCCACCCTCACTGATTCACTTGTGGCTGCTGCTGGTATCATTGCGCAAGAAGTGGCTGGTGATGTTCGGATGACAGATACCCGTGCAGATGAAGCTGAGCGTGGTATCACTAGATATTCCTTTTAAATAATTTTGATGTATTTTCCACTATGTGTGCCTTGATGAAGTTGATGAAAAAGAAAATGAAGTTGATGATGTGGGTAATGATGTTTTATTTGTGATTGGATGACCAATTTTAGACATTTGTACATGATAGAAAATTCAAGTCTATGATTATTGTATTGAAAAACAATTTGTGTTTTTCATGTTAGGTAAAATTCTTATGTCATCAATGTTTTATTTGTTTTAGAAACATAAAATTTATTTTTTAGCTAATTTTTTGTAGTATTTTTTTTATATAATAGTGCTGCGATTTGTAATTTTTTTTTTTTTTTAATATAGATATGAAACTATCACGGTTTTTAAATGTGATAGAAAATAGGTTAAACTGAGATAAATAGTTTAAGTAATCACGTTTTTATTTAATTTCATCACATATATATGATCTTTTAATCACATTTGAAAATCAAGATTATATGGATTATTCATCTCGGTTTTTAACTGTGATAAAAAGTCTATCATCTCGGTTTTTAACTGTGATAAAAAGTCTACTTTTAATCACACTATATACTATCACGGTTTGGTTTGGGACGAAAAACCGTGATAAAAAGGCTTTTTTCTTATAGTGATTATCTCCAACTCTCATTGGAGATTGTACTGCTCTCGGCAACGTCCTTCTTCTTAGCATTATTCTCGTCGTGCTCTCCATCCCTTGTCCGCAATGGCTTGCACTTTACTATGCGGCGGTACATACCCTTGTGGAATTGGGGGGGGGGGGGGGGGGGGGGGGAGGGAGAGGTAATTGACTCTGACCGGCTTCTAGTCAGATGTTGAACAGTCTGAGAGATCACAAATCTCCCTTATCAACCCCATTAGAAGCGTAGGCAATTCTACCAAAGGGCCGGCTTCATGAAGTAAAGTCATGTTTGATAACTACTTAAAAAATACTAAAAATTTTAAGTGCTAAAATTATAAATATTGAATTTATTAATTGTTGAATAAATTAAGTATTGAATTTTAACTTCTTTTAATAATTTTTTTTATAAATTTTTATTCCTAAAATAATTTTTTTGACTTTAATTTTTTAAAATATTATCTCTCTCTTTATTTTTTTAAAATTTAATATTTTTTTTTATCTATAATTTTTTGTATATAATATTTTTGTGAGATTTTACAATATTTATGTAAAATGTTGGTTGTAATAATTAGATATTTTATGATATTATCTGATAAGTGCTAAACAATTAATTAAATTATAAAAAATTTAAAATTTTAAACAATTTTTTAAGTGATATTTATTTTTGTTATTAAACACACTTAATTTAATAAGAACTTAATATATTTATTTTTAAATATTTAATTGCATTATGAAATGAAATCCTAATAATTTATATAGTAATTTGTGAATTCTGAATTGTCAACAATCGTGGGAATCGAAATCTAATAGATTGAATTGAATTTTGAATACATGGTAAGAAGAAGGTGGCTAAGGAAATCATAGAGGCCATAGACGACGAGGAGAAATCGGCGACGTTTACAGTAATAGAAGGAGATCTAATGGAGGAATTCAAGACATTCTTGATAACTATCCACGTGGATACTAAGGTTACTAATGGAGAAAAAAGCAATGCGGTGACATGGACATTCGAGTACGAGAAGTTAAAGGAGATAGATGAGGATCCAAACAGTTTGATGGACTTCTGTCTTAACCTCACCAAAGACGTTGAGACTCACCATTTCAATCAATCAACTCCCAAAAATTGATTGAGAAAACAACCATATCATGTGCATTTGGGCTTGTTGGAGGCTATGTTTAGTTCATTTCTAAAAATAAAATAAAATTTCGATACTAAAAGAGGACTAGCATCTTTTGTACCGAGTTTATCTGTTGTGGACGATCAATTAGTTGCAGAAGTATGTATTGGTTATCGTTGAAGTTTGTGTTTATGTATGTATAATTATGTATGAAAGAGTGATATATAAAGTATTTATTTAAAACTATGAATAAGATTCTTGAATCAATAAAAATCTATGAATCAATATCCAATGTGGTGATTTAACTTTTTTAGTTAAAATCTTGACTTAGCAGTCATGTTTTTTAAATCGTTATACAATTTAGTTTTTATTCTAGTAGTATAATTATATTGTGTTTATACGCCTGGAGACTGATCTAAATCACATGCCGTATTGATCATTGTGCTTAATGAGATTACACTAGTTTCCAAAAAAATTATTTTTATATTTTCTATAGTTTGAGAATATTAAATAGTTGATGATGACATGGAATCCTTCCTTTTAACAATTAAATTACTTTGATTTATGTGTGGGTTATTGACTTTAATATATTTCTTATAAATTTATTAGACCACTGTTTTTTTTTTTTTTTTTCACCCACGATTGTAACTAATCTCGTAAATATCATAATTTTGACCCATCAATATTTTAAAACCACACATAAATCAAAGCAAATGAATTGTTAAAAGGCCACTCTTAACTAAGGTTGAAGTTACGGAAAGAAAAAAACCTTTTTTTTTTTTTACCAAGTATTCCTTTTCATTATAGATAATTAAAATAACACATGTTAAAATAGTGATTAATGTCAGTTATATTTGAGCCAGTAACATGTACCATTTATTTACTAAAATTAATTGAGTTGTCCTCTCAATTAAGTAAAGAATAATTTCTTTTCTAATAAGTAGAGTTGGTTAACAATATTTTTAACGATTAAATGGAGATAATCCCACTTTTAACAAAGAAACTGAATTACCAACAAGTTGTAACTCAAGTAACAAGACATACTTGAATTAAAGCAGTTGGGGGGCTCTACAAGATCAGTGGTTCGAGCATGTGGAAAAACATTTGTTGGGAGGGGTAACCACGCACCCCGAATGAGATAGTTTTTAACCATAGAGGGACAATCGTGAATGATGAAAAAAAAAAATAATTTAAACAACCCCCCTCCCCCCCCCCCCCAAAAAAGGAACCAAATGCAGTTTATAAAACATAATTTAAGAAAATCACATTAACTATATTTAATGTTCGACATTTGTTACAAAAAATAAATCACATAACAAAAACTAAAAGTCAAAGCCTAAGCCTACAAATGAATTAGAGTTCACCAACTCTATTTGTCTTGCTTTTCATAATTGATTTTTTAATTGATTTTATTGTCATAATTCTACCAATTCAATGTTTCAATGTGAATATGTCAAAAGTTTTTAATCATTTTATTGTCATATATAGTTCCACTAAAAGGTTTATATTGATTTCACAAAATTCCACCAATGGTTAGAATTCAAGAGAACTCCAAAATATTCTCTATATAAGGATTCTTATTTTTTTCTCCCTATCATTGCACACTCCTTAAAATTGTCTAATTTTTTTGTATCTTTTATTTATTCTTCAAACTTTCGCTATTACTTGAACTTGATACAATACCTTCCCAATGCATATGTCGAGAACTTGCCGACATCTTTCCATTTAATTGTAAAACAATTGGTTTAGATTATTTGCGATTCTTGATACGAGGGTTTAGATATTGAGATCACCGTCGAGACCAAAAGAGATTGATCATTCATTGATCTGTCGATCTAAAGGTGAAAAATTTATTCATTATTTTTATTTTTATTTATTTTTTCGCATGAAATTTGGTTCAATTTCGGTATGAAGCGTTGGGTTTTCTTTGTATGTGTTTCATTTCTTGGTTTAAAGTTATTATTATTAATATTATCATTTAATTTTGTTTTAGGGGGGGTGGATACATGATATTATCGAACATTATAGCATAAAATAGAATGATATATCTTTTATAAGTAATTATACATTTGGAATTAGGATACCCTATTAAAATACATACATTTGAACTAAAACATATTTCTTGAGATTTTCGTGTATCGGTAATTTACTAATGAAATCCAAAATAATGATGCCTGTTGGATATTATTTTGGTGCGATTTTTAGGGACTCATATTATAACGTGAAAAAAATTCATGTATCTGTAGAGAAATTAAAAATTAAAAGAAACAACTCTAAATGGGTTGTTGAACCTCTATAATCAAATAAAAAAAATTAACTCAATCAATTTTATTCCACCCAAATTTTTAAAAGAATACTAAATAAAATAATCAACCCTAATTGATTGGTTAACTTAAAATAGACACTATGAGGGAATATTGGAGACAAAAATTAATGGCTAAATGAAAATTAAAAAAAAAAAAAAAAGAACAAAAAAAAAAAGGACAAAAAAAAAAAACCTTAAGTTGAAATTAAGATAGACCTATTCAAGAGAGTAAAAAAAAAAATGTATAAAATCTTGCATACTATCACCTAAATTTAAGTAACATATATTTTAAAATAACAATCTAATATCTGATATCTAATATTAAAAGTGAAAGCTTTTTCCTAGGTTCAATTTGAAACGAAAATAAAATGTTGGGCACCAAATGTCTCTATTTCTAAATACGAGTGGCCAATTGAGCACCAGTTGCATTTGTGAGAGACCAAAAAGGTCATTATCCCTACATATAAAATTAAAAGATCAAATATGCATCATGTGTAATATTCAAATAAAAAAATATACTAATATAATTTTTTTATAGACTCACACAATATGCGGGTCTAAAACTAGTAAATAAATAAAATTCCCCCTTATATGGCAATAATTCATTCATTATCTCTCTCTCTCATTATATACTAGTTTTAGTCCGTGCTAAGCGCGGGTTTAGAAGTAAAAATACGTTTTTATTATTTTTAATTAATTTTTGATTAGGTAGGTTATATTATTTTTTTTCTTTGTATTTATTTTTTCACGATATCTCAGAATAACCAATCTAAAATATAACGATACACAAATTTACAAATCTCCTACTGAAAATGTAATTATATAAACCTTTATACATACACAACAAAAAAATAAAAATAAAATAAAAAATTGTACGCTTTTATATACCCACAAATGAAAAACATAACTATTTTAGACATTACACAAAAAAAAAATAAAAAAAATGTAAGTGTATACCAAAAAAAATTACTAAAGAGAATTAGTAAAGGAAATAAAAACCCATACACCTCAAATTTTCACATCGATTACACTTTGTCCAAGTGCCTCTAAATTCATACACCCGTTTTTCAAGTTCTCAATATTTATATTGTAACTAATAAGAGTTATTTTAAGAAGGTAATCATTTAGTTTACTTAATTTCATTTTTTCCTTAAAAGATAGAAATATGAAAATAACACTCAAAAAAATAAAAACTAAATTAATATTTCGGTGTCCATCACTAACCACCATAATCTAAGACATCTCTCAAAATATTAAACGGAAAGACCTTCATCGTCGCTACTAGGATCATATAACCCATGCTTGAAGGTACAACAATTAAAAAAATTGAACAATTTTTTTTTGACATAATCTCTCTTATTTATATAATATTCTACAGTTGTTTTTATTAAAAAAATCAATAATAATTAACATTTAAATGTCATTATCAACTAACAATGTACATTACAAATACAAAAAAAATTTAAAAGATTTTGATTGGTTTGCGGCATAACAAAAGTCAACTAAATGAGTCAAAACCACATACCCACTAAGCTCGCAGAAGTAAGGGAAAGGAAGTTCTAGAAGTTAGAGATTTCAAAAAATTATTGCCCATAACCTCCAACCCTTCTCTCTTGACCGGCCTCTTTATAGACTTTTCCATTCACCGTTCGTCTTCTTCGTTTAACTCCAACTCTCCGACAATTCTTTTCTATCACCAAGCATAGTTGTTAGGTGGGTGGCCACACGAATTATACATTGCAAATAATAAATCCCACGGTATTTTTTACACTTGTATCTAATTAAACAAAAACACAAATGGGAATAGAAAGCTAAATAGTTGATCACAATTGAAACACAAATGGAAAGGGAGGAAAAGAAAATAAACTCAAACACAAACACAAACACAAACACAAACGCTTACAAACTCAAATTAAGCTAGAAAATAAGGGAAAAAAATATAACTTGCCATTTAAAGACGCTATTGTTCAAACTCATTCTACCTACCTACAAAAAAATAAGATTCAATAACATATCTAAGTAGAAATTAGTACCAAATCAATAACTCATAACATTAGATATTAGAAAATAAATTTCAGTATAGTGAAGACCAAATCAAACCAGTCTATTGCAAGATTAATGCAATGAAATTAAGTAGTTTAAAAAGAAATATAAAATACAAACATAACTAAAATTCAAATTAAATAAAAAAACATGAATAAACTCTTCATTTACATCAAATAAAACTTAAATAGAATAGGAATTAAGAAATAAAAAATAAAAAAAGGGATTTCAACCTTCATTGTGGGAATAATAAGGACAAAGGCCGATCATTCACCTCATGAGGTAGAAACACAAAACAGAAGGCAGATCATTCACTTCATGAGGCAATAGCTTAGCCCTAATAAACGACTTCAGACAATACGTCAACGAACTAAACAAAATCAGACAAACAAAAATGAAAGAACTCGACGACAACTAACAATTTCAGAAGAAACTTAGACTAAAAAAACAAGCAAATATTAAATATATTCTGAATTTATGCCACATATATGAAATTACATATCAAAAGATTAAATTTCTTAATTATTATTGAAAATGCAACTTCAAACTTTAGGTGATGGTGTTGTTTGTTGCCAATGCATACTAAATTAGATAAAAAGATCATAAATGTTACTTGATAGAATTCCACATTGTGAAGTAAAGTGTGAAGAAGAGTCTAGGTGAGCTCAAGTGACATCCACTCTCAGGTGTCTCCTCCACTTCTTGATGCACATACGAACAAACAACTGCACTACTTATTTCTATTGGAGAAATATTTATTGTGTGCAGTCTTACCTTACTTTTCCACTACTCGAACCCGTAACCTCCAGGTCACATGGCGACGACATAAATAATAACATAAGTAAACTAAATAAACAATTGAACAAACAATTAATAGCAAAAATAAATTGAATAAACAATTAAATAAACAAATAATAACATGAAAAAAAAAAAAAAAAAAAAACCCATAAACTAAGAAGAAGATGATTAGAAGAAATTATTGGAGGAGCGACGTACTGGACTCCGGAGCAGAGAAATTAAATAAACAATTAAATAAACAAGTAAATAAACAATAACAAACATAGACCAGAAATACTAAACAAACGCGACATTAAGTACCCGAGCTCCAAGTACGTAACGAAATCAACACCAAGGAGATAGAAATCTTTATCGTTTTCTACTGAGTCGCATAATGATTTGAAGTAATCTTTAAATCCAAAATATTCATCCCGAACCAACCTAAAAGTTTTTTTAAACAGAAACAGAAGCAGATGAAATAATGTAATTAGGAAATGAACTGACCAAAAACAGAAGCAGATGAAATAATGTAATTAGGAAATTAGGGTTTCGGTCAAACAAATCAATGTAATAAACTAAAAACGAAATTGAATGATGAAGTTCAACATAGCTAAATTTAGACAAATAGAGCTTGAGATATTTAAAATTCAAGATTGAAAAACTTAATCTGAAATTAAAAATGCAAACAAAAAGTACTGAAAATCTCAGAGGTCAATACCTATTTCACGGTGGATTTGAGAAGTTTTTATGCCAAAAAAAGAAGAAGAAACAGATTAAGGTAATATCATACCCCAAGAAGTTTGGTATTAATTTTGGCGAGATATGGTCAATTAGGACCAAATCAAACCCAATTGGAACCGAGTTGTCGATAAATCGTTGTTAGATCTGTACAACTACCTGCTTCAAGGTCCCCATTATCATCGTTGGTGAGGTTCAAGGTCCCAGTTACCTTAGATTTGTCATGCTACCATGATGCAGTAATGCATCGAAGCTGCCAACCTTAAGTGTCCTCAAAACAATCAACGAAATGTCAAATACAACCTAAAAATTTAGAAATCAACCAAAACTAAAACCCTTAATGCCAGATCTAAAACCCAAATTCAAAAATAAAAAATCACAGGGCAAAGAGCATACCTAAAGCTTTTGAGGTCGACGTAAGCCAGATGGTGGTTGTCGAGTGCACGATCGATCAGCGACGATTGGTGGTCGTTGGGAGAACGATGGAGAAAGACGGAGCAAAGGGCAAAGAGCACATTTGGTGGCTGCGGCGGTGTTGGTTGCTATGGCAATGGCATTGGCGATGGATAGAAGTGAGAGACTGAGAGGGATGAGAGAGGGAGATTCCAAGAGGCGAAGAGAGAGAGAGAGAGGGAGACCACAGGATGAATGAAATCCATGGAGTGAAGAGGTAGGTGTGAGAGTATAAAAGAGGTGGGTGTGAGAGTATAATGAGAGATGAATACCAAAAGGAATTCAGAGAGTAAGTAGGCTGGAGCAAGAGGGAGAAGAAACAACTATGGAAGGGGGCGGATGAGCAAAGGTTAGGGTTAGAAGATTGGTGGGACTAGAATATTAGTAGGGGAGAAATAATTTTTGCCGTTGATTTTGTGAAAGTGAGGACATGAGAGGAAATGTCAATTCTCTATTGTGGTTGAGTGGGAGGCTTTGCCTTCCACTTTTAGTATTATAATATTAGATATATAATATCACATTTCACCCCACAATTGTATCACCTTCGCCAAATATCTCACCACCACCACCACCACCATAGCTATGTGCTACCACCGCCAAATATCATATCACCACAATGAAATTGAAATTGAAGAGTTGATTTCTTTTACTAAAACTATTTTATACTTTTTAAATGAGATTAAATAAAATCTAGAATAGAGTTGCAAAATTTTGAAAATTATCATTTTGGAACAAGTGTTTTCAAGTTCCCTAAGGTAGTCTTTGGTTTCATGGAATTCGAATCTCAGAATTGGAATTGCAAATAAACATGTGTAAAAACTTCAAAAAAATTATGGGTTCTTCCTTAAGATCAAGTACTACCTTAATGTTTTTTTACCTCCACTTGTCACTATTTGTGTCTCTTTACCTTGCATGTCTCCACTTGTCACTATTTGTATCTCTTTGCCTTGCATATTGAATTTAGATAGAGAATTGTGTAGAAACTAGTGGTGCAGTGGTGCCCTACTATGAACGAGAATGAGAATGAGGAAGGAAAAAAAAAACCAATGTTGAGAGTTGTCACTGATCATGGCTTGGGGTACTCTTAACTGACACACAATGTGCTTCCATGTGAAATCCTTGATCTTGGAGTGGGTGATTTTAGCCACGGCCTCGGCCTCAATTCACTTAGTGAAATAATTAATTGCCACAATCAAAAATTTCTTTTGAGCAGCAGCCATAGGGCATAAACTGAGGATGTCTACCCTTCATTGAGTGAAAGGCCACGATCTGGTCATCAAAAGTAGACTATGGCTGGCCCAAACCTTTGATCGATATTTGTCACACTTCTTCATCAGACCTCTAGCAACGGCTTCGATCGTTGGCCAGAAGTACCCTTGCCTCAACTCTTTCTTCGCCAAAGTTCGTGCCCTTGAAAGGTTGCCACATAACCCTTCATGGATGTTGGGGAGTACATAATGGTCTTTGTACTGATGTAGTGCGTTTCTCTCCATCCATATTATCTCTAACTCTCGTTGGAGATCGTACTGCTCTCGGCAACGTCCTTCTTCCTAGCATTATTTTCGTTGTGCTCTCCATCTCTCATCCGCAATGGCTTATGCTTTACTATGCTATAGTACGTACCCTTGTCGAATTGGTGGGGGTGGAGGTAATTGACTTTGGCCTACCTGTTTAGTCAGGCGTTGAACAGTTTGTGAGAGATCGTGAATCTCCCTCATCAACTCCATTAGAAGCATAGTCAATTCTCCCAAAGGGCCGGCTTCATGATTAGCTGCATGGAGCAGCTGCCTCACGTTTTCGTGTTCGTTCGTCATTATTTCAGATCGCAGAGTAACCATATACATTTGCAAAAATAGTAAGAAAAACAACTTATCATTCCCACAAATGGAGACATTCTAATGAAAACTAAAATTGGTTCACCCGACAGGTCACTTTGGGATCCAAAATATAAGAGATCTTTTGGTTCAAGCTACGGATTACTCTGGTTCCTACAAAAAACATCCACTGCGGATGGCCTTGCCGGCGTTGCATCTCCTATGTGAGAATTAGACGAATATTCTGAGTGAACTTGCCAGAGCATTAGTTAGAAAAGAGTGTACCTACCTAGTCGAACCCCCTATGTCGGTATTTATGGGAGCGGGAGGACTTGAAGGAGTGTCTAATCAAACTATTAACTTAGTTGAAGGGCATAAATATCAATTAATATTAAGTAACTTTTCAATTTTGACTTTTACCCTTTGAACGTTAAATTTAACAGAATAATCAGTTGTTGCATTTAAGTCTGAAACACAAAGAGTATAAATGTTGACAAAAATATTAAAGAGGTGCAAAGTTAAATTACGTCTGATCACTTAAAGTATATATGAAATTAATAACACACATTATTTTTGTTTTGGCAAACTCTTCGGAAGACCCAAACTATAATTGATTTTGAATTTTTAAATTATGGCAGTAATTATAATTAGAGATAAGGTTTCAAGATGATACTAATGCATAAGCTCTTGCATGCCCACACGTTTAGCTGGTGTAATTGGCACTATGAGGCGACTTGTGTTGGATGTTATTATTGCGCCAAATAGTGCTTGTACCTTCAATAATGAATAATGATGTCTTGGATATATTTAGTTGGTTTAGTCGTCTCACTCTTTCTTCCTCTTTTTCATTGTCTCCTATATCTTGCAATTAAACAAGATTAGATCACATGGTTTTAATATATGGTTGGTATACAACTTAGAGAGTTTAAATCACAATTCCAAAATTTAAATGGTGATTTGATAATGTTGCAATCACCGCAGCAAAAATTTACCACCACCTCAACTATCACCGACCATCACAACCACAGTAGATCACATGGTTTTAACATCTGGTTGGTATACAGCTTGGAGAGTTTAAATCACAATTCCAAATTTTAAATGGTAATTTGATAATGTTGCAATCACCGCAGTAAAAATTTACCACCACCTCAACTATCACCGACCATCACAACCACAGTAAATATTCATCTTTATTGTTTGCCGCTAGGGAAAATATTGACCACTACATAAATCTATGCACCACAACCCCATGATGCATACCTACACTGACCACCGCCATTTTCCATAGTAAAAACACTCAGTATTAAAAATCAATGGCAAATAAAATACTAGTTAGTAGCATGAAGCATTTACATTGAAATTGAGAATAAATATATGTTAACACCAGTTCACTTTCAATTTCAAGACATCAAAGTCTAGCAGTTAGTTGATAGTTGTTTTATTATCCTGCTAAGATCAGCAGTTTGAGTCTTACTTGCTGCAATATTTGATTAAAATGATTGATTTTTGTTACTGTTAAAAAAAAAAAAAAAAAGGAACCAATTTATTATTGATGTTTAGATTATTTGTAAATCATTTATTATTTTTTACCATGCAAATAAAGCATCGGTGCTTCATATAAATTAGGGCAAATCACATAATGGGCATAGTAGGAATATCAATTTGTCGGTTTATCGCACCCAAATTTAATTAACCAATTAACCTTCAAGTAATATTAATTTCATCGATTAATACCAATTTTAAAACCAATCCAAATTCACTAACGATAATGCCCCCTACAAATCTGGAATCATATCTTTGACAATATCGTTTTTTTTATCAAGTTTAATTCAGATCAGTTTACCCTACTCCCTTTTTAAACAAATCAATGTCGTCATTCAATTCATTTCCAATTTATTGCTTCAAATTTAAAATTTCAAAATTACATGGATTTGCTATATTAGCATTATTGATTCACGTCAAACTCCTCCTTATGTTGAAAAAGTAGTTCGATGCATGTTAAATTCAACATTCAAACATTGTTTCAACATTATCAGCTATATATGCATAATCAAGAATGTGTTTGCTTTAATCTTTATTTGTATAAAAAATACCTTAAAACGATATCTATTTGTATATATCTTTGTTGTGAAATTGAAGATTTTTTTAATCTTGCGCCCGCCACTGTTAATTTGTTCTATTAACTTTTTTATCAAAATATTTTTAAAAAAATAACCAAAACGGTTCTTTACTTATTTTTTTTTTATAACATGTCATTAATAACAAGGACTTGTGGATTGGTAAAAAATTAAGTTAGTTAAAAATTTGAGAACAACCATGCACCACGTACAAAAACAAAAGTTAAGATTATTTTGAATTCAATTCATATAAATATTGATGATATTCGAATATTGAGATCACAGTAACTGGATGACTTATTTGCTTATCTTCAACTCCTCAAAGTGAGCATTGCCTGTAGGAATTCTTACACTAGGAGTCTCAGTTCCGGTGAATAACTTCCAGCGTAATAGTAAGTAATTGAGATGAATATAATATATGGTCGAAATATGTAGAGTATTTGGATTTACATCAATCCCCTAATACTCTGGACATTTATAGATTTTTTTGCAGAAAAAAATATAGAGAGAGTGCTCTCAGTAATGATCGTAACGAATCTGTAGGAGAGCAATGCCCTCAGTATGAAACTCCATGCATGACATGAATTGCGTGACCCTCTTTGATGAATATTTCAGTCGGGTTGGATCCGATTTTAGGTTCGAACCACCTTGAACCCATGGGTCGGATTCCAATTTGGAGTTTGGCTCGTTTCTGACCCACAGAAAAGGTTTAGGACAATTTTACACTTCATCAAATATCAACGGCACTATATAAAGCGAAAAGCACCAAGCATTTCCTTCACCATCTTCTTTTACACAAATTGTTCTAAATTTGGGGAGAGAGAGATGAGTCTTAAAGGGAAAATGGTTGGGCAAAGAGAGATAAAGTCAGACGGAGATGTGTTTCATGAGCTATTCAGGAACAGACCACACGAAATATCAAAGATGAGCCCTCAAAATGTACAAGGCGCTGATTTGCATGAGGGTGATTGGGGAGTTGCGGGCTCTATCTTCTCCTGGCACTATACCCATGGTAACTCCCGATACTTCATGATTATATTTGTATATATAGGGTTAAATATTATTAGATAGTGTTTAGAAACACAAAATCGTATTGAATTTTAATATCGAAATTACACGCTTTCAAATAATAATTTCAACCTTTTCTTTTCTCTTCTTTTCTTTTGTGTTTTCTTCTTAGAAGCTCTTTACAATTTCAAGAAATCGTCCTACACTCCAAATTTTTGTACTAATTGGTATTGAACAAAAGGTATTTTAGGTATTTTAAAATTATAATTCTAATATAATTTCTATTGGTATAAAATAAGGGAATGTAAAAATGAGTATTTTAGGTATATAAAAATTATTAATGAAAAGGTTTAATTATATTTTTTACCCTCGTGGTTAGACCGAATTGTATTTTATGGAATTTCGTCGGTACTTACACCTCATGTGCTTAAACATAGAACTAAGAGAATTTCGTTATTTAACTTTAAAATTAAAGAAAATTTTGTCATTTTTCTCTAACTAATTTAATGGGGTTAAAAAGTCATCCAAATTTTAGGGGTCCCAATTTTTTTCTTTTCATTTGCGCTGTCTTCTTCTCTGCTTCTCTCCGCTTTGGCAACATAACTCCTCCAGTGTCATCCACTCTCTATTTCTCTCTCTCTCTCTCGCTCTCTAATATACACACACATATTTTTTTATTTTTTTTAAAACTGAACTACGTATATTGAAAGAGGGAATTAAAGACCTCAAGATTACTCAAGATGAGAGAACCAAAATGGGACATTAAGGCCTCGTTTGGTAACCGTTTCCATCTCAGAAATCCCCATCCCATTCCCAGATTTTTGGGATTTCTGTTTGGGAATAGTGTTTGGTAATTTTTGTTCCCGTTCTCATTCCATTCCCATTTAAGAATTGTCTCCATTTTTTTATTTTTATTTTTAAGAAATGAGAAACAAAAAAAAAATTATTTCTCATTATTCCCATTCCATTCCCAAAAACCACCACCACTGTTCATCCGACGGCCGGCCACCGTCGCCGCTGTCCGTCGCCGTTGGTCACTGTCCGCCGCAGCTGGCCACCGTCTGTCGCCGTCGACCCACCGCCGTCGCCACCGGCAACCGTCGCCAGTCACCTCTGGCACCGTCCGGCCGCCCACCGTCTAACAACTTCTAGCGCCGTCAGCCAGCCACTGTCAGCCACCCGTTGGTCATTGTTTGGCCACCGCCGCCGGCCGGCCAAAACAAATAAAAAAATATTCTCAAAATAATTTATTTTTTATTTTTTATTTTAGGATAAAATCGTTATCAAACGCGATTTTGTTCCAAAAAATAAGTAAATAAATAAATAATAAAAAAAAATTATCATTACCAAACGCGATTTTACTCCCAAGAAGGAAACATAATTTACATCCTATCACATCTCATTCTCATCCCACTGTTGGGATGGGAACATAAATGGTTACCAAATGCCATCTAAAGACCCAAGATTACAACCAAAATAAGAAACAAACATCCTCAAACAAGTGAGGAAAAGAAGCAATCCAAAACAAATCAAAGCAAACTGTAAATCAGCTTGATGATCCAACAAACACATTTTTATATATCAGCGGTGAAACGGGATAAAACACTTGGAATTAATACTGACTGCGCTAAGCAGCCAAGATTCTGGATGAGATGTACCGTAATCAATCCAATCCAACTCAATAGCAAAAAACAACAGAACATTGCCTACTCTAGGGGAGGCCGATCACATTGTCAGAGCCTGCACAAGAAAATCAAGAAAACTGCACAAAGGCAGCAAATCCAAGCATAGGTCCTAACAACAATAGTTGAAAGGAAACGAATTAAAACAAAACAATAACAAACATACGCTACTATTGTTGGAATCCAAAACCAAGATCAGAAATAGTCATCAGTGGTGGCGACGGCGATTTGATGCCGAATACAGCCTGAAATCGCCAGATCCACGACGACAGATCAAGGAAAAAACACCCGCTGGATGTCGTCCAAGCCCTCACTCTCGCCGATCGTGAAGAATACGAGAAGCCAAGCTGGGGATGGCGTAGGAAAGGGTGAGAGAAGCGAAAGAGGGCTCAGATCTGAAAGGGTAAGGGGCTCAGATCGAGTCCAATCATGCGAGAGGAGGGGTGAAAGAAGTGAAAGAGGGCTCAAATCTGGGGTGTGGGTTCATATCTAGGGGGAAGCCTGTAGGTACAATGATGGTTTTGTCTTAATTCAGCGATGATGCCCATTTTTGGTGCTCGGAGGTGGCATTGACAATGGCGGTGGCGAGACAGAGGTAGTAGCGATAGGCGGTCGTTTGGTGAGGATGGGAGATACCAATGCCGAACAACCACTTAGATAGAGAATTGAGGAGGCCGGGAGTAAATCGAAGCTAGGAGGGGAGGCGGCAATGGAGAAGTCTCCACCGCCACCTCCTTCGATTAGGGTTTCTAGAGAGAGAGAGTAGCAAAAAATTGTAAACCCCCCCCCCCGCACACACATATAGTGTGTGTGTGTGTGAGAGAGAGAGAGAGGGAGAGAGAGAGGAGATGTGAGAAGAAAGAGAGTGGAAGGTAATGGTGGTTGGTTGGTTGGTGGCCCTCGTCGATGTTGTGGTGGTCATCGGTTTTGTGCTGGTCGTCAGTATTGTTTTGGTGTAGATGATGAAGAAATAAAAATCAAAATACACTTTTAGATATATGAGAAATAAAATTATCCCAATTAAAATCTTTAAAGGATATAAATTTTATTTAGCATTAATTAACAGATTTTTATTTACTTTGATCTTTTGATCATTAAAGTTAATGGAATTGTTAACTATTGCATGTAAATCTAAAACACATGAGCATCTGGTATATCTGATATAAGTGTTGAAGAAAAAATGTAAATTTATGTTGTTGTAGACTATATATTACATAAATGTTGTTTATTTAACGATTTAATTGTATTGAATTTTGAATAGATGGTAAGAAGAAGGTTGCGAAAGTTATCATAGAGGCCATCGACGAGGATAAGAAATTAGTGAAGTTTAAAGCATTAGAAGGAGATTTAATGGAGGAATACAAGACATATTCGTTAACTCTCCACGTGGATACTAAGGTTACTAATGAAGAAAAAAGCAATGTGGTGACATGGACAATCGAGTACGAGAAGTTAAACGAGAATGTTGATGACCCAAACACTTTTATGGACTTATGTCTTAACCTCACCAAAGACATTGAGACTCACCATCTCAATCAATCAACTGCCCAAAATTGACTGAGAAACTTGACCATGTGAGAATGGGCTTGTTGGGGACTTTGGTTGCTTTAAGAAAGTAAATATTTAAAATGGAATAAAATTTCGGTACTAATGAGAAGATTAGCATCTTCAGTATCGAAGGATCAATATTGAAACTTTATCCGTTTTGAACGGTTAATTACTTGCAGAAGTATGTATTTAGTTATCAATAAAGTTTGTGTATATGTATGTATAATTATGTTTGGAAGAGTGATATATAATGTACTTGTTTTAAACTATGAATGCGATTCTCGAATGATTATAATCTATTATATAGTTAAAATGATATAATGAGGAAGAATTTTATTATATTCATCACAATAGAACTACACAAAACAATTATATGTATATATATATATACGCAATTACAGATCAGAGATTTGGTTGAGCAAATCTGGAGCAATAAATGAAGTTCATGAGCAATGAATGAAGATGCTTGATACCGTTGATTGCCAATTGCATATGTGGAAAAGTGAAGCTGAGCAATGAATGAAGATCTTGAGCAATCTGTGTGTGGACTAAAGGCTATCTCTAACATGCCCCCTCAAACTCTAGGTGATTGGCTAGATATCATCTTGAGTTTGGAAAGTAGAATCTAAAAACGTCCAGGGACACTACAAGAAAAATGGAATTCAGCTACAGCTTATATGTTACGAAACTGGCTATGAAGATATTTTATTGCTAAAATTATTTTGCAACGAAAATAACGCTTTGGTTACAAAAAAAATTCGTCATGCAAGATTACCCTTTCACGACGCATTATTTCGTAGCCAAATTTGTTGCTAAATAATTACATTCCGTAGCCAAAAAATGGTTAAAAATGGCGAGAAAAATATTTTGGCGACGAATAGTTTTTGTCGCCAAAACGCAATTGAAAATGGCGGGAAAATATTTTGGCTACGAAAATATTTTTGTCGCCAAAACATATGATTGTAAATGGTGTGAAAACAATCTGCGATGAAAATTTTTTGAAGCCAAAAGTTTTCTATTTTTTTTTTATATTTTTTGTTTGCGGGAAATGCATTGGCTACAAAGACAACTTTTATAGCAAATTCCTTTCCTTAAGGCGATGAATGTCAATTTATAGCCAATTGTTGAATTTTTTTAGCGAGAATTTTTCATTTCGCGGCTAAAATAATAAAATTAATTTTAAATTTTAATTTTTAAATTTCTACAAGACTAATACCACAACCAATCGATAAAAAGTAAACAAAATCATACCACTTCATTAAAAACATAATATATCAACATACTAACTCTACCAATATCCTTAAACACTAATATGACAAAAACAAAACATGTCTAACAAAACATCATTAGAAAATAACCAAGAAACAAATGATGGATATTAGGCGATCAACATCATCGATTCCATAATATGCTGAATCTGCAAATTGTTAAAAAAATAAAAAATAAAATAAAACTTAGAATAAATTTACCATAATTGTAATGTTAAAAATAGTGATTGAACATAATAGATTACTATGAAGACGAAGATTCTGTAGATTCTGACTGTGCTCTGTCTTTGGGTCGATTTCTATAATTTTTTTTAATTTATTTTTCATAAATTTAATATTTTTTATATTATTACTAAATTTAATGTCCATATATCATTTCTATAATTCTTAAATTTAATATTTATAATTTATGTTATATCTTTTCTTTTATATTATTTCTTTAATTTAATTTTAATAAATTTAATATTTCAATATTATTATTAAATTCAATGTTCAATATTATTAATTTTTGTAAATTTAATGTTGATAATATTCGTATATTATATTTTATTTTTTATATTATTTTTTTTTAATTAATTTTTCTTAAATTTTATATTTATATTATTTGGAATGAGAAACAGCGATGCCAAATGAAAAATATACTTTGCCAAATTGGCGAAGAAACTATTTTCATTGGCAATACGCTCTTGGAAAAATTGTATTAATATTTTTTTGCGCCAAGATTTAGAATGACAAATCGCAACAAAACAAATTTGGCACCAAATGACAAAATATCTCATGCCAAATTGACGGCAAATGTTTTTCGTTGCCAATATGCTAGCGGGAACAATTTTTATTTTTATTTTTTTTGTGCCAAGAATTGATCGTACAAATCCCGAAGAATTCTAAAATTTTGTCACTTATTAACCAAATATGGCTATAAATTTATACTTTGTTGCCAAAAGTAGATCCCATTTAGCTACAACTGTTAATTTTGTAGCTAATAGAGACATTTTGGTATGATTCGCCAAAAAATTCGTAGCTGAATATCTCTTTTCTTGTAGTGTGAGCGAGCTTTAGTGAAGATATCGGTGGTTTGATCTGCGAAGCTAATCGAATGAAGACGAACAATATTTGTAGAATGTGATGCCAAACAAAATGAAGATCTATTTCAATTTGTTTTTGTTTGTTCATGAAAGACATGATTATGAACAATTTGTATAATACTTTGATTATCACATTGAATAATGGTAGTTGTAGAAGATGGAATTAGCCAACAAAGTCGTAGCAATTCTTGAGTTGTGTCAGCTAAGGCTTAGTATTATTCTTCAGTATTAGAACGAGTAACAACAATTTGCTTCTTACTTCACCAGGACATAAGTTAATCTCCTAAGAAAAACAATAACCTATGGTAGCTCGTCTTTCGGTTGGTTCACTAGCCTACTCAGCATCCGAGTATGCTTGCAAGATCGGGGTAGACTGAAAAGAAAAATGCAACCATAAAATAATGCCCCCTTGACATATCACAAAATCCGAAGCATTACAGAGATGCAATATTTGAGGAGTTGAAAAATATTGGAAAACTTGATGAACAACATAAGCAATATCTAGTTGTGCCACCATTAGATAAACCAGATTTCCTACAAGTTGCCAATATAAAGTGACATCCTAAAGTAGACTGTCATCTCATGGTGTGAGTCTAATATTTTGCTCAAGAGAAGTGTTAGTAGTCTTTTGATCTGTTAAACCAGCTTTGGCAATAAGATTGAGAACATATTTTACTTGGGAGAGAAAATAGTCATATGCCTCAAAAGAGACTTCAAGGCCAAGTACGTAAGAGGTCCTAGATATTTTATTTCAAATTGAGTACTGAGATATTTTCTAGAGATGCCATCCAGATTATTGCCAGTAATAATTATATTATCAACATACAACAGAAGAAGTATAACGCCTTTATTTGTTTGTTGAATAAAAAGACCAGATTCATGAGTACTGGGGTGAAGCCAAATTTAAGAATCATTGTCCTAAATTTTGAGAACCAAGCTCAAGGAACTTGTTTGAGGCTATACAATACTTGATGAAGTCGACAAACTTTGTGTGGTGGTATCTCAAGACCTAACGAAGGATTCATATAGACTTATTAAACAAGCTCTTCATTGAGAAAGGCATTTTTGAAATCTATTTGACATTTGTCTACTTACGAATGGCAATAACAGCTATAAGAGTACGAACAGAGGTAAATCTCGCGGTAGGGGTAAGTGTCTTCTCATAGTCAGTTCCATATTCCTGATTGAATCTCATAGCAACCAAACAAGCTTTATATCGTTCGACAAAACCATCGAAATTGGTTTTGATTTTATAAACCCACTTACAACCAATAAAAGATTTTCTAGGAGATAAATCAATAATATCCGAAGAATGTGTTTTGGTCAAGGCATTAAGTTCATCTTGCATTACTTCTTGCCAAAAAAGATTAGTACTAACCTCTTTACATAATTGAGGCTCATGGAGATTTATAATAGTAGATAAATAATAATAATGTCGTTCGACAAGCTTTATATCGTTCGACAAAACCATCAAAATTGGTTTTGATTTTATAAACCCACTTACAACCAATAAAATATTTTCTAGGAGGTAAATCAATAATATCCCAAGAATGTGTTTTGGTCAAGGCATTAAGTTCATCTTGCATTAGTTCTTGCCAAAGAGGATTAATACTAACCTCTTTACATAATTGAGGCTCATGGAGATTTTAATAGTAGATAAATAATGATAATATTTGAGATAAGAGTGAGGTTTAGTTACCTAAAGAGAACGTCTAGATGGTTGTACATCGGTTGGTGCTGATGAATGATGGTTATTCTTATCTGGTAAAAGATCATCAGGAAAATAAGAGTTGTCAGGATTCGTCATTAAGGGTGGAGTGGCCTCATTGGGAGTAATGATAATCTTAGAAGAACTTGTGTTATCTTCAAGGAAGAACTTAATAGAAGTACCAGTAAAGAAAGGAGTACGATATACATAAGATATTAGGAATTTACTCATATATGAAAATGTTTTGTGTTTCCAAAATATAAAATAACGAGATATATGAAGATGGTTGGATATTGGATCCCAACACTTAAACCCCTTATGTTAAATTCCATATTCGAGAAAACAACACAAGTGAGACCTCGGTTCTAACTTATTGAGTTCATATGGTTGAAGCATCTTAAAACAAACACATCCAAAAACTTCTAATGTGGTGTAATTAGGCAGATTACCAAAAAGGCACTCATATGGTGTTTGGTTGTGAATGACGGGGGAAGAGATGCGATTGAGGGCATAAACGACAGTCAATAATGCCTCTCCCAGAAAACATTCAGGACAAGAACATGAGATATGAAGAGCTCTAACAATGTCCAATATATGACGATATTTTTCATTCAGCTCTACCATTTTGTTGAGAAGTGCTAGGACAAGAACAATGTGGTATGGTTCTATCTTTGTGGAGAAGATTAAGAAATACGCTATCTTTATATTCCATGGCATTGTCTGAACAAAAAAAAAAAAAAAAACATTTGCAAGAAAATTTAGTTTTGACCATGTAGGAAAAATCTTAATAGAATTGAAATAGTTCATATCGTTTCTTCATAAGTGATATCTAAGTGTAACGAGAATACTCATTGATGAGAGTATTTTTGGGCAATTTTGAGTCAATACTTGGGACCCAGCCACGTGTCAACCCCTGCAATGGCAAAGATGTATTCTGAAGTCCACAATGCCACGTTAGAGCATATACTGACTATGGCTCTTCCCTGGAATCTCATTTACACCTAGGGAGGAGCGTGGAGGCCCATAGGGACGTGTCGCTCTGAGCTCTGCGTCGTGCTATCGACGATCAATTTTAGGGACTCAGCCGTTCACTTCGATCGGCTCCCATTTTCACCTTATTTCTTCTCCAAGACTCCATGAATCTCCGCTCTCCTCCACCAGCTCACCACCGTAGGCCTGAAAAAGGCCCGCGGGTTTCGCCAAATGAGCCCAAAAGCCCAAGCCCAACGATTATCTCCTAAATGCCCCGAATTATCGGCTAAACACAGGATTTTAACTAGTTAATCATGTTTAGGCCCGACTACTCATATCCAATGCTTATATATATCGGGGGCTATGTAAGCCCGATGTATGCTTGAATACACTTACATTATATGTGAGTTCATTTGTTTACTTGCTATATTCTGTACCTTTTCTCTCTAAGCACTGATTACCACGCTGGAGGGGCTTTACCGGGGTAAGCCCCTATTTGAGCCATCTGCAGGTACACTCCCTAAGGAGCAGGACTCTGGACATAGCAGGTCAGTCCTCTCAAGACCCAGTACAACTCACACGAGGACTTTTCAACCGACGACTCTACCTCAGCAGAAAGACCCGCCCGTCATCCGATTGGACCATACTCGAGATGTGTATTAGTTTTATGCACAACAGTTTGGTGCCGTCTGTGGGAACCGAGCAAAAAGCCTTCCCCTAATCACTGCTCTCTACTCATTTGAGCTTGAGTGATCACAAGGTCCAGTTAGATAGCCATAAAATAGAAGAACGACACGACATGTCAAAAAATCCAAGTGCATACCCACCAGCTCCCACCAACGAAGATAACTGCCCTCCCATGGTCAGGTAGGACCATCTACTCTGCCACTTAGGGTTGCGGGACAGACCTCAGAAGTTGTGGAGGCATCTTGGGTTGATCTCCTTGAATGCCAAATTCAAGAGTTCAAGTCGAATGTACAACTCATTCTCGCGCACTTGCCACCGCCCCCTGCTCAAGGTGGTTTGACCCTCTAACCCGCAACGCCCGAGGGGCCACCTCAAGACTGCGATGTTTTCGTGGACACTCCGAATGGGCAGGATCCCGAGGGTCGTCTTCCACCTCGTAACCTTGAGTTTGAAGGATAAGAGACGGCCCCTCTGCAATGCCGAGATCTCCATCTCCCCTGCCACATGAATTTGTGCCAAAGGATATGTCAATGTCCCCTAATGGTCGTGCTCTTCATCGGCTTTCCAGGTCCGATTATAGAGGTCATCGTGATCCTGAGGTTGACTCCTACTTACCTATGGCTTGAGCTGTGGACAGTCGAATCCAAAGAGAGCGTCAAGTAGGGGAGGCTGTGGAGGACCGCTTGGCCAACATGGAAGCCCGTCTCCAGGAGGTGCAAGGAGGCCGGGTAGGACTGGGTATTATTCTGGAGGTAAATTCTTCTTTTGTGGATGAGGTTCTGGAAGAAGTAGAGTCGAGGCACTTCACCCAACCCCGGAGGATTTTGAAAAATGGGAGGCATTTCTCGAACGACCTGAAGATGAATCGGTTTAGGGCGGCCAACCAACCTGTCAGCATCTAGACCTTCTTCTTGTTCCAAAGAGGAGCCATGCCGAGCACCGCGCTAATCTGGTTGGGGTTTGCATCGATGCCGCACTGGGAGACTATGAAGCCCAAGAATTTACCAGCGGACACGCCAAAAATACACTTGTTCGGATTCAACTTCATGCGGTGAGCTTGGAGCTTATCGAAGCAGGCCTAGAGATGGTTGGTAGGGGCATGAAACATACCGCTACTTACACTGGCAAGTATACGAGGTCTAAGTTTTAGTATAGTGTGATCGTTAAGATCGGGTTATCATATCCACAGGGATTGGTGTTGTTACTATTGAATACCGCGTTTGTCGTGACCTAACTTTATCTAGGCGAACTAATTAATTAATTAAACTAATACTAATATAACCTAAATTAACTACACTAATATGATAATATGTTTTAGGGTGAAGAATCGCCTAGAGATTAACGTGTTTACAAATACCTGTTCGATCTCAATTTACTTATGTTACGGTGTTCGACCTATTTAACAACCTCGGTACGTAAACTCCACCGCCATCTCTCCTGAGTGTAAGACGGGGGAATACATGACTTCGAGCCAACAAAGAAGTCCCCCTCAACGTCTTAACGATCCTAGGTCACGTGAGTCTCGCCCAGCGTCATTGATTACACACAATCCACTTTCTTCCCGGGTTATTGGATTGTCGCATTGTATTTACCCTATCGACAATCTCCATTCTAAAAATCCCTTGCCACCTCTCTCGAGTGTAAGACAAGAGATATAACGCAACTTCGAGTCAATGAAGAAGTCCCCCTCAACGTCTTAACGATCCTAGGTAGCATGTGTCTTTCCCCACATCATCGATTGTCCACAATTCAAACCCCAACTGGGTTATAGAATCGTAGCGTTTGTTTACCTTAATCCGAATCCGGAGTTTGTCAAAACCCTATATTTTCCCTTTATCAATCCAAGCATAATAAAAAAACAATACGATAAATACAATCAAACTACGAAGAACAAACATAAACACAACACCGAAATCATCCAAACAACATATTTATAAATATAGTGTTAATCCCTACTACAATCCATATTTAACTCGAGGAAATAGCCGCATATGCAATAAAATAACGAACTAAACATTCTCACATGATCCTAATATAAAGAAATAAGAAAAAACAATCGAAGAACTTAGCCTCGTCCGAAGATAAACCGCTAAGAACGCTCAACGATTGATTCGCCGTCTTCTCCACTTCGAGATGTGAGCTCCACCACTAAAATCCCTAACTATACCCTTAGATATAGCCTAATGGACTCAAAAATCCATGGGGGCAAGAGAGTCACCGGCCAATGGGGGAGGAGATAGGGTATTTATAGCCAAAATATCTAAAAAATATCTAAAAATATCTCAAGACTGTGCCGGGCAAATCCACCTAGGCGGTGGATTCTTCGCCTAGGCGGAGTTAGGTAGGTTCGGTCTGATCGCCTAGGCTGTGAAGTAGGCCGTGGACTGGGAGAACATTCTGTTGAATTTTCGCCTAGGCAGAGAAAACTTCGCTTAGGCGAGCGGCTGTCAGTAGCCCATCTTTGTCTTCTGCTGGATTTTCGCCTAGGTGGTTGTCCGTTAGTAACATTTTGCTCTTCTCAGCTTCTTCACCGCCTAGGCGGTGGTCTGGATGCCAAGGCGGTAGGCCTGTTTAATCTTTTAGCCTCCGAGCTTGTTTATCCACCGTAACTTCGAATCGCTTTGGTTCGATCTCATCGTTTTAGCTCCAGTTTCCTATAATTTTGCCCCACACACCTGATTTATTCAAAAAGATAAAAACTAATTAAAACATAATAAAAATAACTATAAACATATTCGAAAACTAACAAATTCAGATTGGAAATAGATAGGTTTTTTACACCTATCAATACCCTCAAACTCAGAATTTGGCTAGTCCTCGAGCCAAACACACACACTAAAATGAAAAATACACAAACTGAAATAAATAAAACAACCTAAAAACAATCTAAACATAACAACATGCAAGTTTTAAATTCTTCTAACAGCCTATTTATTTTTCCCTCAACAACCGCTAGTTATATCGAGTTCAGGCGGTAACACACAGCATGTAATGTTCTAGATTTTCGACATGCAATAATGGTGAATGCTATTCTAGATCCTTTAAATGTGTTAGTGCGAGACTCAATAATATAACTATACAACGATCGGATTGGATTATCCACCAACGAAATTCATGACTTAGACCTTGAAGGACTAGGATTTCCATAGGCTTGATTGGGGTCCACTCTCTACTAATGTAGATTTAGTAGTTCATGAAGATCATTAGGACTTGGTTCGGTTTTGGTATATTTGGCTAAGGGTAATTTGGAATACAAAATGGGGTAACGTTGTTAACTTAACGTTACCCAAGGCTCAACACTTGACACATTCACTCTCGAACCCCCATAGAAAGATTGGAAAACAATCCCGAACATGTATTTAAGACCGACATACTCACTTGTCAAAAGAAACGGAAGTAAAAACCATATTTACATTTGATTCTTATTTATTTATTTATTTTTTCAACGAACATACCCCCAAACTTATTTGATTGTTACAATTGAAAGGGTGTATGAAATACAAATGAAAAACGACAAGTGAGTACTCAAATACCGAACCAATTAGAAGTTCGCCCTAAACCCAACCGCTCACATCAAGAAGCCTTTGCAATGGCTAACTTGATTCACTCAAATGTGCCTTTAAATTCAGCGATATAGGTTTGGAAAATGATCAACTGGATAGGGTATTAGTTTATGTGTTCTGAATTGAATTTGCATTTAGGCTTTGACAGGGTAATGAGGGATAAACATGTATCAAGGTAGGCTTAAAAAGGGTCAAGCGACAAAGAGAATGCCTAAATCACGTCTCCTGAACTACCTCGCCTAGGATTTCACCTCAAGCTTCCCCTAAATCAAGTTCTAGAATCCTTAATGTGTCATGAATTTGGTTAATCGATAATCGTTTTCAAATCAGTTGAATAACTATACAGTGAGTCTATGTGCCTATGCAAATTAGGATCTACAATATTTTTTACCAAAAAAAGCATAGTCAAGTACACAAAATCACACATGCATGGGTATTACCCTTGACTTCAAAAACAACTAGGGGTAATTTTCATCATCGGGTGATGGCCCAGATGAATACAAAACTCAACATGAAAACAAAAACACAAAAAAATAAACACATTCTAACCTAAACACACATGCAATACGGAAAAACAATAACACATAAACTAACAATACTACATACTACACATCACCACCAAACTCAAAGTGGACAGTGTCCTCAGCGAACCCAATCATCATTCTTCAACATATGGAATTAAAGCATGCTGACGAAGGGTGTTTAGAATACTTACCTAGGAGTCGAGAGGATCTCACCTCCGAATCAAGTCGGATGGGATGGATAAAAAAGAATTGCTTGGGTTTCCTCCCAAGAAGCGCGTGGTTTAATGTCCTCAACCCGACATTCAGAATGCCCTCAAGATTGGCGAGATTTTGCTTTGGATGGCTCGATCTTTCAACGAAACACCTCACCGGCTTATGTGCTTGGCCAAGCAACATAAAACAATTTGGAATCCCGTAAAAAAGGGATGCATCAATACTCGACGATCTAACATCGGCAAGTACCCTGCATTGGAAATAAAAACAAAACTATAAACAAAAATTATATACAAAATAAATGCCTAAAGTGAAATTAAGTCATTTACAGACAATATCAATAATAACAACTTCGCTAATCCCCGGCAACGGCGCCAAAAACTTGGTGCGTTGACGGGACTAGAATACGATACACTTACTTCTCCTATCTAAAACTTAAGTCCAGAGCCGTTACCGCATTTCTCCGACAATACATCAAAACAATCCCCAGCAACGGCGCCAAAAACTTGGTAGGGGCGTGAAACACACCGCTACTTACACTCGCAAGTATACGTGGTCTAAGTTTTAGTATAGTGTGAAAATTAAGATTGGATTATCTTATCCACAGGGATTGGTGTCGTTACTATCGAATACCGCGTTTGTCGTGACTTAACTTTATTTAGGCGAAAATAAATGTAATTAATTAATTAAACTAATACTAATATAACCTAAATTAACTACACTAATATGATAATATGTTTTAGGGTGAAGAATCACCTAGGGATTAATGTGTTTACAAATACGTGTTCGATCTCGATTTACTTACGTTTACGGTGTTCGACCTATTTGACAACCTCGGTTTGTAAACTCCACCGCCACCTTTCCCGAGTGTAAGACGGGAGAATACATGACTTTGAGCCAACGAAGAAGTCCCCTTCAACGTCTTAACGACCCTAGGTCACGTGAGTCTAGCCCAGCGTCATTGATTGCACACAATCTAACTCCTTCCCGGGTTATTGGATCATCACGTTGTATTTACCCTATCGACAATCTCCGTTCTAAAACTCCCTCACCACCTCTCCCGAGTGTAAGACGAGGGATATAATGGAACTTCGAGTCAACGAAAAAGTCCCCTTTAACGTCTTAACGACCCTAGGTAGCATGTGTCTTGCCCCACGTCATCGACTGTCCACAATTCAAACCCCGACCGGGCTATAGAATTGTGGCATTTGTTTACCTTAATCCGAATCTGGGGTTTTTCAAAATTCCGTATTCTCCATTTATCAATCTAAGTATAATAAACAAACAATACGATAAATGCAATCAAACTACGAAGAACAAACATAAACGCAACACCGAAATCTTCCCAACAATGTATTTATAAATATAGTGTTAATCCCTACTACAATCCATATTTAACTCAAGGCCATAGCCGCATATGCAATAATAAAATAATGAGCTAAACATGCTCACATGCTCATAAGATAAAGAAATAAGGAAAAACAATCGAAGAACTAAGCCTCGTCTGAAGAAAAACCGCTAAAAACGCTCAACGATCGATTCACCATCTTCTCCACTTCGGGATATGAGCTCTACCACTAAAATCCCTAACTATACCCTTAGATATAGCCTAAGGGACTCAAAAAGCCATAGGGGCAAGAGAGTCACCGGCCAAGGGGGAGGTGATGGGGTATTTATAGCCAAAATATCTAAAAAATATCTAAAAATATATTAAGACTCTGTAGGAAAAATCCGCCTAGGTGGTGGATTCTTTGCCTAGGCGGAGTTAGGTCAGTTCGGTCTGATCGCCTAGGCGGTGAAGTAGGCGGTGGACTGGGAGAACATTCTGTTGGATTTCCGCCTAGGCGAACGGTTGTCAGTAGCCCATCTTTGTCTTCTGCTGGATTTCCACTTAGGCGATGAAATTTTTGCCTAGGCGATCGTCCGTCAGTAACATTTTGCTCTTCTCAACTTTTGGACGCCTAGGCGGTGGGCCTGTTTTATCTTTTAGCCTCCGAGCTTGTTTGTCCACCGTAACTTCGAATCGCTTTGGTTCTATCTTATCGTTTTAGCTCCAGTTTTTTATCATTTTGCCTCACACACCTGATTTATACAAAAAGATAAAAACTAATTAAAATATAATAAAAATAACTATAAACGTATTTGAAAACTAACAAATTCGGATTGAAAATAGATAGGTTTTTCACCCCTATCAATGGTCGAGGTGATCTTTAGCCTGACAACGTTTCACGACCATATCGTTGATGTACACCTCCATCGTGTTCCCGATTTCCTCCTTAAACATTTTGTTGACAAGCCTCTGATAGGTCACCCCTGTGTTGCAGAGGTTAAATGTCATGACTTTGTAGCAGTGGGTGCCCCTGTCGGTGATAAATAAGGTCTTACTTTTGTCTGGGAGATATATAGAGATCTGATTATAACCGTTGTAAGCATCTAGGAAGCTGAGCTGCTTGTGCCCCGCCGTGGCGTCAATCACGGTGTCGATCCTTGGAAGAGGAAAAAAATCTTTCGAGCAGGCCTTGTTCAGATCCTTGAAGTCGATGTAAAGTGTCACCATTTTTTGCCGACCTTCGGGGCCAGCACGAATATTCGCAAGCCAGTTCGAGAACTTGATCTCTTTCACGACGTCTGACTTGACGAGCTTATCCATCTCCTCTACTATTATCTTTTGTCAGTCTGGATATAACTTCCTTATTTTTTGGTGAACAGGTGGATAATGCACATCGGCGTGCAGCCAGTGCATGGCAACACTGGGATCAATACCAGGAAGTTCGTTGTGCAACCAGGGAAAAATATCGTGGTTCCTTACCAGCAGTTCGGTGAGGCCGGAACGTTCTTCTAGGCTTAGCCAAGGCCCGATCCTCACCGTCCTTTCTGTTATAGTGGGGTGAATGGGGACGTCGACCAGGTCTTCTTGGGGCCGGGAGATGGGCTCGTCGTCATGCAGATCGTCGATCAGGACGGGCTCAACCACATCCGCTAGGGCCACGAGCTCCTCATCAGTCCGACTCAGGGCACACAACTCGGGTCCCAACTGTAATTGCTATTTCTTCTCCAAGGCCCTTCTTTCACAGGACTGGGCGATCTCTTGGCTCCCTTGTACTTCTGTAACCCCCAAATCTGTAGGAAATTTCATTTTTTGATGATAAGAGGAGCACATGGCCTTTAGGGCGGCCACGGTAGGTCGACCCATGATCGCGTTGTAGGGAGATGCCCTATCAAATATAAGGAACTTAGACCATATGGTGGCGATGTCAGGGCTGGAGCCAACGGTGACGGGCAGATAAACCCGCCTGACAGAACTAACCACATCACCGCTGATAGGTGTGATCTACCTATCTATTTTCAAACCGAACTAAGTTAGTTTTTTAGCATTTTTATAGTATTTTATTCCTTTTTAATGACTTTTTATTTTTATTTTTTGTATAAATCAGTTGTGTGGGGGTGAAAAGGTAGGAAAACGGAGCATAAACAATCAGATCGAACCAAGAATGGTCGAAAAAAAGTGGGAAAACAAGCACGGAGGCAATAATCAAAACAATAGCCCACCACCTAGGCGTCCAGACCACTGCCTAGGTGGTGAAAATGCAGAGAGAGCCTAAATCTGTTGGAAACTCACCGCTTAGGTAGTGAAACTGCAGGATGGTCACCAAATCCACCGCTGCGGCGACCAATGAAACGACATACCCACCACCTAGGTGGTCACCTTTCCACATATTAGATATTTTTTGAGATATTTTCTCTATTTAATATCTTCTCCTTAAGGGATCTCCGGCCATTAGAGCCCTTAGGGCTTAGTATAGAATAGAGAGAGAGAGAGAGAGAGAGAGCATAGGGAGTGCTCAAACAAATCCAAAAGAGAAGATTACCACGCGGAGAAGGAGAAGCGATCGATGAACGGTTTTAGCAGCTAATCTTCGGATATTGGCTAAGTTCATTCGTTTTTCCTTTTATTTCTTATCTTCAATAATTGTTTGAGCATGTTTAGCTCGATTTTCAATGCATAAATGGTTATGACCACGAGTTAGACGTGGATTATCTATGGGATTAATATTATTTATGAAAATGTTATTTGTTTGAATTTTTGTTTCTTTAATGATTATTCTTCGCTATTTTGATTGTGTTTGCCGTAATGTTTGTTTATTATGCTTAGAAAGATATATCAAGAATTCGGGGTTTGACACTCGGAAGAGGTAACCTCAAATTCGGATTAGGGTAAACACAATGTGATGATCCAATAACCCGGGAGTGAGTTGGATTGTAGGCAATCGATGACGTTGGGGCGAGACTTACATGACCTAGGGTCATTAAAATGTTGAGGGGGATTTCTTCGTTGACACGGAGTTGCGTATTTCCCCGTCTTACACTCGGGAGAGGTGACGAGAGAGTTTACGAAATGAGAAATTCAATAGGGTAAACACAATGCGACGATTCAATAACTCGGGAGGGAGTTGGATTGTGTGCAATCAATGACGTTGGGGCGAGACTCACATAACCTAGGGTCTTTAAAACGTTGAGGGGGACTTCTTCTTTGACACAAAGTCGCATATTCTCTCATCTTACACTCGGGAGAGGTGGCAGGAGAGTTTACGAACTAAGATTGTCGAATAGGTCGAACGCCATTATTTTAAACTAAACGAAATCAAACGCGTTTAAGTAAATAAAGTTAATTCCTAGATAATCTGTAATACCCCTTAAAATTAGATTCTTGAAAATATTATTTTATATAAAAGTTTAATATTTTTGGAACTGTTTTGTAAATTTATGGTATAAATAATATTTGATAATTTTTTGGAGTTAAATGTTTATTTTAAATTGATTTTAGAAATTTTGGGACTATTAGGTTATTTAAAATTTACTTTTAAGAATTTTACGGTGTAATTAATATTTTCTATATTTCAAGAAAGCTATTAATGTAAATAAGTAATGACTCATGAAATGAATTCATGAGACACTACTTATGTGTTAGCGTAGTAATAGTAATAATAATAATAATAATAATAAAACCTAAATAAGATAATAATCACCAGATTGATTTTGAGATAGACATATTATAAATATATTAAATATGTTTTTCTTGAGTTCTTTTTGAGTGAGAAGGTTCTGACGAAATTTTTTATTTTTTGATTCGGAATATTTCGGTTCAGATTTCGGCTTTAGATTTTAGGTAGAATTTATAATTCTTTTAATATATGTATTTAATTTCTTCATTGTGAGATGTATGTTATTACTATCGGTGAATTATGATTATATCAAAATTATGTGAAAATCATGCTAAGGTATTTTATTTGTCGTGATAATGAAATGCACGTATTAGAGGAGTTAGAATTCTATTGAGCGTTAACTCACAACTCTACAGTTTGATTGCAGGGCCTGCGAGAGCGAGACGGCGACGAGAATTTTAGTTGAATTTCTATTTAAAATTGTAATAATTGTATTTATTATTTATTGTTATAATTGGTAAATTCATTAATTATAATTTTCGTCGTCGCATTGTAAATTAAAATATTTTTTATTAAAATGAATTATTAAACTTTTGTTGCCGTCGCATTATAAAAAGTTATAAAATAAAAATTTGGTCAATCGGTTTGAATGTTAAGTTCTCCAAGGGGAGAAGCTGCGTGGCGGCCCTAGGAAATCGGGTCGTCACAGGTGGTATCGGAATGGGTTTGCGACCGCTATAGGTTTGGGTTATGGTACCCATTGTTCATAATTTTAGTAGAAATCTCAAAATAAAAAATAAATAAATAAAAGTGAAAATTGAGGGGAAAAAAAAAAACACAAGAAAAAAACCCCACTAAATCATGGATAAGGAAAAAGGTCAAAATAAATAAATAAAAGGCTTACTTAATGTTACTGTTTCTAGTTTCTATTCCCTTTTACATTTAAAAAATTACATTCTTAGCCCTAAATTATATTTGGGTGTCTATGTGGCCCTTTTGGTTAGCTAAATTACATATTTTGGTCCCTATAGTTTCAATTTGTACATTTAGTTTCAATTTGGTTGTTTATGATCATTTTGTATTTTTGGACACTTTATACTCTCGAAGTTTGACTAAAATCTCACTTTGGGTCCCTCTAATTTTAATTGAACACATTGGTCACTTTCTAAACTGATAGTTATGTATGTTAGTGTTGTTGTTCATCTTTTTGTGCTACTTGGTATGATTTATGGGTTTTGGAGAAAAAATATATGTATGTGGAAAAGTGGTATTTGAAATCTACTAATATTTTATCAAATTCTTGGAACATAATAAGGTTGTTTAAACTTACGGTACTTTAAATAAATTAAGTTTGGCTACAAAAAGAGGGGTTGGGGGGGGGGGGGAGGGGGGGGAGGAGGGGAGAGGGATTAATTGCTATTATTTTTTCCTTGATTATAATAGATTACATTTCTTTCCATTTCTAAGTCTGGTAAATTATCTCCTAAGGTAGTGGATATTTTCCTGGTAAATTATTATGTAAATATCTAGAGTCGCTATTAAATGCTATATTATTGTGTGCATTGGTATAGCCTCTATTTCCTACGTTTATCCCACAACTATCTTCTGGGTATATACTACTTTGTGTTTCCATAAATAAATATTCTAATTTTTGTTTATTAGAATATTCTAAGAAGGAGCCAATAGTAAGTTAAGTAAGATTGGGTTAGTGTTATTTTAGTTATGGCACATAGGATTTATCGTCGAATTGAAATGACCGATTTAACAAAAAAGGTATTTACTGTCTTCTATATAAATCGTGAAATTATATTTTCGTATTTAATTGGAGAAAAAAAAAAAAGATTGATGAAAATGGACAGTTTTACGATGATAAATAGATCAAGTAAATTTTAAATGTGAAAAATAATTTTATTATCTTGCTATGCCATAGTTGTCTTCTCGTCAGGAGGGTCAGTCCTGCGAAATGTGAATATATGTTATTACCCGTCAGGTAATTCTTACAGGGTGAATATATTATATATTATTAACTGTTAGGCAAGTCCTATAGGGTGGATATATTATATATGTTATATCATTATTGTTACCTGTCAAGCAAGTCCTGTATGGTGGATATATTATATATATTTTTACTTGTCAGGTAAGTCTTGCAGGGTAGATATATTATATATATTATATATGTTATTACATGTCAAGTAAGTCCTGTAGGGTAGATATATTATATATGTTGTTATCTGTTAGGCAAGTCCTACAGGGTGGATATAATAACTCCTGATCATGAGGTAAAACGATCATATGGCTGGTAATAAAGTATGTTATTTTATTATATACAAGTACATTGACTAGTTGACTTAAATTTGATTGTCTTGTTATAATGATATTTTTGTTGAAATTTGGGAATGGCCTAGTGTGACTACATTTTATTGGAAAGTAGATTTGGATAAAAATACTTGATCCATAAAATTATTTGTGTATTATGAAGATAGTATACTTATAAAAATAACTCAGATAGATATTGGTCCACAACTAACACTAGGTAGAGTCGAGATGTGGGGTCATTGGGAAACTATTGGGCGTTAATGCGGAAAGGTTAATTGGAATTATTCTTGAGCTTGATTGGTATTTTAGAAATTTATTGGGGCTTTATGTAATATTTTTATATACATGTTACAGTAACTATTGGCCCTTTGTGACGTATCAAATTTTCGTAGTTGGGACGTATTTATGTATTTCGATACATATTTATACGTGGTTATATGTTCGAGTTGTATTTATGTGAATTGAAATGTATTTAGATATCTTTAAGACGTATTTATATGGGTGACATGTATTTGAGTGTTTTGAGACGTATTTACGTAGTTGTATTGTATTTACGTATTTCCAAATAGGTATATGATTCTGGATATATTTATATGGTTGGAATGTATTTATGTGTTTGAAATGTATCTACATGATTGAGAAGTACTTAGAGGTTTTGAGACCTATTTAATTATTTGAGGCATGTATTTGATTTTTTATAGTTTGACACGCATTTACGTGATTGAGACATATTTATGTGATTTGAAACGTATTTATGTGTTTTAGATGTATTGTGAAAAAATTATTACTAAAGTTGAATTGTGTTTGATGTTATTAAAAAGTTTACGAGATTATTAAAACTTAAATGTGGATATTGGGATTGATTATTCTCATGATATAGTCTACAAAGAATTGAGTTATTTGTTGGATAAGATGATAACTGCGAAATGTTGGCTTAAATGTTGGATGAATTTGATAAACGTTGGCTATGGTATACAACAGTAGACTTAAAAAGTCATGCCAAGTGAAAAATTATTGAAGTCGTAGACCTGTTGGAATTGAGATAGACCCAATTCAGTAAGACTACCATGATATTTTAGTGATATATTGTATTTATTCCTATTTTTATCAGAATAACGCAGCGGAAGCGTTTAGGGAACATAAGATTATTTGGCAATTGGTTAGTTGTGTTAGGTGTTACCGACCAAAGTACACCTAGTCTGCAGGTCGTTGGATATAATGTGGGCTACTGAAAATGGGGATATCACGATGGGTGGAATGAATTTTGATGGGTATGAATTATGGGTGACTTTCGGTTATGGGACCCTACATAAAGAACAATTGTTCTAGAATTAAGTGTAACTAACATGACCATGCAGTGCGATTCTGAATGATTATTGCTTTGAACAAAATTTCGAGGATGAAATTTATTTAAGGTGGGTAGATTGTAATACCCCAAAAAATTAGATTCTTGAAAATATTATTTTATATAAAAGTTTAATATTTTTTGGAACTGTTCTGTAAATTTATGGTATAAATAATATTTGATAATATTTTAGAGTTAAATGTTTATTTTAAATTGATTTTAGAAATTTTGGGACTATTGGGTTATTTAAAATTTACTTTTAAGAGTTTTGGGGTATAATTAATATTTTCTTTATTTCAAGAAGGTTATTAATGTAAATAAGTTATGACTCATGAAATAAATTCGTGAGTCATCACTTATGTGTTAACATAGTAATAATAATAATAACAATAATAATAATAATAATAATAAAACCTAAATAAGAGAACAATCAACGAATTGATTTTGGGATAGACATATTATAAATATATTAAATATGTTTTTCTTGAGTTCTTTTTGAGTGAGAAGGTTCTGACGAAATTTTTTATTTTTCGATTCGGAATATTTCGGTTTGGATTTCGACTTCGGATTTTAGGTAGAATTTATAATTCGTTTAATATATGTATTTAATTTCTTCATTGTGAGATATGTTATTACTGTCGGTGAATTTATCGTTGTTAGTTCGCATAAAATAATTATGATTATGTGAAAATCATGCCAAGGTATTTTATTTGTTGTGATAATGAAATGCACGTATTAGAGAGGTTGGAGTTCTACTGAGTCTTGGCTTACAACCCCACAGTTTGATTGCAGGATCGGTGAAAGCGAGACGACGACGAAAATTTTAGTTAAATTTCTATTTAAAATTGTAATAGTTGTATTTATTATTTATTGTTATAATTAGTAAATTCGATAATTATAATTTCCCTCGTCGCATTGTAAATTAAAATGTTTTTTATTAAAACGAATTATTAAACTATTGTCGTCGTCGCATTATAAAAAGTTATAGAATGAAAATTTGGTCAATTAGTTTTAATGTTAATTTCTCCAATGGGAGAAACTGCGTGGCGGCCTTGGAAAATCAGGTCGTCACATAATCCATCCCCTAACTATCTCGTATTAGTATAATTAGTATAGATTAAATTTGATTATATTAGTATTAGTATTAATTAAAATTAAATACATTTTTATCGCCTAGATAATAGGTCATGACAATTACGGTACTCGATAATAACCACAACTAATCCCTGTGGATACGATACCAAATCTTAAAGATCACATTATACTAAAATTTTGACCTCGTACACTTGCGAGTAGTCAATACGTGAGCGTGTAAAAAACGCTCGTCATACAAGTTTTTTTGCATCGTTGCCAGGAAATTGGATTTGGTTATTATCGATATTGTGATTAAATGACCCGTTTTACTTTAGACATTTCTTTTGTATATAATTTTTGTTTTATAGTTTTGTTTTTATTTCTTATGCAGGGTACTTGGAGATGTTAGATCGCCAGGTATTGATGTATTCTTTTCACCGGGATTCCGAGCCTTTTTATAGTGCGTGGCCACGCACATAAGCTGGTGATGCGTGTCGTTGAAAGATCGAGCCGAACAAAGCAAAACCTCACCAAACTTGAGGGCGTTCTGAATATGTCGGGCCGAGGACATTAAACCACACGCTTTTTGGGAGGCAACCCAAGGTCAATAAATTAAATCCGTCATAACCGAATTTATTCAGATGCGAGATTCTCTCGCCTCCGAGGTACGTGTTTTAAACCCCTTTCGTCAGCATGCTTTAATTTCATATGTTAAGAATGATGATTGGGATCGCTGAGAACACTATCCGTTTTAAGTTAGAAAGTGATGTGTAGTATAATATGTTTTATGTTTTATTGTTTTCCCATATTGCATGTTTGTTTAGGTTAGAATGTGTTTATATTTTTGTGTTGTTGTTGTGTGCATGCTGAGTTTTGTGTTCATTTGGGCCGTTACCCGATGATGATATTACCCCTTGGATGTTTTCGAAATCAAGGGTAATACCCATGCATGTGTGTTCTGTGTGTTTGACCATACTTTTTGGTAAAAGTTATTGTAGATCCTAATTTGCACAAGAACATAGACTCAATATATTTCTATTCAATTGATTTGAGGACGATTATCGATTAGCCAAACTCATGACAATTTAAGGATTCTTAAAATCTGATTGAGGGGAAGCTTAAGGCGAAATCCTGGGCGAGGTAGTTCAGGAGACGTGATTTAGGCATTCTTTTTTTCGTTTGAGCCTTTTTTAAGCCTACCTTGTTACATGTTTATCCCTTGTTACCCTGTCGAAGCCTAAATGCCAATTCAATTCTGAACACATAAACAAATACCCTGGCCAATTGATCTTTTTCCAAACCTATATCTCTTAATTAAAGGCACATTTGAGTGAATCAAGCTAGCAGTTGGAAATGCTACATGATGTGAGCGGTTGAGTTTAGGGAAAACTTCGGATTGGTTCGATATTCGAGTACTCACTTGTTGTTTTTCTTTCATTTTAACCACACCCGTGAAATCATACTAATCGAATAAGTTTGGGGGTGTGGTTCATTAAAAAAAATAATTACATTTGTTTTGACAAGTGAGTACGTCGGTCTTAAATGCATGTTTAGAATTGTTTCCAATTTATTTATGGGGGTTCGAGAGTGAATGTGCCAAGCGTTGATCCTTGGGTAACGTTAAGTTAACAACTTTAACTCGGTTTCTATTCCAAAATACCCTTGGACAAATATACCAAAACCGAACCAAGTCCTTCTGATCTTTATGAACTACTCAACCTATGTTAGTGGAGAGTGGACCCCAATAAGGCATATGGATATCCTAGTCCTTTACGGTTTGAGTCATGAGTTTCATTGGTGAATAATCCAATCCGGTCTTGGATAGTTATATTATTGAGTCTCATACAAACACGTTTACAAGATCTAAAATGGTGTTTACCATTATTGCATATCGAAATTCTAGAGCACCACATGATAAGTTTTACCGCCTGAACTCGATATGACTGGCGGTTGTTGAGGAAAAATGACTTAGTCGTTAGAAAGATTCAAAACTCGCATATCGTTATGTTTAGATTGTTTTTAGGTTATTTGTTATTTAACTTAGTCATGTTTTTCATTTTCGTGTGAGTGTTTTACTCAAGAACTAGCAAAATTTCAAGTTTGGGGGTATTTGATAGGTGTGATCTACATATCTATTTTCAAATCAAACTAAATTAGTTTTCGAGTGTTTTTATAGTATTTTATTACGTTTTAATTAGTTTTTATTCTTTTTGTATAAATCAAGTGTGTAGGGTGAAAATGTAGGAAAACGGAGCATAAACGATCAGATCGAATCAAGAATAGTAAAAAAACGGTAGAAAAATAAGCACGGAGGCAATAATCAAAACAGCAGCCCACTGCCTAGGCGTCCAGACCACTGTCTAGGCAGTGAAAATGCAGAGAGGTCCTAAATCTGCTAGAAGCTTATCGCCTAGGCGGTGAAATTGCAGGATGGACCAAATCCACTGTTGTCGTCACCGTTGCAGCGATCAATGAACCGACATACCTACTGGACATGGCCATTTAAGACGCTCAAGTCTGACTTCACTCGCAAGCGCACGAAGTTAAGTTTTAGTATAGTGATTGTGAGATCGAATATCGTTCCACTGAGGACGTGTAACTTAATTGAATACTGTGATTTTCATAGTCTTATATTATCTCGACTTTTCAAGAATTGTTTGTATTTTAATTATAACTAAAATAAATGACAACTATAGGTTAGTTCTAACTATTTTAATTACCTAGTTATTTATTTATTTCACGTAATACATAGTTAACTTAGTTTAGTTAGCTATAAAGGTGTTTATCCTATCCGACAATCTTTGTATCTATAACTCTCTCACTCTCTCTTCCGAGTGTAAAGCGAACGAATATATGACTTCGTATTCATGCCGAGGTCCCCCTTGAACGTCTTTTCGAACATATAGTCACATGAGTCGTGAACCAACGTCATGGATTGCACACATTCTAATGCCCTCCTGGATCGTTAGAACCTCGTGTTGTGTTTACCTTAATACGAATCTGGGGTTACCTCTCCTGAGTGTCAAACTCTGTATTCTCTAATTATCTAAACTAGCATAATAACAAGAATAACGGTAAACACAATCGGATTTTGATAAACAACCATCAAAGTAATATATATTCAATCAACTAGTAATTACATGACTTACAACAACACCTAGATAATATTTATCTAATACTACATGATCCTAGCCATATAACATACAAAACAAGAGTGGTTCAACATTATTTGATATGTAAAAGTAATTACAAAGATAAAAACAAGGGAAGAACGATCAAAACTGAGAGTGGAAAGGTCCACTGTCACTAAGTATCACTCTGCAAATGCTTTGTCTTTGTATTCTTCCAAATAATGAACCTCCTCCTTGATCTATCCAAAATGGATAAAGAACACTATATTAGAGTTAGGAACCTTCAACAACCTGTTTCAAATGTGGGAGAGTGGTATTTATGGGCCTAAAATTTCAAAAAGGTCTAAAACTATCTTCCTGTCTATGCAGAGCTGACCACCACAGCGGTGGGTAAGTTGGTTTGTCATTCGCTGCGAAGATGGAGGAGGCGGTGAACTTTAGGATCTTTCTATCGTTTCAGTGCTGCGGCGGTGAAAACAATACCAACTCTCTGTCGTTTCACCGCCTAGGTAGTGAGACTTGTTCAATTTCAGCTCACTCCGCACTCTCATCGCTGCGGCGGTGGCTTTCTCGGCACGGTGATGGGTAAGTTATCCTGAAACCTTGTATTTTTTCATCGTTTCTTCGCTGTTTTCCCACCATTTCACTCGTTTATAGCTCGTTAATGTCCCTACACCTGAATTATATAAAAACTAACAAAAACACACGAAAACTCGCAAATTCGGCATAAAAGTAGATAGGTATTTTACACCTATCAAATACCTCCAAACTTGGAATTTTGCTTGTCCTCGAGCAAAATACCCTAACACTAAAACAAACTAACTACACTAATTAACTAACAACTAATCTAAAAATGCATAAACATTAACAAACAAGAAGTAAAGGCATACAAGTTCCAAGTTCAATCGAAGAAACCTAGTAGTTCTTCCCTCAACAACCCCTGATCAGACCAAGTTCAGGAATAACACACACCACATGGTGTTCTAGAATTTTAACACTCAATATCCGTTAAAACCATTCTAGATCCATTTAAAATGTGTGTGTGTAAGAACTCAAATATATAACCATTCAAACACCGAATTAGATTATTCAATAGTTAAGTTCCTGACTTAAACCTAAGGGATTTGGAAAACCATATGCTTGACTGGGCTCGACTATCCACTAATGTTGGCTTTGAAACTCATAAAGATCAATAGGGCTTGATTTGGCTTTGGAAAATGACCAAGGGTATCATAGGACTAGAAAACAGAAAATCGTTATAATTTAACGATACCCAAGTCACAAATGCTTGTCGCTAAATCTCTCTCGTAACCCCCTAACTTTGAAAATACAACTCTGAATAAGAATTTAATAAACTTGTATTCACTTTTCACAATAAACGGAATTAAAAATTATATGCACAGTCTTTTTTTTTTTTTTTTTCAAGCACACCCCCAAACTTATTCAAAATTTTACAATTTTAGAGGCGTGCAAAATGAACTAAAATTTTGAAAGGTGAATACGTTTATATTGAACCAATAAACTTTCGTCCGAAACCCCGCCTGCTCACTTCAAGTTAGCATAAACTAATGCTACTTGACTTCACTAAATTTTGACTTTTAGGCTTAGCGACAATGATTTGGAAAGATTTAATTGGCTAAAGTATAGATATGTGTTCAGAATTGAAAAGTTTATGGGCTTCGATAGGGGAATGAGGGAATAAATTTTTCAAGTTAGTTTCAAAAAGGTTCAAGCGATAAAAATGAAGGCCTAAATCATGCCTCCAGAATTACCTCACCTATAATTTTGCCTCAAGCCTCCCCCAATCAAGTTCTGGATTCCACATTTTTGTCATGAACTTATTACTGAATAATCGTCGTCAAATCATTCAAATAATTATACAATGAGTCCATGCTATCATGTGATTTAGGATCAAAATAATTTTTACCTAATCAACATGCTATGCACACAAAACATACTTGAATGGAATTACCCCCGACCTCACTATACAATTAGGGGATAAGTTTCATCATCGAGACATGGCTTAGACGAACTCGAAAACTTGACATGCTCATAAAACATCATTCATTAACATATCTACTCTAAATCTAAAAACTAGCATACATACTCTAACTAAACATTACACATGCATAAATACAAATTAAAATACCACTTAACTAGAAATTAACATCTACATTATAAATTAGAACGTCGACAAAACGTAACTACGCATACATAAACATCCAAAAATAATACATCAAAAAATTTTAATACATCAAAAAAAATTTGGTCAAATTTTGGTTCATCATTTTCTAAAAAAAATAAAAAAACAAAATGGATGAACACCATAGATAAACACCATAACACCCCCCCCAAACTTAAACGAGGTAGTGTCCCACTGTCTGAGTAGCAAACCTAATTGCAATATATAGCATGTAGCGAAAAATATTGGGTTGGAACACATACCTAGGAGATGAGACGTAGAAGTCTCACCTCCTACTGTCCTTTTGGGGAAACATCATTGCCACCACTGTCTTGTGTGAAAGGGAATTGTGGTGGTTACGAAAGGTCGGGTGACATGTGCGACCTTTGCAGAAAAGTACTCATGTCATATCCAAAATACTCGCACATGAACCAATGTACTTGATCATGATACTACATGCATTAATCCATGTAAGCCCCTAGCGCGGTAATCTGGAGGTCCGTATTATATTGCGCTTGTCGTAGAACACGGTTGTCAAGCTGAATATTTTGGACACTCCACATCACTCGAGGCATGCCTGGGTGCCTCGGAAGTTGGGGCTTCAGATGGTCCTGCCTCATCCGGCCTATGCTCTTCTTGTGCTTCCTCTCTTTTTTTGCCCTACCTCGGCGCTCTTTCTTTTCACATTCTATTTATCATTGATTGATCAAGTTGAGAGACAAGGGCCAACAAATTATCCACACTGATTATGACCCCGGCTTGACAGAAAAGTTCAGTCAAGAAAGAGGAAAAATGTAGTCCTACTTTCGTCATTTTGACGGCATGGAAAATCAACGAATATATCAAAGATCCTACGTTAATTGACTTCTCGGACTGGATTACGTAGAGCGTCATAGCCCTTTCCTTTAAAACATCGGAGTGATGAGATGTTAGAAGGAGATTCCCACATATAAAATAGTGCCAAACCTTTGGAATCGGATTTAGGTATTTAGCCCTGAAGATGGCTTGATCCGACCCTGTGACAGTCCATTCAACATTACCGGTTGTTAGGGCTCAGATGACGGTTTCCATACTCTTGGCATTATTTCTACCTAGCTCTCGAGTTGGTGCCAGTGGCACCACTTCTAATAGCACATTAAACCGATCAGAATTGAAATCCATTGGGTGGTCTCGGACTTTTGTATGGGTGTCCGTCCCTTTACCAATATTGGCATAGAACTCTCGGACTAGTGCTACGTCACCTAGGGGAGGCGATATGTAGAATCGCTCCCATCCCCCTTCTCGAATAATATTTTGGAACTCCATTGGAAGAGCCTCCAAAGGTCTGAAGTCGGGATTTTTAATGCAAGCCCGCTTGTGCTCATGACGGTTGTAGTATTCTTCCGCTGCTTTTGATACAAATCGAGTTGAATTGAAATCGAGGATTAGCTCCAAAGCTTCTCCTCTTCTTGCTCTTTTGGAAGCCACTCTTTTTGGCATGGTCCCTAGAAATCACAGTGACAAAATAGAACAATACAATCAAAACCAAACAATGTAAACCAATATAAAGAATCCAAACCATTAAGAATACATTCACAATCCACACATAACAACCACAATTGTTTCACACAAAATCGACAATGTAGCTAGAAATATATTTTCACACAACAAAAACTTTATCTCTAATGATAATCAATACCAAAGATCAAGCATAAACCCCAAACTTGAAAAGAAAAATAGAGAAAAAGGGCCTAGGGTTTTGGGTATTCTCCAAATTCAACCATTTTTGAAATGTAAATGCAAATCATCCTATAATTTTATCATAAACATGAAGTATAAGTTGAAAAATACTTACTTGATAGAACAAATAGGATCAAATGGCTTGAAATTTGACGAAATCGCCCATTTTGTTCGCAAACCCTAAAAATCCAAAATGGGGTTTGATGCTCGGATTTGGTGGATGATTTAAGGTTTAAATCTCTAATATGGAATGAGGAAGGTGGGATTTTGGGTTTTGGAATGGTTTGGTAGGAGAAAAATAGAGAGTTTTTGGGATTTTGGAGGTTAGAATTCAGACAAATGAAACAGGAACAAGTTTTTAATCAAACAGAGGCTTTTACTGTCGCGGCATTGGAATTCATCGCTGCAGTGGTGAAACACCTTTAAAAACCCAAAACTTTCTATCGTGTCATCGCCGCGGCGGTGGAGCAATTTTTTTTAAAACAAAAACCTTATGTCGTCCCACCACCTAGGCAGTGGCTCGTTAGTATGAAAATGGGGTGATCATGTATTGTCACTGCCACGGCGGTGAGCTTCTGCTGATTCTTTACATTTTTCTCAACAAAATGCCTCACGACTTGCTTCCACTTGGCGATTTCGACGATTTCAAGTATAAAACACAACCCTTAATATCCATACTCCTAGATTCATCACCAAACATTTTTCGAGACCATTCCGGCCTCCAAAATAAAATAAATAATACAAAAGGTGGCCAAGATTCATACCATCGAAGACCTATAAAAAAGATTGGCTTGATTTAACGTCCTTAGCTAGACGTTGTGAATTTTGGCTCAGAGTCACTTGCTGGACTTGCATTCCCTCGGGTTAATTTCCATATTACTTGGAAATTTTCCCAAGGATTGATCGTTGACAGCACTTGCGATTTGACCAAATTGAGTTTCTAAAGTTTTCACGGTTACATTCGTGTTTGTACACTTGGTCTCAATCACGTCAAGCCTCGACTCATGCCTGTTTATCCGGTTATGCATCTCACGCAAAATATTCTGAGTCTCCTTTATAAAAGAACCCAACATATCATCCAAATTTGGTTTTTGATTGTGTGATTGAGGTTGTTGCATTTGACGGTTTGGTTGCAATGGATATCCCTGATTTTGGTTTCCACACCCCGGAGGTGGCAGCAATGAGTTCTGGTTATTCGCATACGAAAAATTTTCATGATTGCAAAGATCAGGATTGTAGTGAGTTGGAATGTTGGTGGCGGGCTTGAAAGTATAGGCTTAATTGTTCAGAGAGTGACAATCCTCAAACTTATTATCCAATCCGGTTTGAGAACAACTTGCAACATTCTCCTTTCCAAGACTTGGTGAAGCACCTTTAGTAAACAAGGCGACCACTTGTTCAGAGAGTTTTGACACTTGGGCCAATAAGGTTGCGAGATGATCAGACTCTTGAAAAGAAGAGACCCTTCTTCCCATGTTCCTCTCATTTGGCCACTGGTAGTTATTGGCCACCATTTCTTCTAATAATGCATTTGCTTCAGTTGGGGTTTTAGACAACAACGATCCTCTCGAGGCAGCATCAACGATTATTCTTGTTTGGACGTCGAACCCATTGTAAAAGAGTTGTGTTTGAAACTAATCCTGATACCCGTTCTGAGGGCACCTACGCAATAAGTCTGTCAACCTCTCCCATGCTTCAAAAAATGGCTCATAATTTCTTTGGTGAAACTGAGCAATCTCACCGCGGAGTTGAGAAGTCTTTAAAGGCGGGAAGAACTTAGTGAGGAACCTTTGAGCAAGGTCCTCCCAAGTGTTAATACTTCTTGGCTATATAGATTGAAACCAACCCCGTACTCTATTACGAAGTGAGAATGAAAATAATTGCAACCATAGTATATCCTCCACAATACCGTTAATCTTCACTGTATCACAAATCTCCAGAAAAGAGGCCAAATGGATATTGGGGTCCTTGTGCAGATTTCCACCGTATTGGTTCTGTTGCACCATATTAATGAGGGTAGACTTAAGTTCAAAGTTGTTAGCCTGAATAGGTTGCCTTTGGATGCTTGAGAAATTCTCCAGTATCAAAGGTCTGTAATAATCCCGAAGGACTCGTTGAGGGCACTCTGGTTTCAAAGGTTGGAGTGCCTGCGGCACCGGCGGTTGCTACACATTTTCACCTCCACCGGCCATTTTAACTTTTTGATTTTTTTTTCTTTTTCCTTATCCTTTCACTACGCCGCATGCACTGCTCAGTCACAACAAATAAATCAAATAAACAAATAAATTGAATGAAAATAAAATAAAAAGAATTATCATGATTAATATTCAACCACTTGGTCACAATATCAACCAAGTTAAACACTGTCCCCGGTAACGGCGCCAAAAACTTGTACGTCGAGGATTTAATCACTCGCGTATTGACTTCACTCGCAAGTGCACGAGGTCTAGTTTTAGTATAGTGATCGTGAGATTGGATATTGTTCCACTGAGGACGTGTAAGTTAATTGAATACCGTGATTTTCATAGTCTCATATTATCTCAACTTTTCAAGAATTGTTTGCATTTTAATTACAACTAAGATAAATGATAACTATAGGTTAGTTCTAACAATATTAATTACCTAGGTATTGATTTCTTTCACGTAATACATAGTTGACTTCGTTTAGTTAGCTATAACGGTGTTTATCCTATCCAACAATTTTTGTATCTATAACTCGCTCACTCTCTCTTCCGAGTATAAAGTGAATGAATATATGACTTCGCGTTGACACCGAGGTCCCCCTTAAATGTCTTTTCAAACACATAGTCACATGAGTTGTGAACCAACGTCATGGATTACACACATTCTAACGCCCTCCCGAGTCGTTAGAACGTTGCGTTGTGCTTACCCTAGTCCGAATCTTGGGTTACCTCTCCTGAGTGTCATACCTCGTATTTTCTAATTATCTAAACTAACATAATAATAAGAATAATGGTAAACACAATCGAATTTTGATAAACAACCATCAAAGTAACATATATTCAATCAACTAGTAATTACATGACTTACAACAACACCTAGATAATATTTATATAATACTGCATGATCCTAGCCATATAACATACAAAACAAGAGTGGTTCAATATCATTTGATATGGAAAAGTAATTACAAAGATAAAAACAAGGGAAAAACGATCAAAACTGAGAATGAAACCGTCCACTGTCCCTAAGTATCGCTCCGCAAATGCTTCGTCTTCTTCCAAATGACGAACTTCCACCTTGATCTATCAAAAATGGCTAAAGAACACTATACTAGGGTTAGGAACATTCAATAACCTGTTTCAGACGTGGGAGAGTGGTATTTATGGGCCCAAGGTTTCAAAAAGATCTAAAAATATCTTCTTGTCTGTGCACAGCTGACAGCCACGGTGGTGGGTAAGTCGGTTTGTCATTCGCTGTGGCGATGGAGGAGCCGGTGAACTTCAGGATCTTTCTGTTGTTTCAGCGTCACAGCGGTGAAAACAATACCAACTCTTTGTTGTTTCACCGCCTAGGCGATAAGACTTGTTTAATTTCAACTCACTCTACACTTTCATCACTGTGGCGGTGGCTTTCTGGCTGTGGCGGTGGCTAAGCTGTCCTGAAACCTTGTACTTTTGCATCGTTTCTTCACCGTTTTCCCACCATTTCACTCGTTTATAGCTCGTTAACGTTCCTACATTTGAATTATATAAAAACTAACAAAAACACACTAAAACATTAATAAAATACTCGAAAATTGGCAAATTCGGCTTAGAAATAGATATGTATTTTACACCTATTACCCACCGCCTAAGTGGTCACCTCTGCACAGATTAGATATTTTTTGAGATATTTTCTTTATATAATCCCCTCTCATTTCTTCTCCTTGAGTGATCTCCGGCCATTAGAGCCCTTAGGGCTTAGTATAGAATAGAGAGAGAGTATAGGGAGTGCTCAAACAAATCTAAAGGAGAAGATTACCATGCGGAGAATGAGAAGCGATCGGTGAACGGTTTTAGCGGCTAATCTTTGGATATCGGCTAATTTTATCCGTTTTTCCTTTTATTTCATATCTTCAATAATTGTTTGATCATGTTTAGCTTGGTTTTCAATGTATAAATAATTATGACCAAGAGTTAAACATGGATTATCTATGGGATTAATATTATTTATGAAAATGTTATTTGTTTAAGTTTTTGTTTCTTTAATGATTGTTCTTCGCTATTTTGATTGTATTTGCCGTATTGTTTGTTTATTATGCTTAGATAGATATATCGAGAATTTGGGATTTGACACTCAGAAGTGGTAACCCTAGATTCGGACTAGGGTAAACACAACGCGATGATCCAATAACCTGGGAGAGAGTTGGATTATGGGAAATCAATAACGTTAGGGAGAGACTCACGTGACCTAGGGTAGTTAAGACGTTGAGGGGAACTTCTTTATTGACACGAAATCGTGTATTCCCCCGTCTTACACTCGAGAATAGTGACGAGTGAGTTTATGAACTAAGATGGTTGATAGGGTAAACACAACGCGACGATCCAATAACCTGGGAGGGAGTTGGATTGTGTGTAATCAATGACGTTGGGGCGAGACTCACGTGACCTAGGGTCGTTTAGAGGTTGAGGGGGACTTATTCGTTGACACGAAGTCATGTATTCTCTCGTCTTACACTTGGGAGAGGTGGCGGGGAAGTTTATGAACTGAGATTGTCGAATAGGTCAAATGTCATTATTATAAATTAAACGAAATCAAACACGTTTAAGTAAATAAAGTTAATCCCTAGATAATCCATCTCCTAACTATATCGTATTAGTATAATTAGTATAGATTAAATTAGGTTATATTAGTATTAATTAAATTAAATACATTTTTTATCGCCTAGATAAAATTAGGTCATGACAATTATGGTACTCGATAATAACGACAGCCAATCTCTGTGGATACGATACCCGAGCTTAAAGATCACATTATACTAAAATTTTGACCTCGTACACTTGCGAGTAGTCAATACGTGAGCATGTAAAAAAAATGCTCGTCGTACAGCCGCCAAATCCAACGAGGGGGGATCTTACGGGCTGCACGAAGCTCAATTCCACACCCATTTTATCGACTGCTCCCTTAAAGATAATATCCACTGAGTTGCCTCCATCGACGAGTATCCTCGCCATCTTGAAATAGTTAATCAGGGCTAAAATGACTAGGGCGTCATCATGCGGAACGTGCAGTCTCTTTAGGTCGGCCTCGCTGAAGGAGATGACATTAAGGGAGGAAGCATCTATCGTGTTGACCTCATAGATGCCCTGTTCCACATTTCTTTTGCTCTTGCCTTCATACCTCTTTAGGGAAGAATATGTCTTTCCACCAAAACCCAGGCCGTCGTGGATGATGTTAATTTTTCCGTCAACCATCAGATTAGAGTCGTCCTCAGCTCGCTCACCATGGGGTTGAGCCCGGTTATCATTCTGCTTTCTGTGTTGTCCTTGGCGTCCGTTGCAACTATCGTTCGAGCCAGACCGATCTTCGTCAGGTAGGCGAACGTAATTTCCAAGGTAACCTCTTCGGATGAGGGCCTGAATTTCTTACTTCAATTGGAAGCACTCGTCGGTAGCATGGCCGTTGCTCCTGTAGAAGTCACAGTACTTATTGGTCGACCTCCCGAGAGGTTTCCCCTTATGGGAAGGTGCTGGTGAGAAAAGGCCTTTTTTGGCATTTTTAGCGAAAATGGTTGTGACGGAGGCAGTTAGGGGAGTATAAATAACTTGGCGGGGACCTAGAGGTGGCCTCCTATCGCCAGGCAGTGGCCCCAACCTTCCCTCTACCTAGAGTTTCCTTGAAGCTTGAGATCGGCTTGTTCCTTTGTCAGCTCGGGATTTTTTTCTGAGAAGATCTTCATTCTCTTTCGTGATCTTGTCGACGAGGTCAGCCTTATAGAAATTGGTTCCGAGGTCAAGTGTCTCGCGGAGGCTAGTCGCCGGCCTGGAATACAGGTCGTATAAGAGCCTCATGTGCCTCAGTCTGCCAATGAAGGCATTGAGCGCCACCTCATCAAACACCCTCTCACATGTGAGGGACTCCATCCAAAATCGGCGCACTTAATTGGCTAGATTCTTAATCTCCTCCTGCCTGACGCTAAAGAGGTGAGAGATAGTCTTCAGCCTACGCCATGACTGGCTGAACCTCTCTATGAATAGTTGATCGAGCTGGAGAAAAGTGAAGATTGAGTCCAGAAGGAGGTCATTGAACCATGACCTAGCCAGACCAGTCAGCCCGAGAGAGAAGAATTTATACCTTATTGCATTGGTGGTAGCGTGCACATCTATATGGGGGACATACACGGAGAGATGATCCAGTAGCTCAATTATCCCATTGTACTGGGTCGTTGGGGGGTTGGAAAATCGGTATGAAACTAGTTCTTCTGTGATCTCCACAGTGAAAGGAGACCTGATTCCAGTATGCAGCCCTAGGGTTTCTCTGGTGTTATGCATTCGACTGAGGGCGACTTCCATTTCTACCATTCATCACTCTACCGTGGTCGTCACCCTTTCTGTTGCGACGATCTGACTGGTGACAGGCCTAGGCTCCCTCTTACGAGCCAGTGGAGGAGAATGGGAGTCTACCTCTTGGATTTGATAAGATCGGTGCTCAGAATACTCACAACGGCTATACTGTCGAGCCGGTGGCGACCCCGGCCGTTCTTTAGACTACCGTCCCTAAGCTGATCTTGAAACGGATGCCGAGGCCACTAGGGGTTGAGGTCCTTTTCCCTCAGTACCTGATTAGTGGCTTGAGGTCGTACCCGAGTCATCTGTCCGTGAGAGATGAGCGCTCAATCACCGGACTCCTGTGGACGGGCCCTCTTCTTCGCAATATGGAGGTTTGGTCCCCTTTCAACCAGGGGCAGAGGAATATGGGAGAGGAGAATGTTGAAGTATTCTTGGAACTTGCCGAGTTGTCGTTCCACGTTGTTGAGCCTGACGGCATTGATGGCCCCGGACGCCTGGACTGGGCAGAGTCTCAAGGCGAGATTTGGTTAAAGGGATTGTCTCTCAATATTAATATTTCACCTTTCAGCGTCTGCATCTTCTTTGTTGACCATTCTCTAGGCTGTGGCCCTGGTTTTCGGCCTTGGTGCTCGTGACATATCTTCCCCGAGCTGTCTATTTATCGGGTGGCTTATGTTTTCTAATCGGTGAGAGTGACCAGAGCTTGTATTCATCAAACCTTAGAGGAGCAGGTAGCTGATGACTTGGAGAAGGCTTTTAGTAGTACTTCCCACAGATAAAGCCAAACTGTTGATGTCAAAAATTGGTTCGACCAGTAGTATAGTCCAAACAGCCTCGGATTATGGAGAAGGGGGTACGATAACTGAACTACCTCTCACGTTGCAACCGAGCTGGACAGGTTTGATTTGACCTGAGTCTGAGCTCGGGTCTTCTTTTCCTTTCGCGCTCCTAGCCATTATCCGAGCTAAGCTGCAATCTATCACCTACACACAAGACGGGCTGCGTTTTTCCCAGTGTGTCCCCTCCGGCGTGAGAGTAAGAGCCCAAAGTAGAAATATAGATCGGAGAGTTACTGTTACCTTGACTTGTCTGAGTGATCTAAGGCGAAATTTTTCTCTCTAGAATGGTTTTCTCATCCCTCCAAAGTCTTGAGGAAGCCTCTTATTTATAGGTGGAAGCATGATTAGTATAAGCAATATTATGGCCTTAAGCTCGGATTACCGGTAACTAGTCGGGCGCGTGGGATGCATAGTGGATTAGGGCTATGGGCTTGGACCTGGGCCTTGGGCCCTTCACTATTGATGGCGGGGATCGGAGCCCGACCTGCCGAGGAGGCAGATCGGGCCAGTCATGGGGGCAAAGGTTGGTCTAGGCCCTTTGACCTTCTGTTGAATATCGTCTTCACAAGGCTCTTGGGGAATCCCTATTGAGCAAAGTTGACCAACCTGGGGGCTATCCGGGTTGTCTATACACCGGGTTGACATGAGGTCGTTGGTGACATGACAGATCTAACCCGGGTGGTTGACGCGTGGAGGGGCCCGACTTTACCCGCATCATTATTAATTATCACGATAACAAAAAGAAAAAGAAAATAGAAAAATGAAATAATAAAATCTTATATCTTATATTATATATAAAAGCAGAAGATATGCTCTTATATTCAAGTATATCTAATCTTCTTCATCTCTTTCATTCTTGATTTATTGCCGATGATTTCCACCATTATCTTCATCTCCTACAATAAATTCCAAAACTCTTAATCTCCTACAATAAATTCCAAAGGTCCTCATTTTTTTTAATTGTCCATTATTTTTCTTTTAATATATTCCTTACATTTTTTTTTTGTTTTTTAATATATCAAATAATGGGTGGCTTCATTTAATTTTTTAATCCATTTTATTTTAGTTAATTATTTTTTCCTTATTGATACACAAATATATGATTAAATTTTCTGATCTACATTTTAAATTATTTAAAAAATAAAAATGTAATTGAAAAATTATTTCTACCCAAAAAGAAGTTTGATATGATATAAATTAATTAAATTAACATTTGTTAGACTTACAAAAATTGAATCCTAATTTATGCCCATTTGTGTGTTATATTATAGTATTTTATTAAAAAATAATTTGTACATATATTATTTCACTTTTGAAAATATATATTTTCAACTCTTTATTTTCAGAAAAAATCAATTAGAATATTTAAAATTTCATATACTCATCCTCTAATTTATATAAATTTCAATTAAACTTTTAAAAAAATTTATCCTATAAAAAATACTTTATGTTTTATATTATATGTAGATTAAAAATCAAAATTATAACATCAAAATATTCAAATGACAAAAAAATATACTAATATTTTTTTTTAGACTCGCATATATGCGGGTTTAAAACTAGTGTATAACTAAAAGTAGAAGCTTATCCTTTATAATGAACTACTTGCAAGTATTTCCAATCTCTCATCTCCTATTCTCCCATTCAAATGAAGGGTTATGATTACTTCATGACATTCCTTCCACTCACATTAAAATAAATAATTAATGTATTAATTATATTTCACATTAGTTCAAAGCTTCCAATCAAATTAAAATGTAAGGGATAATGTATTAATTATATTTCACATATTATCTCTTCAAACACCTCTCATTTGATGTCTCTATCATTCACTCTCTCATTTTTTCTCTAATGTGTGTAGAAAAATATGTCAATTGGTTGTCCATTTGAAGAAAGATTATTACTTGATTTCTGCAAATTTTCAAGGCCATAAGAATGACTTTGTTTGAAAAAACCAAGATGGTGATCGTTAACAGAATGTTGATTAATTAAGCTCACATTAAATCTTGCTTATGTAATGAGATCAAGAGCTTGGAGATTCATTTTTAGGTTTGAAATATTAATGGTAGCTAATATCTGGCTGAAGCACCCTAAATTGCAGAAATCTGGTAATAATCTCTGTCTTCGGTTTAACTTCAATGGTTCATTCTTTTGACATTTTTAGTTTGGTTGGGTTAATTGCCAAATTTTCAAGGTTTTTTTGGCATTCAAAGAATAAACTGCAACCACTACCAACATTTCCAAACATGAATAGTTCATAAACAAATTTTCGAAGATGAATAGACGAAAAGATTATTTGTCAAAATCAAAAAACACCAACAGAATAAAGAATAAAATCTATGCATAATTCCAAATTAGTAATGAATGAAAGACCAAAAAAAAAAAAAAGACATCAAATAAGATTACCCTGAGAGAGTTCAAAATTAAGAACACTAATCCCTTTCAGCATATTAGAGAAAAAAAAAAACCAAAAAAAAAACAAACATAAATATGAAAATAATAGGACACACACACATACAAAAAAAAATAAAAAAAAAATAAAAAAAAAAATCGAAAAACGAAAACAAAAATGAAAAAAAAAAAAGAACCTAACAAATAATATCCAAAATAGATTAACAAGTGCGCGGGTCAAAATTAGTAAATATTAAATTTGGATGAGGATATAAATAAAGGGTCTAGTAGTCATTAAATTTGGATGAGGATATAAATGATGTAAATGAAGGGACTAGTAGTCATTAAGGCATAAATTTATTTAAATCTTTTTTTTTTTTTTTTTTTTTTAAATTCATTAATTAATAAAGGTAGAAAATAATTGTTAGAGATGAATATTTTCTCTCTCTTGTATTATGGAAATAACTTGGGTCTCTATAGTGTTAACGCATATGATATGTGACATTTTGTATTTAAACTCACAAGTTTAGTTCAGCGAGCCACGTGGATTTAGAGAAAATAAAAGACTAGTAAATTTTCCATAGTATAATTAAATTATAAAGATCATTTAAAATCAACAAAAGAGGGATTGATGAATTTTTCATATAAAATATAAATTATGAAAATTATTTAAATTTGACAAAAGAAAGATCAATGAATTTTTCATATTATAATAAAAATTATGATGATCATTTGAAACCCATCAGGACAAAAGATTAGAGAGAGTCGAATCATAAAAAGAAAGAGAAGTATTAGAGAGCCCTCGTTTACTTAAAAAATAAATAAATTAAAGAAGTGATGAATTTTCCATATTATTGACATTAAAAAGATTATTTAAATCAGGCAAACGAAAGAACTGATGAATTTCACATATTATGATAGAAATTATGAAGATTATTTAACGTCGACAAACGAAGGATCGATGGATTTTTCATATAATGTAATCTCAAATTGGTCAATAAGTGTTAAAATTTTAATTTTGTCTAGGATGGTTAAATTAGATCATGAAAAATTATAATTTTACTCCAGGTTGATTGAATAATTTTTAAATTTAAATTAAATTTTAAATTTATAGCTTATCCTTATGATGCTAAATTAATTTTTCAAAAGTTATAATTTGATCCTAAATTGATCAAATTAAAATTTTATGTCACGATCTAGCACGTAAAATAAGTTAATCCAAAAAATAGATCATGTGATTCATCAATAGAAAATTAAAGATTTTAAAACAAACTCATTCAATTTCGGAAAAAAAATTAAATTGGCCAAGACATAATACATAAAAAAAAATTAAAAAAAAAATAAAAAAAATTTAAAACAAGACCTATACCATTGTTTTTTTTTTTTTCCCCCTTTATTATAGTCAAAGCATGTGGCATCTAATTCATCACTCACCCCAGGTAAATCTGAGAAAACAATATAGCATCGATGTTAGGACAAAAGATACTCATAATAAAACATGCAATAACACCTACTGCAATCCATAAAAGGTACAAAATTAGGGTTGTTAATCGATTGGCCATTTCTGCTGTGAAAGATTTTGGTCGCTTGTGTTGACCCAAAGAGCTACTCAAGGGGGAGGTGAATTGGGTAGTTACAAAAATATGACAATTAAACACTTAACATAAATAATTAATTTTCCTAAATCAATTATTATCTTGATACGCAACGGATATGCGTTTAATACTAAGTGTACACACAAACATAATATAGATAATAAATTAATGCAGCACATAAGAATTATCATGGTTTGGTCAAACTAATCTTGCATACGTCCAATCCCCTAAGCTCTACGAAAATTCACAATCCACTAAACCTCTTATTCCTTTATCAGGTAGTAACCAAATCCTTACAACTCGCCATTCTTTTCCAGGTATAGAATCAACATTTACAATTTATTCTTTTCACATGCCAAAGATGAACCCTGTCTTTTTAACAGGTTAATAATAAACCTAACACTCTTTCACTTATCCTTTTCACAAGAAATGATGAATTTTTTATAATTGACTCAAAATAATTCAATTGCAGGATGAATCAAACCCTAATTCTTTTTAAGAGAAAATAATAACCTAACCTTTTTACTAGGACAAAGATCAGACCCTAATATTTCCATAGAAAAAAGATTGAAACCTAACTACCCTTACTAGACACCGTCGTAAACGTGACTAATCTACTTAAAATCACAAATACAAAAAATATGAGTTTCTATCCACAAGGAGCTTCTACCACCTCAATACAAATATACTCGATTAATGTCCCGAATAATCACTATATGATAGATACAACGTGAGACAATTGAAATCTTATTAATAAATAAAGTGAGTAGTACAAATTTAGCACGTAATCAGATAATCAGGTAGAAACTATTTAAAAAATATTTTCAGGCTTTAAACTTTAAAACGATTTTCTAACAATCCTAAAACAAGCAATCAAGATAAATATAACTTTAAAAAAGAAATTAATAAAGTTTGAATGGATCTCATTGAGAAAATATCGAAGACAATAGCAATATAGAAAATAGAACTCAAATCGATGACGTCAAATAATAAGCACTTTAGATTAAGACTCTTCTTAGATAAGTTAGAAATTAACTCCATAATAACATGTCCAAGTCTTCTATGCCATAACCAACTATTTTCAGATAAAACATTCAAACAAGATAAATTTTGAGAATTAAAATCATCAAAATGGCAAATATACACATTCTCAAAATGTGATGCAATTAGCAAGATACTACTATCATGACTATTCTTAATGATGCATTTATCATGATCAAATATAACATTATAACCCTTGTCACATAGTTGACTAATACTAAGCAAATTATGTTTAAGTCCATCAACTAGTAACACATCTTTAATCATAGTAGTACCATTACCGATATTACCTATACCGATAATTTTACCATTTGCTATTTCCAAAAGTCACATGACCTCCATCTTTAGGTGTCAAAGACATAAATTTTCTTTTATCTCTCATCATGTGTTGAGAATAACCACTATCCAGGAACTATTTGTCCGTACTTATTGATACTTTTAAAATAACCTGCAAGAAGTACCTCAAATAGTTCCTAAGTGGTACCCAGCTTACGTGGGTCCAATCTTATTAGTTGGGACAATTTTAGTTCATTTTAGAACCCAAACTTATCTACAGTTAGATATTTTTATAAAACATCTACGAATAGTATGCCCTACAATGTTACATTTAAAATATTTCACAAGATTCTTGGTTTCAGAAAAGAATTTATGAAAGCATTTTTGTTTAAGATTTTTCTGAAAACCAACACCGGTTTTATCAAAAATGCCACGTGAACTTCCCAAAAGTATTTTCAAATTATTTTCACTGCCGGTGAATTTGAGAACAATTGATTGCAAATCCATTAATTTAGATTTCAACCCATTGTTTTCAGATTTGTAGTCCACCACTTGCTCATTTAATGTGTTAAATGTACTTTGAAGGGCATTTATTTTAGAACACTGATTTTTATAATAATGAGAAAGTTCTTGATAAATATCAAACAATTCATCAAAATTTAAAGGACAAGAATTTGAACAATCGGTTACCTCACCACCAGTGGCCATTAATGCAAGCATGGATGTATCATCACTATCTGATTCTTCCGAACTACTTGAATCGGTATCATCCTAAGTAGCCTTCATTGATTTCTTCTTATTCTTCTTTGATTTTTTCTTTTTTTTTCTTCTTCTCCTTTTCTTTATCCTTTTTCGGTTCGGGACAATCATTTTGAAAATGACCAGTTTTACGACAGTTGTAACATTCTACTTTAGAAATATTGAGATTTCTTTTCACACAGAATGTACGCCGAGTCATTCTTCTAAAGTTATTTGTAAGAAGTGATACATTCTTCTCTTGCTTACTATCAAGACTTTCATCATCACTGTCATCCTCTTCTTCAATTTTTTGAACTTTTAGCGCTAAGGATTTTTTCTTGTCATTTCCAGTATCATCATCATAACCTTTAATTTTTGATTCATGAGTCATCAAATTCCCAATGAGATCATCAATATCATATTTTCCATGATCCCTTGGCTTCCTCGATTGTCGTCACCTTTGACTCTCATATTTTTGTCAATGACCTTAGGACTTTTTGTACTCTATCCTCCATTGAATATGGCTTTTCGAGTTGATTCATATTGTTACATATATTGTTAAAGAGAGTGTACATCTCATTAATCGATTCATTCTCTTTCAAACTGAACAGCTCAAATTTTCTCATAAGTGCATTAATTTTTGACTACTTCACTTGACTTATCCCTTCGTGGGTGACTTGTAGCTTATGCCACATCTCATTTGCGGATTTGCAACCTGAAACTCTCGAATACTCATTAGCATCTAGAGAATAAAATAGAATATTGATAGATTGAGAATTAATAGAGAGTTTCTGCTTATCAGAAATAGTGAGTTGTTCATTTTTCTTCTCAATTCCGTTTTCCATTGGAATGAATAGACCATCCTCGATTATTAGCCAGACGTTATAATTTCTAACCTGAAGAAATGCTATCATTCTGTCTTTTCAAAACGAGTAACTTTCACCTACAAATAAGGGTGGTCGGTGCATAGATTGCCCCTCAGCTAGTGTGCCTACTATGTATGCCATGTGATCTTTGTTGGCAAAAGAATTCGAGCTAAACCAGCTCTGATACCAATTGTTGGCCTAGTAGAATACCCAAGAGGGGGGGTGGATTGGGTAATTAAAAATTATCATAATAAAATTCAATAAATCAAATAATTAATTTTAAGTCTAAATTAATTATTATCTTTATAACACAGATGAATAATATAATAAGTGCACACCCAAACAACAAAAATAGCAAAGTAAATATAGCAACACACAAAAGATTTATATTGGTTCACCAAGCTACTCTTGGCTAATCCAGTCTCCCGAGCTCCACAGAGGTCACACTCACCAAAACCAAGATCCCTTTAAAGGTAGGAACCAAATCCACACACCGATTCTTTTACAGGCTCAGAATCAACCTTTACAATATCCTTTTCTCAAGCTAAGAAAGAACCTCTACTTGTTACAAGCTAAAGAATAATCTAATTTTTTTAACACTAAGGCTCAAGAATCAAAACCTCTCACAAACACTCTAACTATCATTTTACCAGGTAAGGATGGAACCTTTACAAATCAATTACAATGCAATTTTTATCCAAGAAGAATCACTACCTCAATCTCTTTACAGGAAGAGATTGAAACCTAACTACACTTGATTAAATACCCCCAACAGTATTTAATCCGTCACAACTCACCATTACACAAATTGATAAGAAGTAAATCTCACTTGGAGCTTCTACCACTCCAAACAAATACTAACTCAATTAATATCCCAACTAGTGATAGAAATACGTGAGATACAAAAATATTATTTCAACAAGATATGGATAACAAATTGGAGCATGTAATCAGATTCAAGAAATTGTTTATAAAAAATATTTTCTTAAAAAATCAGAAACAATTTCTAAGATCAATTTCCAAATATAGAATAATAAACAATATGGAAAGATCTCACCCGGAATCCATAGAAATAATGATTAGAACAATGTAGTTTCAAATCCACTATCAACAAAAATTGATCGCAATTGATTCTCAAAATCACTCTTAGAAAAACTCACAATATCGTAAAATAATAACTCTTATAAAAACTCACAATAATATAAACCTTTTTAAGCTCTCCCTCAATGAATTATTTTTTCACTTAGAATGATTAAACTTGCTAATAAAATTCACAAGTCTATTTAAAAGAACATGTAATCAACTTTCTAACGGCTAGTTTACAAGTGTCATGATAATTAAAAACTCTTATAGACCCCTTATATCATAAGAACTTCATTTAAGTTCAATTCCACTTAAAAACATCTTTCAAAACTCTCAATTAAACCCCAAAAATATTTCTCAATCTAAATAAATAAGTATAGAATCTATTTCAAGTACCAAATTGAGAAACATTAATATTTAATAAACCATATTAAAAGGATTTAATTAGATTATGAACCATATCTTACATATAGAGAACATCTCACAAATCTCTCTCAAATCCCAACAAAAAATGGCTACTTTTGGATATAATCTCAGATCAAATTTTATCCTGAAACAACTTGTTCGGTCGACTACCCAGTCGACTGCCCAACTTAGGATGCAGCCAAACTATCGCCGCGGCGTGTATCGGTCGACCACCCGGTCGACTCACAGATTCAGAGAGTTCAACACTACTTCACTAGTCAACCTATCAATTGACTTGTTAATTCAGAGAGTTCGGCCTTCTTGGCCGGTTGACCTGTCGGTCGACTTAGAGATACAGAATGTTACAACTTCTATGGTCGGTCGACTCATCAGTCGACTGCTGTCACTGGATCTCTTCTCTGAATATGTTTTTAACTTATTTTCTTACGATTTCGCCCCTTTAACCATTTTCTTCTCTTGACTAGCTCCACTAATATTTTTATATTTCATTTTAGTTATTCAAAATTATTTCTTCTTATTTCACATAGGAGCAAATAATTTAACTTAATCAAAATACACATAAAAGATAAAATATATTTTGTGCCATGTGTGTGTTCCTAAATGGGATATTAAGAGTTAAGATTCATCTGTGCAGTTTTTTCTAATTTTTTCAAAGTCTTAATTCTTTTACATCATCTTGACATCTTCATTTCGGATCCATTTAATTTGACGTCTGCATTACTAGAACTTTAAATCATTGAAACACTTAAATAAATATTAGTTTCATCAAAACATCAATATTTAATTGTTCATCAAAATCTTAGGATCAACAATTTCACATAAGGAGCACATAAATTATCTCATTTTGGGATCTTAAACTTATCACTTATTATCATGACACACATAGAATTAACTCATTTTAAGTGTCGTGCGTGATCCTAATTCAGTTTGCATTAAGAGTATATAAGTAAAAAATTATTTTCACCTATTTTTTTCAGCGTCTTCACAACTCTTCATATCTTCGTCATATATATCTTGTACCTTTTATATTTTGTTCATAAAATCTTATTCTTAATCAAATGTCTAGAACTATAAATCTGAATTACTTGATAAAACCATTACTTTCATAAAAAATATCAATACTTAATTGTTCATAAGAAATTTGAATTCAACAATCTCTGCATTTTCTATGATGACAATTATTGATATTTTTTTCAAAATATAATGTAATCATGCTCCCCTTAAATCTGAGAACATGTATCTAAACTCATTTAAGCATAATCATGACAACATAATTAAACCATAATAAAGATATTCAGTTTAAGCCTTTAATAGCTTCTTCCTTACAATGCTTAAGTAAACAAATCCCTAAATATCAACTACTCATTAAACATCACCTTCTCCCCCTTTGTATCTCAAAAAGTTGCAGCAGAGAACCAAAACCATCACTTTAGGTATACATCATTATGCCTATCCATACCTAAATCTCGAATAATTTTCATAAATTGATCTTCAGCGAGAGATTTGGTGAAAATATCAACAAGTTGAATGGAGGTATCAATATATTCAATAGATACATCCATTTTTTTTTTTCAATTTAAGTATAATATACTATTGTTCCACGTATAAAAACTTCTCTCCCATGTAATTGTAAATATTACTTCATGTTAAGGAGAACAAAAATTTATAACATCATATTTTCTCCCCCAATATTATTAGTATGAAAACATCAAGTTAAAAAAAAATAAAAATGAGGATAATAAAAAGAACAATTTTTAAGATTAATTTCTATATGAATCATCTTCAGGAAAATTCAAGAGATCATCAAAATATTTCAACAATATAGCATGAAATCGTATAATTTCAATTAAGTTAACACGTTTTTATCAATTAATACATTCCCTTTAATTAGAATAAAAAAACATGTAATCTTTAACGCACTAGGACATAAAGCATATCTAAATTATAATTTATGAAACTATCAATATAAACCTAATGTACGCTTTAAACATGGATAAGTAAATATTTATCACATAAAATTACAGCTTCCTTCTAGAATAATAATCGTTTAAAACACACGAGACATTAGATGTATGCCAGATACTTAATGCCTACAAGGATATCCATGTGCAATAGTGTTAACAAATTGAAATATCATATATTCAGAGATCATATAGATGGTATAAAAAATAATTGACATGATTTCATAAACCAATATCTGTCATGCAAGCTTTATAATAGTCATGATCAATACTTAGAATTTAAATCATATATATGCATCAATTAAAAAATTCGTTTATCACTTAAATAACCGTAACATTTCAAATAGATCAAAATATCATGCATTTTAACAAATTAACTTAATTCAAGATGAACAAGTCATGGATTGATATAAAATCTTTCACACATTTTTAACATAGCTTTTAATGGATCTCATATAGCATAATATAAGAAAATCACATCAAATATGTAAACTTATCTGATTATCATGCAATAATTCTAAGACAAAAAAAATATTTAAAACAACACAGCTCGTAGAAATTCTTACCAGTTTATTTAAACTGATTTTCTTACTGATGGCATAATATCCAAAAAATCACATGACTTTCGCCTTTAGGTGTCAAAGACGTAAATGTTTCCTTATCCTCTATCATGTGCTGTGAACAATCACTTTCTAAGAACAATTTGTCCTTACTTATAAATGTTTATTAGATTAACCTGTAAGGAGCACCTCAAAAAGCTTCTAGGTGATACCCTATCTAAGAAGGTCCGATCTGGCTTGCCCGGACAATTTTAGTTCTTTTAGTAACCCAAATTTGTCTACATTTAGATACTTTAAAAAAATATTTGTTAATGTTATGGCCTACAATGTTACACTTAATACATTTAACAAGATTCCTGATTTCAGAAAAGAATTTATGAAATCTCTTTTGTTTAAGATTTTTCTGAAAACTAATTTTAACTTTATCAAAAATACCTTTTGAACTCCCTAAAATCATTTTTAAATTATTTTCACCACTCGTGAATTTGAGAACTATAGAATGTAAATATGAAATTTTGGATTTCAATTAAATATTTTCATATTCGAATTTCATCACTTACTTGTTAAGTGTGTTAATTTTACTTTGTATGACATTAATTTGAGAACACTTGTTTTTATAATTATGCGTTAGTTCTTGATAAATATCAAATAAATAATCGAAATCTAAAGGGTAAGAACTAGAACATTTCGTTACCTCATTTCCAATGACCATCAAAGCAAGCATGGTCGAATCATCACTGCTTGATTTTTTCGAGCTATTCGAGTCTTAGTCATCTCAGGCGGATTTCATTGAATTCTTCTTACTCTTATTCACCTTTTTTTTTTTCTCTAGCTCTGGACAATCGAATTGAAAATGACCGATTTTATGACAATTGAAGTAGTCAACATTATTCATATTGAAGTTTTGTTTTCCACATAATGTTTGTCAGGTCATATTTATGAAATTTTTCTTGAGAAGCGCCATATCCTTTTCTTACTCATTGTCAAGACTGATTTTATCACTATCGTCTCATTCCTCGATCTTTTGAACCTTTAATTCCCAGGACTTCTTTAGTCTATTCCTGTTTCATCCTTATATGCTTGAATATTCATTTCGTGGGTCATTAGGTTGCCAATAAGTTCATCAATAGTATACACTGTGAGATCTTTAACTTTCTCAATTGCAGTCATTTTTGGCTCCCACACTTTCATCAACGATCTCAGAATTTTTCATACTTTGTCCTCCATAGAATAAATATTTCTAAGTTGATCAAAATTGTTGCAGATATTATTGAATCTTGTATACATTTCCAGAATTGATTCTGTATCACTCATTAAGAATAGTTCGAATTGATGACTATTTTACCTGATTTGTCTCTTTGTGTATGATTTGCAATGTGCACCTCATTTCTTTTACCAATGCACAACCTGAAACCTTAGTATATTTATTTGCAAAAATAAAACAAAATGTTAATAGCTTAAGAATTGATATATAATAAATTAGTACAACGAACAAGAATTTATCTTGGTTCGGTCAAGCTAATCTTGCCTACGTCCAGTCCCTCAAGTTTTACAGAGATTCGCAATCCACTAAATCCATGATTCATTTACCAGGTAGGAACCAAACCCTTATAACTCACCATTCTTTTACAACCACAGAATCAACATTTACAATTTACCATTTTCACAGGTTAAGAATGAACCCTATCTTTGTACCAGGTTAAAGATAAATCTAACAATCTCTTACTTATCATTTTCAGAGGAAATGATGAAGCTTTACAATTCACTCAAAAGAATACAATTGTAGAGTGAATCAAAACCTATTTTTTTTCAAGGAAAAAGAATAATCTAACCTTTTTACCATGACAAAGATCATACTCTAATTTTTTTCACAGAAAAGATATGGAAACCTAGTGACCCTGACTACATACCATCCTAACTGTTTCTCATCCACTTAAATTCACAAATAAAAAAAAATGAGTTTCTTACCACAAAGAGCTTTTACCACCTCAATACAGATATACTTAATCTATGTCTCAAATAATTACTATGCGATTGATATAATATGAGGCAATTAAAATATGATTAATAAATAAAATGGGCAACACAAATTTAGCACGTAATCAGATAATCAGTTAGAAATCATTTAAAAATGATTTTCTAACAATCCTAAAACAAACAATCGAAATAAATATAATGGGAAAACACCGAAGACAATACCAATATAGCTAGTAGAACTCAAACTGGTGACACCAAACTACAAGCTCTTCAGATTAAGAACTTATAAAGAATTACTCATAGAAATCTCAGTGAAAATCTCACTCTTATAATAACTCAAACCGATGTTCTTGATATGTGTAATTCAATTCCAATAGGTCTCTATTAATAGACCTAGAACTAGCTTTCCAATTACTAGTTTTTCAAAGATATGTCATTAAATAATACTCTAAGATCCTATATATCATATCCTATCAATTTACATATGTTTCATTTGAAAATATTCTTTGAATCTCACATTTAAGTCCATAAAACTATTCTCAAATTAAAACCACAAGAATAGAAAGTATGAAATCATTTAAGCTAAGAGAATCTCAAAATACATAGGCCATATCAATAGAGATTACTAAATATGTGGTCATATTTGAAATCCCCCAAAAACCTCTCTTAGAAACAATCAAAATAGTTGTTGAGTACATAAATTATCTTATTGTAGGATCTTAAACATATCATTCTTATCATAACACACATAGAATTAACTCATTTTAAGTGTCGTGCGTGATCCGAATTCGGGCTGCATTAAGAGTATATAAGTAAATAGTTGTTTTCACCTATTTTTCTTCAGCGTCTTCAAAACTTTTCATATATATCGTCATATCCATCTTGAACCCTTTATATTTTGTTCATCAACTCTTATTTTTAATCAAATGCATAGAACTATAAATCTAAAACACTTGATAAAACCATTCGTTTCACCAAAAACATCAATACTTAATTTCTCATCAAAACCTTGGATTCAACAAGTTGAATATATTGAATGAAATTTCCTACACTTCTCTAACTGAAATTGACCATATGGCCTCATTACCCCAATCTAATTTGGGGTCAGTCAGGTTTGATTAGATCAATTGGTTCTCAGGTCTGAGAAACAAGAATAAAAAAATGAAGACAAAACACAGTTTTTTTATCTGAAGGTATATCTTGCAACTGATTGCTAACAAGAACAAGAGCAATTCAAAATAGATCTTGTAGATCTGAAAGTTTAGAAACACTAAACGAAAGAGTAAAAGAGCAAAACTCATGACAAAAATGAGATAGGGTGAAGATGGAGATGAAATATGGCAGAGACGGAAAAGAGAGAGAAAGACAACGGAAAAGAGAAAGAAAGACAACAATGCGGGAACATTGGTGGAGTAAGGCAGCGATGGAAACAAGGATAAAAAATGACAGTGAGCGAATAATAATGACGACGACCAACTGAGAAGTAGAGAGGAAAGGAGAGACATCGGCTGTAGAGATAATTTGATCAAAGACATGAGAGATTAGGTTAAGTAGAGAGAATAGTGAATAACCCTTCAACATATTAGGGGGATGTTTAGAAACAATGGTAGGAGTTAGATGGGTTTGGGTAGGTCGGATTAGGGTATGGAATGACTCGTTGCCTTTTGGCTTATAAGCGAGTCAAGTCGGGTTGGTTGTAATTTTAGAATTTTCAATTATTCGATCAAATATGATTGGGTTGGTCGGGTAGGTTGGGGTTTTCGAGTTATAGTTACACCCCTAACAAAAATAAACAAAACCTAATTGTACGGAATAGAAAAAATAAAAAATCTGCAATCATTGTTAGATCCATGCCAAGTTAGGAACTGAATAAACAAATTTAACTAGAAAACCAAGCAGTCGCTTCACTATCACTATTCACAATGTCTACTATTGTTGATCATTGCTTTCACCACCGTTGTCGCTACCAAATGAAGCCCTGTAAAATTGAACACACAAAGACATTGAGAAAAAGAAAATAAAAGATAACATTAGTGAAACAATGTGATTTGTGTGTACGAATAATACAAACACAACAAAAAGATAAAGAAGGCATAACAGTGATTACATCCACTAGTGGATGAGTCATGAAAGTCATCTATGGAGATTATTGTTATTCAATTGATAGTTGAGGGTGGAAGGAATTCACTACACCGAGCAAGAGCGAAGAGAGATAAGATTAATACATAAACAAAGAAGATCGATACAATGAAAATTTTGCCTTACTATCGAATGAATTCCACCATCGTTTTTAATAGACACTTTTGAATAGAGTTGGAGACGGATTTTTACTCCCAAAATTAAATAAATTTCACCTTCTCTTTAATTGAAACTTTAGAATGGAGATGGTGTTTTTAACTATCATAAAATATAGTCCCTTCAAACTCTTAAGGCCTAATTGAATTATGAGGTGTTTTCACCTTCTATTGTTGGTATAATAACTAAGGTTTTAATAAGGTTGAAAAAACCACTTTCAAGTCTTTTGGTGGTTCTTACATATTTTTTATTTTTTTTTTATTTTTTAATATATCAAATATTGAGTGAGGTCATTCAATTTCTTCCTCTTTTTTGTTTCAATTGTTTTTAAATTTTTTTCTAATTAATACACAAATATATGATTAAATTTTCTAATCCACATTTTAAATTACTTAAAAAAAAATAAGTATGATTGAAAAAATATTTTCATCCAAAAAGATATTAAATACGATATAAATTAATTAAATTAGAAAATTTTAAACTTACAAAAATTGATAAAATTAATCATCATTTATGATTATTTGTTTTTCATTTTATAGTATATTAGTAAAAGTTAAGTTGCAGAAATATCATCTCATTTTTATGATTATTTATGTAATTTTTAATATTATATTTATTTTTGATAGTTATAAAGCGTCATTACTCAATAAAATTTATGTATCTGCTCTAAAATATTACTATCAAAACAACTAATAATACATATCAATTTTATACTTCAATATTAAGAATTTATTAAAAAAAAAATTCTAACCCTGTCACAATGCGCGTGTCTAAACTAGTAACAATAAAAGTAGTAACTCATAAATAACAACCAAAGCATTTATAATAAAATGCTCACTATAATTTTGGAGGACTCTTATTCATTTGAATGCCTGAACTTTCTTTTTTTTTTCTTAAATATTTTTTTTTTGGTACATAAAAGAAAAAACTGATATTTTATTTTTATTTTATTTTATTATATATAAATTATATTATTTTACTTAATAATTTTTTTATTGATAGATATTTATAATGATTATATTTATGTGTCCTATGAAACATTATTATCATTATTGTGATTGAATTATAAAATTTATTAAAATGACTTTATGAATTCTATTATATATATATATACTAGCGTATAACTCGTGCCTAAAGGCACGGATGTAAAACAATAAAAACATAATAAAGAATTGTCATATTTCATTTGAACATCAATAATAACTAACGATCGAAATTAATATTTTACAGATATTTAATTATGCAGATATTTAATGTGAATATTAATAATAACTAATAGTTGAATATCACTAATAACTAACAATCAAGACTAAAACTTGAATCCATATAAAATAAAAAGGCCTTACACGGATTATATACAAGTAATAAATAAATTGCGTTATAATTCATATATGAAAATAAGTATCACTTCACTTATATTATGATTCCCAATTCGAAAAAGAAATATTATACATTCTTTACAAATGCATGCTATTTATATACCTAAATAGAGCTTTACATAAATTCTTTTTTTTTTTTTTTTTTTATTTGGGATAATGATACTTTTGGCCTCTTACAAATGGGGTCGGTGTTTAATTAAAACCCCGAATTTAAAAATAAACACATCCCAATTCAAATTAGAATCCCCATAATGCACTACTTTTTTATTTTTTTACCATGGAGCAACACTAATTAATCCAGCACAATCAGCATGGTAGAATAATCCTCAATGGAGCAGAATTAATTAATACATCCATAGTGAGCAAGTAGGTAAAACGATCAAAGATATGTTTCCCCAAGTGGATCAATTGAGACAAATTATCATTTAAAATGCAAAACAACCATTTTAAGTCAACAATTAAATCCCAGTAGAGAAAGAAAAGTAAGACTAAAATTATCATTATTCATATCCATAGCTAATATCCAACAAAGATAAGAAATATCAAAAGAGATTTTATTATGCATGGAAGAATATACATGTATAGCAAATTATGCCACTTGTGAGAAAACGATCAAAAGGATAAGTTGTGGGAGCCCAATTCGAATTAGACATTTCAAAGAGACATTCCAGCAGTCTGATTCAAATTAGACAAGTTTGATAATCGAACCTGCAGAGAATAGCCAAACAAAACCTAGGTGGTAGAGGTGAGAAATCGAGAAGGTCCAGATTCCATCAATAAAAATCATAAAAAAACGCAAATGTTGTTATGAAACGCAACAACTCCCAAACAAAAACGAAACATGTAGAAAATCAAAATGAAACCAATCCCAAAACAAAACCAAATTAATTAGGAAAAAAATAGAAAGAAAAAATAAATAAAGCATACCTAAAGGCTGAAAATTGAGATTTGAGGGCAAACCTGGATATGAAAACGGAACCCAAAATTGAAGAACAAAATGAAAACAAACCTGAAAACATAAGAAACTTCAGTACTAAGATGCAGTCATCTCCGGTCGTCGTCATCGGTTACTGGTTGCCGATTGGACTGAGATTGTACAGAAAAACAATTCAAGAATTCAAATTATACATAATACACAATCAAGAACTCAAGAACAAAGTCATACCTAACATTAACAATTATATAAATGAAAATAAAGAACAAAACCCTAAACACAATCAAGAACTCAAGAACAAAATCACACCTAAAACAGCTTGACCAACCTGACTATTGATCGACGAAGGTGGCCGTCAATCTAGACGATCAATCGATGGTGGCGATTTCGGCGAAGAGCAATTGGCGATGACATCGATCCAGACGATTTCAGGGAAAGGAAGATGGTGACGATTACATCGACGTACATGATGATTTCGGCGACGATGGTGGGGACGACATCGAACCCATCCAGATTTGTGGGAACAAAAATGAAAGAACGGAAACACCAAACAAACACCAAGCAAAGAACAAATTCATAAGCGTTTACCTCTATCCCTCTCCGATCTCGCCGTCGTTGCTGTCACTGTTCCAAATCTGGGCGGCGGTGGTCGGATTTGAAGGTTGTATATATAAGAAGTTTCCATAGAGAGAGGGGTTAGGCGATATCAAAAGGGTAAATCATGATTTCCACTGATAGCCATTAAATCGTGAAGAGAGAGGGGAGTGGGCGAGGGTTTCCATAGAGAGAGGGTTTCCATGGGATGGGTACCCAGAGAAAGTTCTCTAATTTCTAGAAAAGAGAGAGAAGTTAGGAGTTGAGTTTTATGTCCATAGATGACATGCCTCCATCTCTCTCTTCATTTTCACCTACTTTTCTTTTGCATTAGCCCCCCCACCAATGTTGCCTGTGCTCTGCTACTGCTATGCGATGTAGATCACCTACTTTTCTTTTGCATTAGCCCCCCCCACCAATGTTGCCTGTGCTCTGCTACTGCTATGCGATGTAGAGAGACAGGAGATTGGAACGAATCACTGCAAGAAATAGACACCCAAGAAGAAGATATAAATATATATTGTTCTAAGCTTCTGGTTTATTTTGGTTTTATTTGGGGTGGTTCACCCCCTATCTGTAACAGGGGGTGAACAAAGAAAGGTTGGACGAAGAGAGAAGGAGACCGATTCGTGAAGATTGAGGAAGGAAAAAAAAAAAATTGATTGAAAATAAAAATAAATAAATATATATATATATAAGATGACAATTTTGCCATCTAAATTATATTAGTTTGGATAGATTTTGTAACAGAATGATCTTTTAAAATTTTGTTCATACGTAAAGCATTTAAAATGAAACGCATAAACTTATAAGGACTACTTAGAGATGTGTCAGTAGTTAGAGGATTGAAAATGTATTTTGCCCTTAATATTATAGTGATAGATATATATATGTAAATGAGGTTGAAAGAAAATATAGAGTGATATAGAGAAATATAGAAGAAAATAGAGAAAATAGTATGATATTATATAAAATAGTGATTATGTTTTTATTTAGATTTAAAAGCAGTGAAAAGTGATCTTTTGTGATATTTCACATATATTATTTTCTCAATGATTTACGGAGAATAAGGTTTGTGATCAGTTTAATATAGTGATGTCTTGTTTTCATCTCGACTTCTTGAATCGTTATATTTTGGGAAGAGCTCGTTATTCAATCTTGTACATAAAGAAGACGTATCTATTCTTAGAACAATGTTTACAAGTTTCTATCCATCAGATATGTATTTTATCTTTATTTTTATTTTATTTATTTAATTGTTGATGTTTTTAGTTATTTAAAAAGATTGAAATTGCATGTTATATTTATTTAGTTTGACTTTATATAATTATGTAAAAAAAATTCAACATAAACCAAAGAACAACTATAGATCAAATGACCCTCACATCTATCTCTGCCATAACCAACTCAATCATATCATATCTTTTTTTCTCTATATATGATATGATGTTAATTAAACATTAGATCAGATGCGTTCATAAAAAATGTGATCAAATTGAATGGTGGTAAATGTTGTGCGGAAGCGTGTCGGGTGGACCCAACACAGAACAAATATTATGGGAGATGAAATGAAAACACACACACTCACAAACAAGAACACAAGTTTTAACGAGGTTCGGCAATTTCGCCTACTCCTCGGGAGCAACTATGGAACTTCTTTATTTGACAATAAAATACAAATAAAGAATACAAAACAAGGTCTTAAAACAACTTAAGACACTTGTGCAAAAATTCACTCAATTGTGGCTATTGAGGAATTGAACTCTCTCTCTTAATGTACTTCTTCAATTGAGAGATATTGTTTTCATCAATTGTGAGATGATTTTTCTTCAAAGCTCATGGTCTCAATTTATAGGGAATGCTTGAGGCTCATAATCTAGTGTGAATAAGATCCTTAGTGTGAATAAGATCCTTAGAACCTTCAACAATTGAGGTAGCCACAATGTTGGAATCAATTGTTGGAATCAATTTTGAATAACTCCATCTACCATTTTTGACCCATTTTTCTTCTTCCCTTTCATACCAAACAAATGTGTGAAAAATCTATTCACACCATGAAAAATGTTAGCCCAATTTTGTTGACAATCAAGCCAACAACCAACAGTAAATGCGTCTGCAGCATTACGCTTTGTTATTTAATTGCCTTCAAATAATGCGGAGGCTTTGATTCGGGGACAAAGGCTGGAAATGGATCGCAAATTGTTCCACGAAATCAACATAAAAATTCGAAACCGATAATTCACTTGTAGTGCTAATAAATTTAAGAAAAGTAAAATTAACAATCAATATCTATTAATTACCAATGAACCAAATAACCCGGTAGTTGTTGCAACAATTTAAATCACCTCAAATTTAAGAATATATAAAGTAGTGGATAAATATTTTTTCCTTTTTTAAATTAACTAAACCTCTTTATCATGATGTAACTGCTCCTATGTTACAACATTCAAGCATCCCTAACAGGCAATACTTAGAAATTCAACAAAAAATCTAGACAAATATGGGCCAAATTCGTGAATAGGTTTAGGACACATTTTGTACAAAGAGTATATTTAAGGTCCAAACAATTTCAATTTATAAATTAGAGAACAAATTAAGTGATATCCCAAAAAATATATGAAAAGGTATCATCATCGTCATCATCATAAAAAAATTAAAAAATAATTAAATAAAAATGAACATAAAATATAATATAGGATGGTAAGTAAAAAAAATATTCAAAATTTCAAGGTAGGCACGCGCACACCATGGCCTTCATGTGGCTTTGGCCATGTCTGAGAAGGAATTCTTCGCTCCTCCCTCTCTCTCTCTATATATATCTTCTTGATTTAGGTTAGCAAATTATCAAGCCAAAGAAGAAAGAAAAAATATAGCCCAAGCTAGCCATGAAAGCTGGGAAGATAGAGGCTTCAGTTCAGATGAAGTCTCGACCGGACGAGTTTTTCTGTTGCTTCATTGAGAAAACACAACTTATGCCGGACGTCTGCTCTGGCAAGATACGGGGTGTTGATCTGCATTACGGCGATGGGAAGACCAGGGAATCCGTTAAGCTCTGGACTTATGTCATAGGTAGGTTTGGAAAATACTCAGAATTAATTTCTTGACAGCAGACGTTAATCTCTCTTTCCTATAATTATTAGAACTTTTGACACTTTATATCCTTGACGTTTGAATATTATTTCACTTTGGTCCCCATAGTTTTCATTTGAATATATGACATCCTAAGTTTTCTAATTGTACCACTTCAATCCAAATCGTTTTCCCTATTATAATTTTGAAAGGCAAATAGTCGAGTGTTGTGTACCTCAATATTTTAATGGGGGCTTTAAGGCCATTTCTAGCTCCCCCTCCCAGCCAAATTTTCTAGTAAAACACACATATTTTATATTTGTGCGTGTACATGTATTTTATTGGTGAGCACTGGGCATGAAACAAGATTGGTGGGAGAGAAAGGAGGAGACTTAAAATGACTAATAAAGTCCCCATAAAAATAATCACATGTGTAACAAGTGGCTATTTTCCTTTCAAAATTATAATGGGATAATGATTTGGACTATATTGAGATGATTAGAAAAATTTAAAGTGTTACGTGTTCAAATTGAAACTACAAGGACCTAAGTGAGATAATGGTCAATATATATGGAAAAATAATTAACAGAGCACATTGTAAAAATCGATATTTGAGGACCGAATGACAAATTGACAAATATCAAATTAATGGGAGGGGTACTAAGTGTTATTTATTCTTTTCACTCATATTTATGAGAAGCATGGTACTGATGATCATATGATAGATGGGAAAGTGGAGACATTCAGAAAGAGGATCAAAATACATGAGGAGAAGAAAAGCGCAAGTTTGTGGGAATAGGAGGAGATGTGATGAAGCACTACAAAACTTACAAGGTGACCTTACAACTTAACTCCAACATTGCCAAATGGAGCATAGACTATGAAAAATATAACGAAGAAACTGAAGCTCCAAACAGGTATCTGGACTGCCTTGTACATCTGGCTAAAGATCTTGATGCTTCACTTCTCAAGGCATAATTAAAAAATCCCACAACTCACCATACATATATATATATATATATATATATATATATATATATATATATATATATATATTATGTTCCCCCACCTTTAATGTATTGTGGTTATTATGGGTGTGTTTGGAGGGAGAAGACTTCCATTTTTTTTGTGCGCGTGAGTGCGTGTGTGTGAAAATAAGACAGTACTGCTAGATTTTTTTATTAAATATGGGCTAATATTAATTAAATTAATTATTTTATAAAAACGGATTAATAGATAGTCTATTCTATAAGCAGTCGAACTAAATAGTGATTACATTTTGATTTGAATTATGACATCTTTTTATGTAGAAGTCTAGTTGAGTGACAGTTTTGGATCTCATTGAAGTCCATTATAGGAGTGCCCAATAAGAAACCTTAATTATAAATATTAGGTCCCTTATTTAGTTTAGATTTAGGGTTTCTTCCCATTAAGAGCCACCATAACAAAATTTTAGATTATAGAGAGGAAGACCTAGTATGTAATCCGCTGCGACGATCAATCATCCGCATTGGCTGAAATAAGTACGCTTTTGGTAACCGTTCTTAAAATTGTTATGTCGTTTTAATCATATATGATTACGATCTTTAATTAATTTATTTATTATTGTGATTATGAGAATTTAATCAATATGTGGTATCAGAGCTAACCTACATTATTTAGGATCTACAGTTGAAAATTGAATATAAATTTATGGGAAACTCAAGTTATGTTCGATTAGGTTGTTTAATCTATACTTTTGTTCGTTCGTTTTATTCCTTAACGTCTAGTCGTTGAAAAATGTAGAAAGTTTTTATATGCTTAAATTTATTGAACCAGTCAGAATGTTGAGGTGTTTGTGTTCCGTACATCATGAAACCCTAATTAACTTCCATGTTAGAAAACCTCATTTCGTCAATAGGAAAACACTGTGATAATGATTTCATATTCCAAGCTGTCTTTCTTCCCCAAAACCCTAATTTTTGCCATCGCCGTATACCCCTAATCCGTGGTTCGCTTCAAGGCTACCACTAAATTTCAAAGCATGAATTCCATTTCGACTCACCGGATGTTCTAGCTCAAACTCGACCCACTCACCGGTAACTCGAAATGGTTCGTCATTGAGGAAAAAAAAGACAAACTCCAAGAGGATTCTCCGAAACCCCATCTGGTCACAATGTCTTACTTGGACATGCTCAACTACAGTCGCTAGAACAGAGTCGGAGATGGATATCGGGTTGGATTCTGATCCGATGACGCTATCGATTTCTGCGTTTAGGGTTTTCATCTAGCCGAGCATGTAGGCTTAGCGTTTGGGGTCGGCAGCGTAACCCCTAACCCTAATCTATCGGTATGGCCCATACACCGGAATCTTAGTTGCAGAGGGTCGGCGGCGTAACCCCTAACCCTAATCTTAGTTGCAAAGGGGATTGAAATTAGAATTAGGGATTTAGACACTTTGTATCTCGAAAGTTTGACTAGAATTTCACTTTGACACAAATAGTTTAAATTTAAACGTACACCTTAAAGTTTGACTAGAATAAATTTTGGGTCTACTGGGCCTAAATGTGTTTAATGGGCCCTAAAATTTTGAAATAAGGGATGTATTGGGCCGGAACTAAGGTATTTATGGACCATACATATATTCTGATGGGCTTATTGGATCGTTCTTTATTTATTACGAAGTTCTACTACTCATATTGCATGTTGGATTTTATGCACATGCTGCATTTGATTTTTGGATTCAAATCATTGTTGGAAAATGTATACATCTACGCTCTAGAATGGGTGTTTCTTTGGCTGTGTTGATTTCCTTTCCTTGGGAAGGATTTATGCTTGCTGTTGATCACTGGTATCGAAAATTGACAAACTCGTGAATCAAAGTGTTATAAGTGTATTTATTTGGAAACCAATAGACAGGCAAGCCATGCTGTCATGTTATGTCACACACTAAATTACACTTTGAGCCCCTAAAATATAAATTTTGTTGCAATTAGCAACTACATAAAATTAAATCAACTAAATTAGCTTAGCGAGTGAGGCACGTGTGTATTCATCCAGGATCCGTTTCGGGTCCCCTTTTTCCTGTGCACTCGTTTTTCTATCCTCTATATTTCTAGATAATGTATTTTATATTTTGAGGATGAAAAATATTTTTTAGTTAATTATTACTTATATGTGATTTAATTAGCTTAAAATTATTTTTTGGTATGTTTTTCTGTTGAAAATGTACCAAAAATTATGTTAGTTTATATGGAATAGGAGTGTAGTACTTAATCTCTCTAAATTAATTTTTTTTAATGTGTACTCTCCTCCTTAGTTTTAAGTCATATAAACTAATTTACTAATTAGTTTAAAAGTGTAGTAAAAATTATTGTTCAAAGGTACTTCATCTTATTTTGATTATATGTATATATATCGCTAATATGCACTGTTGTTGTTGGACAATATTATTTAATTTTTTCAATTCGTAACATTTGCTTAGGAATTCACCGAAGTGATTTAACCAACAAACTTTGCAAGATTTTGAGTTCTCATTTTATTGATGGAAATTTTTTTAGATTAATTTATACATTTACTTACCCAAAGGGGGTTATTGGACAAATTAATTTAATTGTTGGGTATATTGTTTAATTTTTTCCAATTTGGAACGTTTACTTGTGAATTGTTGAGGTTATTTCACCTAAGTGACTTAACCAACAAAATTTGCAAGAGGTAGAAGGAAAATATCAAGTTTGCTTTAGGAATAATAGACTTGGACATGGCTCTGCGTGAAGATAAACCTCATCGACCTACTGATGAGAGCATTGAAGTTGAGAGATCTCATTATGTGAGAAGGGAAAGATCGAACCATTTCAGTCTCATTTCAATCAAGGGGTCCATTACTGAGCATCTTCTTGGAAGAATACCTGAGAGTAATAATGCTAAGAAATTTCTCGTTGTTGTAGGAAATGTATACCAGACATCTAACAACGCTGAAATTGGGTATTTTATGGATGAATTGTTGAATATGAGGTATGATGAGATAAAAAGGCGTTTGTGAATTCGTTATGAGAATGATACATCTTCAAATTAGATTGAAGGCACAAGACATTCTCATTCCCAATAAGTTCATTGTTCATCAAGCTCTCAACACTCTATCACCTTCTTTTAGCCAAATTAAGACTGTCTATAATACCCAAAATCAAACTTGGAGTGTGAACAATCTGATCACTAAATGTGTCGCTGAGGAAGAAAAGTTGAAAAGAGAAAATAATGAATATGCTCATTTTGTTACTCCTGGAATGCTAAATAATTATAGGAGAGATAAAAAGACTAGAAAGCCCAACTTCCACGGTAATAGGAAAAGTAAGAATTTCAAGGAAAGTGGGAGTGAGAAGTAGAAAAATGTGGAAGCCAAGAACACAGTCATTAAGTGCTACCGCTGCAACAAGGAGGGTCATAAGAGGGTTGATTGCTTTAAGTTTAAGAATTGGTTAGAGACGAATAAGAAGGAACAAGGGGATAAGAAACTTGAGAAAACCAAGTGAGAAAGAATTAAAACTTAAAGTTGACAATGAGATCGGGATTGGTGTTGAGCATATTGGAACCATTGTTTTAGAATTAGATTCTGGGTTTCAACTTGTTTTGAACAATGTTTTTTGTGTACCTTTGTTTAGAAGGAATTTGTTTTTTCTTTCAATACTTTACAAAACTGAATATTATTTTACTTTTGCAAATAAAAGAATTGAGATGAGTTATAACTCTAAAGTGATTGAAAATTGTGTTTTATCTGATGTGCTTTATAGATTGTCATTATTATCTGCTTATTCTTACAATGTTGAAAATACTGCCGCTAAAAGATCATTGACTAAGAAAAGATCTTCGTTATTGTAGCATAAGCGTTTGGGCACATTTCTAAGGAACTAGTAAAACGCTTAATTGATTCTAGAATTCTTTCTTCTCTTAATTCTGATAACTTAGGAGTTTGTGTTGATTGTGTGAGAGGAAAATTGATTTCACAGAGACTTTTTCACCAGTTTCCACCAAAGATTTCTTTAGGCTAATTCTGGCATTGGTAGCTCCTTTTGACTTAGAGCTTCACCAAATGGATGTCAAGACAAATTTTTTTTTTAATAGAGATTTGAGTAAGGAGGTCTACATATTACAGCCTGAAGGATTTAAGAAAAATAGAAAAGAGAACATGGTATGCAAATTAAAAAGGTCCATTTATGGTCTCAAATAAGCTTCTCGTCAGTGGTACTTGAAATTTGATAAGATTGTGACATCTTTTGGTTTTGTAGAAAACAAGTTTGATCAGTGCGTCCACTTAAAAATTAGTGGGAGCAAGTTCATTTTCATGATTCTCTACGTCGATGATGTCCTGCTTGCTAGTAGTGATGTGAATCTCCTGCATGATACTAAAACTTTTTGGTCTGCTAATTTTGACATGAAGGATCTCAGACAAGCATCTTATGTCCTAGGTATTAAGATTCATCGTGATAGATATTGAAACCTTCTTGGGCTATCTCATGGAGCCTATATCGATTGTATGCTTAAAAGGTTCAATTTGCAGACGTGCAAAACTGTCAAGAAAAGCCTAATTGCATCCTCGACTATGTATGCTGAGTTTGTAGTTTGTTATGGTGCATCATCTCAAGCTGTTTGGCTAAGAAATCTGATCTTAGAATTGCAAGTTGTTAATTCCATCTCTTGACTATTGTGATTTATTGTGACAATAATGTAGTTGTGTTCTACTCTAATAACAATAAGATTAGTATGGATTCCAAGCATATGGAGATCAAGTACCTCACAGTCAAGGACTTAGTGAAGAAAGAAGACATCGTGATTGAGCATATAAGAACTGAGTCCATACTAGCTGATCTTCTAATCATATGTTTAAGGCCCATAGTGTTCAAGGAACATGTTGTGAATATAGGTGTCATCAAGTCTTTTGATTCTTTGGTTTAATGGGAGCCTTTGTAATTTTCCTTATTTCGATAATTATGTCGTATAAACATTGATCATTATTGTTATGCGATTTACAAAATTGAAATCTTTTTGCTTATTATATTATTGTCTGTCGTATTATTTGAATTGAATATATAATATGGTATCTTAAGGTATTGCGAGCCTTAAGAATTACAATTATATATTTTAGGATTAATAACACTTTACCCCCTTGTGATTTGGCCAATTTGCACTTTACCCCTTGTGGTTTGAAAATCGCCACTTACCCCCCTATGGTCAAATATTTATTGCACTTACCTCCTTATATATCAGGGGATAAATGGATTGGAAATCTAACCACAGGGGGGTAAGTGGCGATTTTCAAACCACGGGGGGTAAGTGCAAATCGGTTAAACTATAGGGGATAAAGTTCAATTAAGCTTATATTTTATTGCATACTATATTATTTGAATTGAATATACAATATGATATATTAAGATATAGTGCCTTAAGAATTACAGTTGTATATTTTGAGATCTCGTGGTGAATTATTAGTGACATATGACTTGTTAAAGTCAAACAATTTTATATTATTGAGAAATTACAATTACAATTTTATTTTGTTAAGAAATTGTAATGAGAACTGATAAGAAACAATGCATATAAATAATGATTACATGTTGCCATTTGTTTCATACTACACTATTGGGCTTACGATCCATGTCAATATGGTTATAAGTATTCGTGATAATGAAGGGTCTTACATTTGTTGAGATTAACATATAAATTATTATAGTTCAATATTAAAATCATGTTGGACTGAATATATTCATCAAAATATTACTTATAGACTATAATTTCTTTAAAATGTATGTCCTTTTAATCAATATGATTACGATCTTTAATTAATTTCCGTATTATTGTTATTGTGCGAATTTAATCAACAAGTACATGTGTAAGAATGATTGTTTGGTTAGATTATGAAAATAGTTTTCACTCAATGGAAAGCTAAAAACTGTTTTTGAATTTTAAACCAAATGAACCGTATGAATTGTATTTTATTATGTGTTATGATTCGTTCTAAATGTTTTCTTATGGCCTATTGCATTGTAAACTTAGTCCCTTCTTATTTGGAAAAATTACCAGGAAAACCTATATTAAGAACCAAATTACCAATTAATACCAATTGTTTACGGTCAAACTAATCTCATTGACTTGACTTTTTGAACTGTTAAATCCCAAATTTGAAAAGGCCAAAAATATTATGACCAAAATATCTCTAAAAGATCTATGGAAATTAATAGTTTTCCTTATGAAACAATATTAAAAAAATTCCACAAATAACATGCGTTCTAGTCAACAAATGTTATATTTAACATCCAAACAATGATCAGGGTTATGATTATGTGCTCGTGGAGGACATATACCCTAGTTTACAAGCTGTTTATGTTATATGTGTTGGGAAAGATAATAGAATAAGATTTCTACAGTCCCAATATGTTTTTTTAAACCAAAATAGAACAGAAATAACACCAAAATTTTAGCGTGGAAAACGTTCCTCAATGAAGGTAAAAAACAATAAAACTCGTAGGCTACATAAACTTCCACTGTAACAAATAATAGGATTCCAAACTTCACTCATTGGTGAATCTCCCAAATAATACAAAAATATGTATATTCAATTTGTGGATAAAATCGTCAAAAATTGGTTCTCACTATTCCTCACAGGAAGTCTCTCTCGGGATTTTTCTCTTTCATAGGGATTTATTTATTTATTTATTTATTTATTCTGCATAAAAAGTTATATTATCTTTCTTTGCTCATCCCTTCTATTTATAGGAGAGAGTTGAAACATTTTTCCTGTACGACATTTTTCTAATTTTGGTTAGCTTCCTCTAGTTCCTTTTACCTGCTTCTTCTTTTTTCTTTTATCCATTTGTGGACTTCTATTTTTGGAATCAATCTATCACAATTGGAAGTGACTGACCCTGCAAAACTCCCCTTGCGACCAATTTAGGGTTCAAGTTAAACCTGCAACTTCTTAGCAATCTATAGTTTTTATCTCGGTAGAGCTTTTGTCATCATATTGACCTCGTTATCATTAGTGTGGATATTCTAAAGCTATAACAATTAATTTTCTAACACATTAAGAATCTAGTGATACCTCACATCAGTATGTCCAGACTTTGAGTGAAAAGTCAGGTTTTTGTTGAAGTGGATTGCACTCTGACTATCGAAATAGATAATATAGTTCCTATAATTCTTACCCAACTCTTGCAGGAACTTCTTCATTCACAGGATCTCCTTACATTCTTCATTGATTGCGAAGTGTTCTACTTATGTGCTGTATAAGGCAACACATTTTTATAACCGTGATTTCCACGAAACAACTCATCCTCTAAATATTATCAGGTATCTAGATATGGATTTTCTCGTATTCACATCGTCAACCATATATACATCTGTATATCCTTCCAATACAGGTTTACTATTGCCGAAATATAAACACTGACTAGATGTTCTCTTGAGATACCTGAGTACCCATTTGACTATCGCCCAATGTTCATTTCCTAGATTTGAAAGAAAATGGATCACAATACCAACTACATGAGCGATGTTTGGTTTGGTGAATACTATGGCATACATCAAATTGCTAGCTACCGATGCATAAGCCACCTTATTCATTTATGAAATTTCCACCTTACTTAAATGACATTATCTCGGGCAATGCTTGAAGTGGCTTGTAAGTGGAGAACGAACAAACTTACCTTTACTTATGTCGAATCTTTGAAGAACCTTTTCAATATATCGTTCTTGAGATATCTAGATTCTAAAATTCTGCCTGTCACGAGTAATCGTCATGTCGAGAATCTTCTTTGTTGGTCCTAAGTCATTCATTATAAAGGACTTGCTCAACTCTTTCTTCAACACGTTAATATTGTCATTGCCATGGCCTACGGTTAATATGCCATTAACATAGAGTAAAATAATAATAAAGTCACTATAAGAAAATATCTTGATGAAGGCGTAGTGATCCGTCATTATTCAGTTGTACTCATTTTTCTCTATAAATGAGTCAAAATTTCTATACCACTACTTTGGTTTCTGTTTTAGACCGTACAAACTTTTTTTTCAATCTATACACCAGTTTCTATTTCCCTTTGACTAAGAAACCTTCGGGTTGCACCATATAAATTTTCTTATCAAGATCTCCATACAAAAATGTAACTTTTACATCAAGTTGTTCAACCTCCAAGTCTAGACCAACTGTAAGGCCAAGAACAACTCGGACTGAAGACATTTTCATCACGGGTGAAAACATTTTGTTGAAATAAACACCCTTCATATACCCTAATCCTTTAACAACTAATCTTGCTTCATAATGTGATTGTGAGGAGTGTTCTTCGTTTTTTATCTTGTATTCCCACTTGTTTTTGAGAACTTTTCCACCCTGCAATGATTTTACCAAATCAAATGCATGGTTCTCATACAAAGATTTTATTTTTTCTTGCGTGGCATTTAACCACTCGTCCCTATGTTGATCTATGACAGTTTCTTCATACCTCTCAAGTTCTCATCTTTCAGTGAACATCATATAATTTTGAGAAGAATTTCTACTACTAGATTGTCTCTCTCGAGTAGATATTCTTAGTTCTTGTTTGACTTTTTCTGAACTACCATCTAGTAAAGTAATATCATTAGTATCTGGTACCTGTTTTCGGTCAACAGAATTTGTTGGTGATGAGTTAGGTCTAGGATCTATTGGAATTTTATCTATTTGTGGCTTTTCTAGTTTCTCAAAGTCTTCTACTGTTTGATCTTCAAGAAATACCACATCTTTACTTCTTATAATCCTTTTGCTAATAGGATCCCAAAGTTCATTGCCAAACTCTTCATGGGCATATCCCATGAAGATGCATTATTTTTCCTTACCAACCAACTTGAACCTCTTATCTTTTAGAATATGGACAAATTCTCTGTAGCCAAACACTTTTAGGTGTTTATAAAAAATGTCTCCAAACCCTTTATGATATGTCATAATTTAGTGGAACTGATGGAGAAATGTTGATTAAATCAACGGTTGTCCTCACTGTCTCTCCCCAAAAGAAGTTCTACAATTTTGCATTTGAGAGCATACGTCTAACTTTTTCACAAATACTTTTGTTCATTCTTTCTATGACATTGTTGTTTTGAGGTGTCTTCGATACTGACTTTTTCAGCTTGATACTGAATTTCCTATAGTAGTCTTCGAATGATCTACAATACTCACCACCATTATCTGCATACATACACTTCAAATATCTGCCATTTTTTCTCACAACTTTTACATGAAACTACTTGAAAATTTCCACCACTTGATCTTTAGTTTTCAAAGCAAAAGCTCACACTTTTCTAGATTGGTCATCTATGAAAGTCACAAAGTAAAGAGCACCTCCTACTGACTCATTGTACAGACATATGTCTATATTAGATCTAAAATATTTATATTTCTAGATGGGGGAACGATTATGAAATGTAACTTTGTGTTGTTTTCCCATAACATAATCAACCCAAGTTTGCAGCGGTATACCTTTATTCTTGGTAAGAACTATTTCTTATAAAGGATTTTAAGATCTTTCTTACTCATGTGTCCAAGACGGTTATGACATAACTCGATAGGGACTTCTTTTTTGGTTGTATTTACCTCTCTTCTGCATAACTTGGCTTCTGTGAGATAGAGTGAGGTATCTTTCTTGCCTTTAGCTATCATCAAATTACTTTTGGTAAGTTTTCATATACCTTTATGTTGGCTCAGTAGAATACTCAAGAGGAGGGGCGAATTGGATAATTAAAAAATTATCAGAATAAAATTCAATAAATCAAATAATTAATTTTAAACCTAAATTAATTATTATCTTTATAACACAACAGAATAATATAATCAACTAAGTGCACACCCAAACAACAAAAATAGGAAAAAACATATAAAAGCACACAAAAGATTTATATTGGTTCACCAAGTTACTCTTGGCTAATCCAGTCCCCCGAGCTCCATGGAGGTCACACCCACTAAAATAAAAATCCCTTTAAAGGTAGGAACTAAACCCCCACACCGATTCTTTTACAGGTTTAGAATCAACCTTTAAAATATTCTTTTCTCAGGCTAAGGAAGAACCTCTACTTTTTACAGGTTAAAGAATAACCTAATTCTTTTTTTTAACATTAAGGCACAAGAATCAAAACCTCTCAAAACACTCCAACTATCATTTTTATAGGTAAGGATGGAACATTTACAAATCACTCACAATGCAATTCTTATCCAAGAAGAATCACTACCTCAATCTCTTTACAGGAAGAGACTAAAACCCAATTACCCCTGATTAAATACTTCTAATAGTATTTAATCCATCACAACTCACCAATACAAAAATTGATAAGAAGTAAATCTCACTCGGAGTTTCTACCACCCCAGATAAACACTAACTCAATTAATATCCCAACTAGTGATAGAAATACATAAGATACAAAAATTTGATTTCAACAAGATATGAGTAGCAAATTGGAGCACGTAATCAGTTTCAAGAAATTGTTTACAAAAGATATTTTCTTCAAAAAATCAGAAACAATTTCTAAGATCAATTTTCAAATATAAAATAATAAACAAATAATAAGCAATATGAAAAAATCTAACCCGCAATCCACAGAAATAATGATTAGAACAATGTAACTTCAAATCCGGTATCAACAAAAATTGATCGCAATTGATTCTCAAAATCACTCTTAAAAAAGCTCACAATATTGTAGAATGATAACTCTTATAAAAGCTCATAAATTATATAAACATTTTTAGCTCTCTCTCAATGAATGATTAGTCCTAAATAAAATTCGTAGGTCTATTTAAAAGAATATGTAATTCATCTTCTAACGACTAGTTTACATGTGTCATAACAAATAAATGTTCTTATAAATCCCTTATATCATAAGGACTTCATTTAAGTTCAATTCCACTTAAAAACATCTTTCAAATCTCTCAATTAAACCCCCCCAAAGTATTTCTAAATCTTAATAAATAAGTATAGAATCTATTTCAAGTACCAAATTGAGAAATATTAATATTTAATTAACCATATTAATAGGATTTAATTAGTATATGAACCATATCTTAAATATAGATAATATCCCCTAAATATCTCTCAAATCCCAACCAAAAATGGTTACTTTTGGATATAATCTTGGATCAAATAGTATCCTGAAACAGTGTGTTCGGTCGACTGCCCAACTCAGGTTGAAGCTAAGCTATCGCCGCTGTGTGCATAAGTCGACCACCTGGTCGACTCACAGATTGAGAGAGTTCAGTACTACTTCACCGGTCAACATATCGGTCGACTTGTTGATTCAAAAAGTTCAGCCCTTCTTGGTCAGTCGACCTGTCGATCGATTTAGAGATACAGGATGTTACAGCTTCTATGTCCGGTCGACTCACAAGTTGGCTGCTGTGCCTGGATCTTTTCTCTGAATACATTTTCAACTTATTTTCTTTTACAATTTCACCCTTTTAACCATTTTATTCTCTTGATTAGCTTCACTAATATTCTTATATTCTATTTTATTTATTCAAAATTATTTCTTCTTATTTTATATAGGAGCAAACAACTTAACTTAATCAAAACACACATAAAAGATAAAATACATTTTGTGCCATGTGTGTGTTCCTAAATGAAATATTAAGAGTTAAGATTCACTTGGATTGTTTTCCCTAATTTCTTCAAACTCTTAATTCTTCTTCATCATCTTAACATCTTCATTTCTTATCCATTTAATTTAACGTCTTCAATATTGGATCTTTAAATCACTGAAACACTCAATTAAATATTAGTTCTATCAAAACATCAATACTTAATTGTTCATCAAAATCTTAGGATCAATAATCTCCCCCTTTTTGTTGATAACAATTAACTTTGATGTTTTCTTCAAAATGAAATATAACCACATTCCACCTGAATCCGAGGACGGGTTCTTTAACTCATTAAAGCATCATAATGAAGATTTCAATAATGCACAAATTAAAATACTCATTAAAGCAAACATTACTAATTTCTCCCCTTTTACACAAATTTAAAATACTCAATTAAAGCATTTTTTTTTTTTTACATACTCCCCCTTAATCACACATCAATTAATTCTCCCCATTAATAAAACATCATCTAATTTCTCTTTCTTTATCATCTTCAAAAACAAAATTTACGGAGGAGGAAACCAACTCATGTAACTCACTTTAGGCATTCATCATAATGCTCATTGGATCAACTTTTAAAAACTTATTTAATCTCTTTTTAAGCACAAAACTTTCACTTTATAGATAAATAACACATCAAAACCATTCTCAACAAATACGATGTGGATCATCATTAAAGATAATAAATGTAACTAATTAGATCAAGTCTAGGTAATTCATCAAAATCTAAACATTAGCAGTCAAGAAAATCCAAATAACCTAGATTAATTATTACAGACCAAAAAATATAGTTGTGGATCTTGTCTGAATAACAACATACCAATAAAATCTAATGAGGGCTTTGTCTAGAGAAATGGTAGTAAAGTCCCATCGTACTAGTGGTTGGCTACTGCGGATATGGAACACCTGGCTAAATCATTTGTCCAAGAGTCATCTGTTGATGAAATGGCGTTGAAGGAACTGCTCCAAATGGTCCTGCGCCTGATGGTCCTATTGCAATAGGTCCTCCAAAGGACTGTTGTGCCCCATATATAGGATGTCCGGCAAAATATGGTTGGGCACTATACTGCTGCTGGTAGGTATGATGAGAAGACTGCATATACTGAAATATCTGTTCCAGATTTTCTGTAATTTTTTGAATCCAGCTTCTATGTTCGTATTCATCTGGACCATTTTATTTTCTAGCCTAGTCATCCTCTCATCCATAAAATCCGCATGAATTCTCAAATCATCAATCTGATCATGAATAAAGTCCATCTTCTGATCAATGCTTATCTCTCCTTTATTTTCTTCTTCCTTATATGCAGTCTACCTTCTCTGAGTCCTCTTCTTCACTCGTTTATTTCCTCTGAACTCATACCCCATCAATGAAGCATTTTGAACATTGATCCATCCTGGTGTGGTTGTCAAAAACCTGTACTCACCAGTATTAACTGTTATTCCAAAGGTATCAAATATCTTCTGGAGTGCATCCGCATAGGGCAGTATTCCCAAGGGTTTATGAACATGATGCCTCATATGCTCCATCATGATATGGGCTAAGTCCAACTTTCTCCCTTCCATAATTTCACTCATCAAGTACAAATCAAAGTCATTCACATTAGCACGACTTCCTCCTCTAGGCACAACCGAATAGGTTAGCACTAAGTGAAGAAATCAATCCTCAATGGATAATGAACCTACTTTGTCCCCCTCTAAATCAATTTTTTCCACAATTTCCATTCTATTGAAATTTATTGAAAGCCAATGATGGGTATTATATGGAAATACATCTCCTCTAGGTATTCCCAAAATGTAGCTTAACAATACCGCATCAAAATGAATTACTGTTCCTTTAACAAAAGATTTAATCACAAGATCATTATAGGTCATATTGCTATAAAACATCCGTACCCATACTGGCATCCATTTCTCTTTTTTATTGACAAACTCAATCCATCCCAAATTTCTAAAATACACTTCAATATCAATGTTTTTCTCTTTTAACTCGACAAAATCAGTAGGTTTGCAGCCTAAGACCCTACGATTGACAAATTCATCATTGTATTTTCTCTCAGCCTCTTCACTTCGAAAGAAAACATTGTCAAACTTAGCCCTATTTGCCCGATTTTTTATTCTAGGCAATTTTTTAAACAATCTAAAGTAGCCAATCTAGAATGTATCAATGAACCAAAGCCAAACAATCAATTAATCTGAAAATAATCAAACAGACTAAGGCTAATCAACAAGAACAGTCGAAACCCTAGAATGGGAGAAGACCAACCTGTTTCGCGAGAGAGAACATCTTCAACACAAAAATTCGAGCCTTAGACATGTTGATTCAACCAAAAAATCTTCAGATCTGAGCCGAAATCGACTGATTTTGTGTAATATAGGCTTGGACAAACTTGGGAGATGAAGGGTTTTGAGAGAAAAATGTTTTTAGGGTTTTGATGAAATGAAATAAAGAGGTCAGGTTTTTATATCCTGACACGATCAGTCGACTGATTAACTCAGAGTGACTCTCGGTATTCCAACCTAAAACCTCCGGTCGACTGATAAGTTGATTGCTCTATTTTGTTTTGATCAATTTTGTGTATTTAAACCTAATTTGATAATTTTAACTCAATTTTTACCTCTTATTTTGATCCACATATACTTTAAAAATATTTACTCACACATACACACACACACACACACACACACACACACACACACATATTTCAAGCGTCTAAATTTCAAAATGAACAGGCTCAATCTCCCTAACAAAATTAATAAACTTAAACTTTAAAAATTTCGATATACCTGGATTATCTTTGGGAGCAAGTGGTATGTGTACCTTAGGTGGATTACTAATTTCTAATTTGTTATCCTTTGATTCCGCCTTGATTTCCTCCTTCTTAGAAACAACAGTTCTTTGATCTGATTCAGTAAGAACCTTTTTGCCTTTGTTTCGTGCTTCATGCTGCTTTGGCACGACTTTGTAGATAAATCTTTTCTTGTCCTAGTATTTTGTCATTTGTTGTGGATATGCTTTGTCAGCTTTCACATATTGAGCTTGTTGCTTCTGTATTCTTGTATTTGGCACGTGCTTATTCTTCTTATTAGATACATTGAACCTTGGTTTCCTCTTTGGCATGACATATCCATTGTATCTTCTTGTCTGTTCATATCTCATTGTCGGCACGTGATATTCATTGTACTTTCTAGTATGTTCAAATCCCCTTGTTGGTACTTGGTATTCAGTATATTTTTGTTTAAATCTCTAATTTGTACCTGTACTAAAATTTTCTCTTTTTGGTATTCAATTATTTCTAGATCCAATAGGGTACTGATGCAACAAATAACAAGAGTTCTCATAATGACCAAATTTACCACAATAGAAACACTTAATACTGTTAGTACACCTCTTCGAATAGTCATTGTTTCTTATCGGAGCATAATATTTTCTGCGATTTTTAGAAGCAGCTTTAGTAACTATTGGTTTTTCAAAACATTTACTACTCTCAACATCCTTGAATTTATCAATTGCTTCTCTATGCTCCTTTTGAGTCTTCTCAAGTAACCGTTCATTGGTACTAACATTTACCTATAAACCAAAATTCTTTTTATGCATAAATTCAAGATCATTCTTAAGAATTTGGCACTCATTTTCAATAGAATGGATTTTCAAACGAGCTCTATCAAGTTCACACCTTGTATTGTCCAATTCAATACTTAAGGCCTCATTCAAAGTTTCAAGATTTTTTCTTTTAAATTCATTCTGTTGAAGATCATAAAAATCATTTTTTAAAATCTCAGTCTTATCCTCAAGAGACTCAAGTTTATCATACAACTTATTGATTTCAGATAAAACGTTTTTAAATTCAACATTTTCAAAATATTTGTCCAAATTCTTTATCTTGAGAGATTTGATAGTACTAAACTTCTTGTTTTCAAGAGTTGCAATCTTTTGCTCTAGTTTAAAATTCTCTTTTCCAAAAACATAAGTAAGAACAATAAGCGTCTCAATAGCTTTATCTGCATTCTTATCATTGCAAATAATATCAAACTCATGATCAGAACAATGACTATTAGGACAGACAAAGTTAACAGTAGCACTCATAATATCAGAATCAAGACAATTCATATGATCTTTGTTAGCTAATAAATTCGAGCTAAACTAGCTTTGATTCCAATTGTTGGTTCAGTAGAATACCCAAGAGGGGGGTAAATTGGGTAATTAAAAAATTATCAAAAAACAAAAAATCAATAAATCAAATAATTAATTTTAAGCCTAAATTAATTATTATCTTTATAACACAGCGGAATAATATAATCAACTAACTGCTCACCCAAACAACAAAAATAGCAAAATAAATATAGCAGCATACAAAAGATTTATACTGGTTCACCAAACTACTCTTGGCTAATCCAGTCTCCCGAGCTCCACGGAGGTCGCACCCACTAAAACCAAGATCCATTTAAAGGAAATAACCAAACCTTCACACTGATTCTTTTAAATGCTCAGAATCAACCTTCACAATATCTTTTTCTCAGATTAAGGAAGAACCTCTACTTTTTACAAGTTAAAGAATAACTTAATTCTTTTTTTTAACACTAAGGCACAAGAATCAAAACCTCTCAAAACACTCCGACTATCCTTTTCATAGGTAAGGATGGAACCTTTACAAATCACTCACAACGCAACTCTTATCCAGGAAGACTCACTACCTTAATCTCTTTACAGGAAGAGACTGAAACCCAGCTACCCCTGATTAAATACTCCCAATAGTATTTAATCCGTCACAACTCACCAATACAAAAATTGATAAGAAGTAAATCTCACTCGGAGCTTCTACCACCCCAGATAAACACTAACTCAATTAATATTCCAACTAGTGATAGGAATACGTTAGATACAAAAATTTAATTTCGACAAGATATGGGTAGAAAATTGGAGCACGTAATCAGCTTCAAGAAATTGTTTATAAAAAATATTTTATTAAAAAATCAGAAACAAATTCTAAGATCAATTTCCAAATATAGAATAATAAACAAATAATAAGCAATATGGAAAGATCTCACCCGAAATCCACAGAAATAATTATTAGAACAATGTAGCTTCAAATCTGATATCAGCAAAAATTGATCACAATTGATTCTCAAAATAACTCTTAGAAAAGATCATAATATTGTAGAATGATAACTCTTATAAAAGCTCACAAATGATATAAACTATTTTAGCTCTTTCTCAATGAATGATTAGTCCTAAATAAAATTTGTAGGTCTATTTAAAGGAATATGTAATCCACTTTTTAACAGCTAGTTTACATGTGTGATGACAAATAAATGCTCATATCGACCCCTTATATCATAAGGACTTCATTTAAGTTCAATTCCACTTAAAAACATATTTCAAATCTCTCAATTAAACCCCCCAAAGTATTTCTCAATCTTAATAAATAAGTATAGAATCTATTTCAAGTACCAAATTGAGAAACATTAATATTTAATGAACCATATTAATAGGATTTAATTAGTATATGAACCGTATCTTAAATATAGATAATATCCCCTAAATCTCTTTCAAATCCCAACAAAAAATTGCTACTTTTGGATACAATCTTAGATCAAACGGTATCCTGAAACAGCGCGTTCGGTTGATTGCCCAACTCAGGTTGCAGTCAAGCTATCGCCGCTGCGTGCATAGGTCGACCGCCCAGTTGACTCATAGATTCAGAGAGTTTAGTACTACTTTACTGGTCGACTTGTTGATTCAAAGAGTTCAGCCCTTCTTGGCCGGTCAGCCTATCGGTCGACTTAGAGATACAGGATGTTATAGCTTTTATGTCTGGTCGACTCACCAGTCGACTGATGTGCCTGGATCTCTTCTCTAAATATGTTTTTAACTTATTTTCTTTTATGATTTCACCCCTTTAACCATTTTCTTCTCTTGATTAGCTCTACTAATATTCTTATATTCCATTTTAGTCATTCAAAATTATTTCTTCTTATTTCACATAGGAGCAAACAACTTAACTTAATCAAAACACACATAAAAGATAAAATACATTTTGTGTCATGTGTGTGTTCCTAAATGGAATATTAAGAGTTAAGATTCACCTGAATTGTTTTCCCTAATTTTTTCAAACTCTTAATTCTTCTTCATCATCTTGACATCTTCATTTCTCATCCATTTAAATTAACGTCTTCGTTACTGGAACTTTAAATCACTGAAATACTCAATTAAATATTAGTTCCATCAAAACATCAATACTTAATTGTTCATAAAAATCTTAGAATCAATACTTTACCAAATTAATTATTGTAACCTTCGTCGTCAAGCTTCCCGATAAAATTAAGTTAAGACAGATATCAGGGACATGTCTCACATTTTTCAAAAGTAGCTTGCATCCGATATTGGTTTCTAGACAAATATTGTCGATACCAACAATTTCAGATGCACCATTATTTCTCATCTTTTGACGTCCGAATTCTCCTTAAGTGTAACATGAGAAGTAATCTAGCTGGAACATGACGTGGAAGGAGGCGTCTGAGTCAATTACCCATGTGGAATCTTGGGATACAAGATTGACATAGTCATCATCTCGAACAATGATAGCTTCATCAATGATAGTTGCGAGGTCATTTGTTTGGGTATGTCTTCTTTCTTTAAACGAAAACGAATTTAATTTTTTTTTGGTTTTTAATAGAAGAAAAATAAATAATAAATCTACAATGAAAATAAAATAGAGAACTAGGTTCGAATTGTGGGTTACTTATTTTGAGAATTATGTTATTTTCGTATTTTCTATTCAAATCGAATTTATACAAACGAGCGTTCCTAACTACGAGTCAGAACTACTGGTAGTGCGGGAAAACACACACCGCTACTTACACTCGCAAGTATACGAGGTCTAAGTTTTAGTATAGTGTGATCGTTAAGATCGGGTTATCGTATCCACAGGGATTGGTGTCGTTACTGTCGAATACCGCATTTGTCGTGACCTAAGTTTATCTAGGCGAAAAGCAAATGTATTTAATTAATTAAACTAATACTAATATAACCTAAATTAACTACATTATTATGCTAATATGTTTTAGGTTGAAGAATAGCCTAGGGATTAACGTGTTTACAAATACGTGTTCAATCTCGATTTACTCACGTTTACATTGTTTGACCTATTTGACAACCTCGGTACGTAAACTCCACCGCCACCTCTCCCGAGTGTAAGACAGGGGAATACATGACTTCGAGTCAACGAATAAGTCCCCCTCAATGTCTTAACGACCCTAGGTCACGTGAGTCTCATCCAGCGTCATTGATAGCACACAATCCAACTCCCTCTCGGGTTATTGGATCGTCATGTTGTATTTACCCTATCGACAATCTCCGTTCTAAAACTCCCTCTTCACCTCTCCCGAGTGTAAGATGAGGGATATAACGTAACTTCGAGCCAACAAAGAAGTCCCCCTCAACGTTAGGTAGCGTGTGTCTTGCCCCACGTCATCGATTGTCCACGATTCAAACCCCGACCAGGTTATAGAATCATGGCGTTTGTTTACCCTGATCCGAATCTGGGGTTTGTCATAACCCCATATTCTCCATTTATCAATCCAAGGGTAATAAACAAACAATACGATAAATACAATCAAACTACGAAGAACAAACACAAACGCAACACCGAAATCATCCAAACAACGTATTTATAATTTTATTGTTAATCCTTATTACAATCCATATTTAACTCGAGGTCATAGCCGAATATACAATAAAATAACGAGCTAAACATGTTCACATGATCCTAAGATAAAGAAATAAGAAAAAACGATCGAAGAACTTAGCCTCGTCTGAAAATAAACCGCTAAGAACGCTCTACGATCGATTCGTCGTCTTCTCCACTTCGGGATGTGAGCTCCACACCTAAAACTCCTAAATATACCCTTAGATATAGACTAAGGGGCTAAAAAAGCCAAGGGGGCAAGAGAGTCACCAGCCAAGAGGGAGGAGATGGGGTATTTATAGCCAAAATATCTAAAAAATATCTAAAAATATCTCAAGACTGTGCAAGGCAAATCCGCTTAGGCGGTGGATTCTTCGCCTAGGTGGAGTTAAGTCAGTTTGGTCTGATAGCCTAGGCGGTGAAGTAGGCAGTGGACGTGGAGAACATTCTGTTGGATTTTCGCCTAGGCGAAGAAAACTTCGCCTAGGCGAGTGGTTATTAGTAACCCATCTGCGTCTTCTACTGGATTTTCGCCTAGGCGATAGAATCTTCGCCTAGGCGGTCGTCCGTCAGTAACATTTTGCTCTTCTCACCATCTTCACTGCTTAGGTGGTGGTCTGGACGCCTAGGCAGTGGGCCTGTTTCATCTTTTAGCCTCCGAGCTTGTTTATCCACCGTAACTTCGAACTGCTTTGGTTCGATCTCATCGTTTTAGCTTCAGTTTCCTATCTTTTTTCCCCACACACCTGATTTATACAAAAAGATAAAAATTAATTAAAACATAATAAAAATAACTATAAGTGTACTCGAAAACTAACAAATTTGGATTGGAATATATATAGGTTTTTCACACCTATCAATACCCTCAAACTCAGAATTTGGCTAGTCCTCGAGCCAAACGCACACACTAAAATGAAAAAAACAACAAACTGAATTCAATAACAAACAACCTAAAAACAATCTAAATATAACAACATGCGAGTTTTAAATTCTTCTAACGGCTAAGTTATTTTTTCCTCAATAACTGCTAGTAGTATTGAGTTCAGGCGGTAACACACAGCATGTAATGTTCTAGATTTTTGACATGCAATAATGGTGAACGCTATTCTAGATCCTGTAAACGTGTTAGTGCGAGACTCAATAATATAACTATACAGCGATCGGATTGGATTATCTACCAACGAAATTCATGACTTAGACCGTGAAGGACTAGGATTTTCATAGGCTTGATTAGGGTCCACTCTCCACTAATGTAGGTTTACTAGCTCATGAAGATCATTAGGACTTGGTACGGTTTTGGTACATTTGGCCAAGGGTAATTTGGAATACAAAACGGGTTAACGTTGTTAACTTAACGTTACCCAAGGCTCAACGCTTGGCACATTTACTCTCGAATCCCCATAGAAAGATTGGAAAACAATCCTGAACATGCATTGAAGACCGACGTACTCACTTATCAAAAGAAACGGAAATAAAAATCGTATTTACATTTGATTCTCTCTTTTTTTTAATTTTCTTTTCAACAAACACACCCCCAAACTTATTTGATTGTTACAATTGAATGGGTGTGTGAAATACAAATGAAAACCGACAAGTGAGTACTCAAATACCGAACCAATTAGAAGTTCACCCTAAACCCAACCGCTCACATCAAGAAGCCTTTGCAATGACTAACTTGATTCACTCAAATGTGCTTTTAAATTCAGCGATATAGGTTTGGAAAACAATCAACTGGCCAGGGTATTAGTTTATGTGTTCAGAATTGAATTTGTATTTAGGCTTCGACAAGGTAACGAGGGATAAACATATATCAAGGTAGGCTTCAAAGGTTTAAGCGACAAAGAGAATGCCTAAATTACGTCTCCTGAACTACCTCGCCTAGGATTTCGCCTCAAGTTTCCCCTCAGTCAAGTTCTAGAATCCTTAATGTATCATGAATTTGATTAATCGATAATCGTCCTCAAATCAATTGAATAAAAATACACTGAGTCTATGTGCTCGTGCAAATTAGGATCTACAATAATGTTTACCAAAAAGCATAGTCAAGCACACGATATCACACATGCATGGTTATTACCCTTGACTTCGAAAATAACCAGGGGTAATTTTTATCATCGGGTGACGGCCCAGATGAATGCAAAACTCAACATATAAACAACAACACAAAAACATAAACACATTCTAACCTAAACACACATGCAATACAGAAAACGATAACATATAAACTAACATACTACTACATACTACACATCACCGCCAAACTCAAAGTGAACAATGTCCTCAGTGAACCTAATCATCATTCTTCAACATATGGAATTAAAGCATGTTGACGAAGGGTGTTTAGAATACGGTGTTTAGAATACTTACCTGGGAGGCGAGATGATCTTGCCTCTGAATCAAGTCGGATGTGATGGATTTAACTTATTTTGACCTTGGGTTGCCTCCCAAGAAGGGCGTGATTTAATGTCCTTGGCCTGACATTTTCAGAATGCCCTCAAGATTGGCGAGGTTTTGCTTTGAATGGCACAATCTTTCAACGAAACGCCTCACCGGCTTATGTGCTTGGCCAAGCAACATAAAACGGATTGGAATCCCATCGAAAGTGATGCATCAATACCCGTCGATCTAACATTGCCAAGTACCCTGCATTGGAAATGAAAACAAAACTGCAAACAAAAATTATATACAAAATAAATGCCTAAAGTAAAATTAAGTCATTTACACACAATATCAATAATAACAACTTCGTCAATCCCGGCAATACGAAACACTTGCTTTTCCTATCTAAAACTTAAGTCCAGAGCCGTTACTACGTTTCTCCGACAATAACATCAAAACAATCCCCAGCAACGGCGCCAAATACTTGGTAGAGCGGGAAAAACACACGTCGCTACTTACACTCATAAGTATACGAGGTTTAAGTTTTAGTATAGTATGATCTTTAAGATTGGGTTATCGTATTCACAGGGATTGGTGTCGTTACTATCGAATACCGCGTTTGTCGTAACCTAAGTTTATCTAGGCGAAAAGCAAATGTATTTAATTAATTAAACTAATACTAATATAACCTAAATTAACTACATTATTATGCTAATATGTTTTATGGTGAAGAATCGCCTAGGGATTAACGTGTTTACAAATACGTGTTCACTTTCGATTTACTCACGTTTACATTGTTCGACCTATTTGACAACCTCGGTACGTAAACTCCACCGCCACCTCTCCCGAGTGTAAGACGGGAGAATACATGACTTCGAGTCAACGAAGAAGTCCCCCTCAACGTCTTAACGACCCTAGGTCACGTGAGTCTCGTCCAACATCATTGATTGCACACAATCCAACTCCCTCCCGAGTTATTGGATCGTCGTGTTGTATTTACCCTACCGACAATCTCTGTTCTAAAACTCCATCGCCACCTCTCCCGAGTGTAAGACGAGGGATATAACGTAATTTTGAGCGAACTAAGAAGTTTCCCTCAACATCTTAACGACCCTAGGTAGCGTGTGTTTTGCCTCACGTCATCGATTGTCCACGATTCAAACCCCGACTTGGTTATAGAATCGTGGCGTTTGTTTACCCTGATCCGAATCTAGGGTTTGTCATAACCCTGTATTCTCCATTTATCAATCCAAGCGTAATAAACAAACAATATGATAAATACAATCAAACTACGAAGAACAAACACAAACGGAATACCGAAATCATCCAAACAACGTATTTATAATTTTATTGTTAATCCCTACTACAATCCATATTTAACTCGAGACCATAGCCAAATATACAATAAAATAACGAGCTAAACATGCTCACATGCTCCTAATATAAAGAAATAAGAAAAAACGATCGAAGAACTTAGCCTCGTCCGAAAATAAACAGCTAAGAACGCTCCACGATTGATTCTCCATTTTCTCCACTTCGGGATGTGAGCTCCACACCTAAAACTCCTAAATATACCCTTAGATATAACCTAAGGTGCTAAAAAATCCAAGGGGGCAAGAAAGTCACCGGCCAAGGGGGAGGAGATGGGGTATTTATAGCCAAAATATCTCAAAAATATATAAAAATATCTTAAGACTGTGTAGGAAAAATCCACCTAGGTGGTGGATTCTTCGCCTAGGCAGAGTTAGGTTGGTTCGGTCTGATCGCCTAGGCGGTAAAGTAGGCGGTGGACATGGAGAACATTCTGTTGAATTTCCGCCTAGGCGAAGAAAACTTCGCCTAGGCGAGCGGCTGTCAGTAGCCCATCTGCGTCTTCTGTTGGATTTCCGCTTAGGTGATAGAATCTTCGCCTAGGCGGTCACCCGTTAGTAATATTTTGCTCTTCTCAGCATCTTCACCGCTTAGGCAATGGTCTGGACGCCTAAGCGGTGGGCCTATTTCATCTTTTAGCCTCCAAGCTTATTTATCCACCGTAACTTCGAACCGCTTTGGTTCGATCTCATCGTTTTAGCTTCAGTTTCCTATCTTTTTGCCCCCCACACCTGATTTATACAAAAAGATAAAAACTAATTAAAATATAATAAAAATAACTATAAACGTACTCGAAAACTAAAAAAATTGGATTGGAAATAGATAAGTTTTTCACACCTATCAACAACTCAGAAAAAATTAAATTGATTACTCACTGGCATAAGTTATATTCGGATTTAATTTCTACGTTACTCTAAATTAGGGTGAATTAAAATCTAGGCATAACTCATCCAAATCAACAATCAAATTACAAGAATATGATTGTATGATTATTAAATTTTGATCATAGGTATTAAATCTAACATTCTAGAAGTAATTGAATTTTAAGAAAAATCACTACAAAAGATATTTGGAAATTAAATCCGATCACAGTAAAACTATTTGAATAATAATATTCTTCATCTTACAATTGTTTACACATAATACGAAATTAAATTAAAAATACAATATTACATAAAATTAAAATTACTTACCTTAATCCTAACCACGATTGAAGGGAGATTAGTTGCTCTTGACTTGTTCTTCATTTACACAAGATATTCAACAAGCCTTCTTGAAGAATCCAACGCTAAAACCAAGCCGAAAAAAGAAAATATAAAAATAAAACTTAAAAAGATGAACTCCTAAACCCTATGTCAACTAAAAAAAAATGTCTTTTTGGTGTTTTATCCGATTCTCCGCTTGTCCCTAATAATCCCTCCATGCCATTTAATGGCCATAATGGCCATTTCCTTTCTCTGAATGACCATAATGGCCATAATGCCAATTTGATGTGCCAGATAAGTTTGGCTAAAGGCCCAACGTTTGGTTTGAAGGGCCTGGGCCAGCGGGCCAAGCCTTGTCTAGTGCACCAAAGGCAGATACACATTAAACGCTTGTAATGGATTTGCAGACCAGACTGAATCTGCAGGTCAGGTCGGCTCTGTCCGTGGGTTGTCGCCATTTTTTACTCCATTTTTCTTCAAAATATTGTATTTTTCATCCAATTCTTCAAATCAACAAAATCAAATGAAATAAATTAATTACATTAATTTAATTAATTCAAAATATTAACAAAACTTAGATTAATGGTGTTAGATCGCGTAAAATGTGATGCAAACAGCTTCAGCTCCTAATTTCGAGATTGCTCCATCTTAAATTTATGATATTTTGGTATGAAATGTTCGGGTTTCAGCTTCCTGATTTTTGGGATTGCTCCGTTTTCAATTTCTAACATTCTCAAATAAAAGGTTCGGGTTTGCCACAGTAATGAGACTTCTTGTCCTATCTTAATTTGGATTTAAATTATCATCTTTCTTGACCTTAGAAATTTCTATTTTGGTTTCTCCCATATTTTTCTTACTATCCTTGCTTTTCTAAGACAAGTGTTTCAAACTCAAGAATATTTACTTCGTCATTTCGTTTAGACTTTTCATTCAACATTCTATCTTTTACAATATCTATGGTAAGCTTACCATCTAAAGCAGAATTGTTAATCGACACAGTTAATGTGTCCCAACTCTTTGATAGAAAACTCAACATCAACAATACTTGCAACTCGTCATCTACGGTCATTTTCATAGAATTGAGTTGATTAACTATTCTTTGGAATTTGCTCATATGTTTTGACACACTGCTTCTATCTTTATACTTCAGATGACTAATTTTCTCATTAGATTTGCTTTATTTTGTGGGGTTGTCCTTGCATTCATTTTCTCTAATTTTTTCCAAAGAACATAAGCATTATGTCCATTAGTAAAATTTTGAAAAATTGTTCTTGTCAATCCATTGTTTGATTGGGGCTGCACATTTTCGGTTCAGCACATCCTTGTCATTTGTCGTCACTGTTGTTTTATGTGTCGATGTTACAATGGGCTTCCATAGATAATTGATGTACAAAAGGTCTTCCATCTCCAACTTCCAAATTGCATAGTAAATGCAGTCAATTTAATCATATTGTTTGTGCTCCCTCCATTTCAAAAACAGATCTAAGTCAACAGGTTTCACTTTGCTCAATATTTTTGTCATCGATAAATAGTACCGTGTATAGTACTCTATTAATGGTACCCATACATATAAATAGTACTGCATAAACGGTACCGTATAGATACCGTACATACACCATATATACACTATGAATAGTACCATATATGTACGTATGTAGAAGCAGTGCTTCGTATAGACGTATATATCTTTATAGTATACTATATATATGATATCCTCCTCTACTAGGCTCTTAAATCTGAGACCTATGGATCTGATACCACTTTGTTAGATGATAGGATAAGATTTTCACACTCTTAGTATGTTTTCTCAAACCAAAATATAACATAAATAAGACTAATTTTTTAGCGAGGAAAACCTTCATCAATGAAGGTAAAAACTACGGGACCCATAGACCACTTAAAACTTTCACTAGAACAAATAATGAGATTACAAACTTCACTCGTTGGTGGATCTCTCACTATTCCTCTCAAAAATCCTCTCTGAGGATTTCTCTCTTTCTCTATGATTTGTTCTTCTTCTGCAGAGAGTTATATTATATTCCTTTGCTCATCTCCTCTATTTATAGGGGAGAGTTAAGACATTTTCTAGTCTGAACAGAAAAAGTTTTAGCAAAAGCGGGTGAATTCAGCCAGTACAAGCGCAACCTTTTTTTTTTTTTTTTTTCAATTTTGGTGAGCTTCCCTGGTTCCTTCTACTTGCTTCTTTCTTTTCTTTTGTCCATTTTTAGATTTTTATTTGTGGAATTAGTCTCCCACAATTAAAAGTGACTAACCCCACAATATGTAACATCGATACACAATGTAACAATGTATTTTATCGTCTTATAACTTATATCATGTGTAATGTAACATGAAATTCAATCCAATGCTAAAAAAAGAACATTATATTCAACATCCAAATAAAAGACGAGAATTATAATTGTATACTTTACGGAAGACATATATTCTACTTTACAAGTAGTTCATTACGGGTTCTTGAATAATATCTTCTTCTTCTTCTTCTTTTTTTTTTCTTTTTCCTCCTTTTTTATTTTATTTTTTTATTTTATTTTTTGTATTAAAATATTTAAATATTAGTTGGGGATAAATTTGACAGAACATTTGTAAAAGATAATAAAATAATTCATAAAAGACATTTTTCGTAAAAATATTTTTAAAAAAATGCACGAGGATATAGTTAGAGTACCAATGATAACTCCCAAGCTATTAGACCATCTTAGATGTAATTAACAAGGGTGATTTCAAATTTGCAAAATCGTCCATAGAATTTGAGAAAATCAATGAAGATGCCCCCATCCCATGCCAAGTATCTTGACAGGCTAGTTGATTCCACACACAAGATGAACGAATCAATTCTTGAGGCATAATGGAAAATAATATTGTTGTACCTCAAAATTGTGATTTGAAAGTATAAGATGAATTGGATTTGAGTTTTTAAAGGGTTAATTATACTTTGCACCTTTGTGGTTAGATCGAATTACACTTTGTGTTTCTGTAGTATTTTTATCATCACTTACACCCATTATGCCAAAACTATAAGTACAATTCTTAAATATTTAACAGAATTAAGGGTAATTTTATTATTTTATTTTAAAATTAATTAAAGGTATTATTTTTATTTTAATTTAACCAATTCAACGGGATCTATGTAAAGAATTATTCAAAAATTAGGGGTTTCATTCAACTAATTCATTCTCTTGCCTTTTTCTTTATCTTTCTCCACCGTGTTCTTTATTTCCTCCTCTTTTATCTTCATTCACCACCCCCAGACTGCCTCCACCACCGCCATCCTCTCTCTCTATCTATTTCCCTATCTTTCTCTCTCACCTCTTCTCTCTATAATATATATGATGGGAAAAATTAATCGAATAAGAACGCGCAATAGAAATTAATTTTATCCCATTTTTGTGTGAACCTAGTAGGAATTAAATTAGAATAATATTTGAATAAACACACCACAATCATAATCACACGAAATAAATGATTTTAACATGGAAAATCTCCCCAATGTGGGAGTAAAAACCACGGGAACGAAATCCACCCAAAATCTTCATTATCACAAATAATAGGAATACAAGTCTTCTCTAATTACAACTAGAGGTACACAATCACAATACTTTAAGATCAAAATAACCTTGGTAACGAACAAGATCTATAAGAGCAAAATAAAGAGATCTCACCAAAATGAGGGCTCAAAACTACCAAAAAATAATTCCGCCGAAAATAGTAGCCTCCGAACTCATAATAAGATATTCACCGATCATATTGTAGAAGTAGGAGTTGCAAACTTTTTGTCTAAATTTCAGCCCAATCAGACGACAGATCGACCTCCAATCAGTGTTTGAGCGGAACTGCGCAACTAGGATTTTTGGTGGACAGTTTTTTCTCTCTTTCTTTCTTAGTGCGTTTTTTATCTTGTTACAACCCTAAAAACCTTTTTTTTTTTTTTTTTTTTTTTTTTTTTTTTTTTTTTTTCATGGGCTTCACATAGATTGTTACATCTCCACATGTTGGAAATCCAAGCCCAACAAATCTTTCTCCTTCCGACAATGTGGAGAGATTCGTCATTCCAACGATCGAGCGGTAAGTCTCAAGTTTTTCCTTTGCTAGAGGCTTCGTTAACATATCGGCACCATTACCAACCATGTGAATTTTCTCAAGTTTTAACAACTTTTCATTAAGAGTTTTTCTTATCCAATGGTTCTTGACATTAATATGCTTCGACCTCGAATGAAATGTAGAATTTTTTTGCCAAATAGATTGAACTTTGACTATCGCAGACTAACACATATTATTCTTGATTGAAGCCAAGTTCTATCAAGAACTTCTTCATCCATAGCAACTCTTTGCAGGCTTTTGTAGCTGCAATGAACTATGTCTCTGTTGTTGAAAGTACAATGTATTTTTGCAACCTTGATTGGCACGAAATAGTCCTACCTACAAAAGTAATCAAATAACCTAAAGTAGACTTAAGAGCATCCACATCTCCTATCATATCGGCATCTGTGTATCCAACTAGAACTGGCTTTCCATTTCCAAAACTAAGTCTCAGCTTGGAAGTGCCTTGAAGATACGTCATTATTCATTTTATTGTATCCCAATGCTTTCTTCTCGGATTTGAAAGAAATTGGCTAATTATACTAGTTGCATGAGCTAGATTTGGCCTCGTCCAAACCGTTGCATACATTACACTCCCAATTACTGAGGCGTACGGAACTCTTTCCATGTTTTCTTTCTTTTTGTCTGTGAAAGGACACTACTTATTGCTTGGCTTAAAGTGAGTGGCAAGAGGTGAACTAACCACTTTAACCTTATTTATATTGAATCTTCCAAGCACTTTTTCAATGTACTTTTCCTGTGACATAAGTAATTTTTCTCTTTTCTTTCTTAATAAATTCGAATTCCAAGAATATACTTTATGGGCCCCAAGTCCTTCACAGAAAAGACCTAGTTAACTACTTCTTCAATTTATCAATTCTCGAGGAATTCTTACCAATAATCAACATGCTATTGACAAAGATTAATAAGATGATACAATCACCATCACTAAATTTCTGCACAAACATACAATGATTTGAAGTAGTCTTTGTGTAGCCTTGCTCCCCCATAACTGATTCAAACTTCTTGTACCATTGTCTAGGTGCCTATTTCAAACCATAGAGAGTTTTCTTCAGCTGACACACATTATCTTTTTTGCCTTTTGCCCTGAAGCCCTCTAGTTGCTCCATATAAATCTTTTTCTTTAATTAACCATGAAGGAAAGCAGGTTTTACCTCCATTTGCTCAATCTCTAAGTCTAGGTTAACTGTTAAGCCAAGAACAATACGAATAGAAGACATTTTTAAAATTGGAGATAAAATCTCTTCAAAATTGATACATTTCCTTTAGTTAAATCCTTTGACAACTAGTCTAGCTTTGTATCGTGGCTGTGAAATATGTTCATCCTGTTTTACTTTGTAAAGTCACCTATTTTTCAAAACTCTTTTGTTTGTTAGTTAACCTCACTAATTCAAAAGTGTGGTTGTCATACAATGACCACATCTCATCTTGTATGGATTCAATCCATTCTCTTTTATGTTCATCTTCCATGGCTTCATCATAACACTCACGTTCTCCCCCCGTCAGTTAACAACATATTTTGAGGACTAAGAAAATGTCTAACGATTGGAGGAAGAGTATCTTAGTACTCATCTATAAAAATAAAGGGGATGTTCAAAGTTGTACGAACTATTGGGACATAAAAATTTTGAGTTATACTAAGAAACTCTGGGAGAGAGTGATAGAATATAGAATGAGATATGAAATGAGCATAGAAGAAAATCAATTTGAATTTATGCCCAGCAGATCAACCATTAAAGTTATTTATTTATTTAGGAGACTAATGAAAAAATATAAAGAAAAGAAGATAAATTACATATGATATTTGTGGACTTGGAAAAAGCTTATGATAAGATATCCAAAGAAGTTTTGTGGTGGGTGCTAGAAATGAAACAGGTATCCAGTGTGTATATCGAGGTAATTAAGGATATGTATGAATGTATAGTCACTAGAGTTCGAACATGAGGATATCATACTTGTGTATTTCCTATTAATATAGACATACATCAAGGATCATCTTTAAGTTTTTACCTCTTCGTTCTAGTGATGGATGAGCTCACAAAACATATTCAAGATGGAGTTCCTTGGAGTATATTGTTTGCGGATGACATCGTATTAGTGGACTAAAGTAGAATAGGTCTTAATACTAAGTTAAAAAGATGGAGAGAAGCATTAGAGTCTAAAGGTTTGAAGGTTAGCAGAAGAAATATAGAATACATGTATTGTAATTTTAGTAATACCCTGAGAAACGGTGGTGCAGTCAAAATTGGAGATGAGGAGGTACTGAAGGTTGATCATTTTAGATATTTAGGTTCAATAATTCAGTGAAATGGCAAAATCGAGAAGGATATTATGCATAAAATCAAGGTAGGTGGACGCAGATTTTTTAACTCATGCCTTACTTTACTCGTAAGTGCATGAGGTCAAGTTTTAGTATAATAGATCTTTAGATCAGATATCGTTCCATTGGGAAGTGTGTTTGAATAATTGAATATTGTAATTTGCATAGTCTTATATTATCTCAACAATCTCGGTATCTAAAACTCACTCACTACCTCTCCCGAGTGTAAAGTAAGCGAATATGTGACTTCAGGTCAACCAAGAAGTCCCCCTCAATGTCTATAAGACTCTTAGTCACATGAGTCTTGACCCAACCTCATGGATTGCACACTTTCTAACGCTTTCCTAGGTCGTTAGATCGTCGCGTTGTGTTTAACCCTAGTCCAAATCCGAAATTGCCTCTCCCGAGTGTCAAACTCTATATTCTCAAAACTAATCCTAATACTATTAAAAGTATATTAAAATTGCAATAAAATGGTAAACACAATCGGTTTTTGACAAACAACCATAAAAGAACATATATTCAAACAAACAAGTATTTATAGGAATTACAACCCCTAAATAATATTTATCTAGCTTAACATGATCATATCCATATAAACATTAAAACAAGAGGGATTCAACATCATTAGATATGGACAGTTAATTACAAAGATAAAAACAAAGGAAGAATGATCAAATCTTAGAGTGGAATAGTCCGCTATCGCGAAATAGTCCACTATCGCCAAAGATCGGTCCAGAATTGCTTTGTCTTCTTCAAATGATGAACCTTCTCATTGAGCTCTCAAGAATAGCTAAGAATCAGATCTACAAAGTTAGGAACGTCTTTTACAAATGGGGGAACAAAGGTGCTAAATACAAGGCTTGAAAATATCTAGAAAATATATTTTTTCTGTGTAAAGCTGACCGCTGCAGCGGTGGGTATGTTGGCTGGCTCATCGTTGCGGCGGTGGGCCAAGCCGTAAACTCTCTGAACTTTTACCGCTGTGGCGGTGGGACTTGTACAGTTTTCAGCCTTTCCCGTAATCTCACCACTACGGCGGTGGCCTGACTACCGAGGCGGTGGATCTGCTATCTTGACGCCTTGTTTCTTTCATCGTTTCTTTACCGTTTTCCCACCATTTCGCTCATTTATAGCTCGTTAATGTCCCTAGACCTAATTTACATAAAAAAATGAACAAAAACGCAATAAAATATTAATAAAACACTCGAAAACTAGCAAATTCGGCTTAGAAGTAGATTGGTTTTTTCAACCTATCAAATACCCCCGAATTTGGAATTTTGCTAGTCCTCGAGCAAAACACCCTAACACTAAAATAAACTAACTATACTAATTAACTATATACTAAACTAAAAATTAATAAACATTAACAACTAAGAAGTGAACACATGCAAGATCCAAGTTCAATGAAAGAAACCAAGTGGTTCTTCCCTCAATAGCCCTTGATCAGATCAAGTTCAGGAATAACATACACCACGTGGTGTTCTAGAATTTCAACACTCAATATCAATTAAAACCATTATAGATCCATTTAAAGTGTGTGTGAGAGAACTCAAATATACAACTATCCAAACACTAGATTGGATTATTCAATAACTAAGTTCATGACTTAAACCTTAAAGAATTTGGAAAACCATATGCTTGACTGGGCTCGACTATCTACTAATGTTGGTTTGGAAACTCACAGAGATCAATAGGGCTTAGTTAGCTTGGAGAACGACCAAGGGTATCACAGTAATAGAAAACATGAAATCGTTATAATTTAACAATACCCGAGGCACAAACGCTTGTTGCTACATCTCTCTCATCCGAGGCACAAACGCTTGTCGCTATATCTCTCTCATAACCCCAAACATTTAAAATACAACCTTGAACAAGAATTTAAGAACTTTGTATTCACTTGTCGAAAGAAACTAAATTAAAAACTATATCCACATATTAGTTTTTTTTTTTTTTTAGACAAACAAGCATGCCCCCAAACTTATTCGAATTTGTACAATTTTAGGGGCATGCAAATAGAATTAAAAGATGACAAGTGAATACATTAATACCAAACCAATAAAAATTCATCCGAAACCCCGATTGCTCACTTCAAGTAGCATAAACTAATGCTACTTGATTTCACTCAATTTTGAATCTTAGGCTTAGCGATAATAGTTTGGAAAAATTTAATAGGCTAAAGTATAGATACATGTTCAGAATTGAAAAGTTTATCGGCTTCGACAGGATAACGAGGGATAAAAAATTTCAGGTTAGCTTCAACGGTTCAAGCGATAAAAATGAAGGCCTAAATCACGCCTCAGGAATTACCATACTTATAATTTCACCTCAAGTTTCCCCCAATCAAGTTCTAGATTCCTTATTTTTGTCATGAACATATTATTGAATAATCGGCATCAAATCATTTGAATAATTATACACTGAGTCTATATAATCATGCGATTTAGGATCAAAATAATTTTTACCTAATCGACATGCTAAGAACACAAAACACACATGAATGAGATTTACCCCAAACTCAAAATACAATTAAGGGACAATTTTCATCATCGGGAAATGGCCCAGACGAACTCAACAACTCAACACGCGAATACTACTATATACATAAACATATCTATTCTAAATCTAAATACTTCACATGCATAAACAAAAAAATTAATTTAAAACTTAACTATTAATTAAAGTCTACATTATATATTAAAACTTCAATAAAGCATAAAATTTGAACATACATAAAACATAAAAAAAAAAAAAAAACTAAATATTTCTAGTTCAAATTTAATACATCAAAGTTTGTGTTCATACTTCTTTACCAAAAACAAAATAGAATGAACATTCCCCCCGAACTTAAACTAGGTAGTGTCCTCATTGCCTGAGCAGTGAAACCAATAATAGTTTATAGCAATGAAAAGAAAAATTGAGTGCCGACACATACCTAGGGGACAAGACGTAAACGTCTCACCCTCTACCATTTATTGGAAGGAAAGTCATCACAACCCTCAGGTCAGCGAAATGGATTGTGCGGCGGTTGCAACTGGTGCGGCTGGAATTGCGGTATTGGTGGGTAGAGATTCATGTCGATGCCAATGTGCTCGTAAATAAGCCGTTGGACTTATTCCTACTGCCGAGAGTACTGGTCCAGGAACATCCAGAGCTCGACTTGCCCATTTTGGATATTGAATTGTTCTTGGCGGAAAACGTGATTGTTGAGCTGGATATTTTGGAGTTCTTGGTATACGAGCTCCACATCCATCGAGGTCTAGTTGGGTACCTCGAGAACTAGGGTCTTAGACGGCCCTGCCTCTCTTTCTGCTTGTCCTTCCTCCTCTTTGGCTCTTTGGTCGCCCTGCCCCTATACTCCACCTTTCCACATTCTTGTTATCATGGATTAATCAAGCGAAGAGATAGGGGTCCAAGGGCTATCCCCTATGATCATGACGTTGGCTTAACGGAAGAGCTCGATCATTAATGATGGAAACGAAAGGCCAACTTTCATCGTTTGGATGGCATGAAGGATGGATGAATAAATCAAATACCTGACGTTAAATGAATTTCCTATTTGAATGGCATAAAGAGTCATTGCCAGATCCTTCGAAACATCGGATAGATGCAAAGTCGGAATAAGGCTCCCACAAAAAAAATGGTGCCATATTTTTGGAATCGGGTTAAGGAACTTCGCCAGAAAGATTGCGAAACCCAACCCTATGTGCGTCCATTGGATGTTACCTGTAGTCAGAGGCCGAATAACTGTTTGCATGCTCGGTTCAAAACCTCCATATGGTTCGTTAGTGGGCTCCGGCGGCGCTAATCCCACTATTTAATTAAATCATTCAGGATTGAAAATGATTGGGCAGTTTTGGACCTTTGTCCAGTAGTCTTCAGCTTCAATGATATTAGCATAGAACTCCCAAATTAAGGCCACCTCACCTAGGGGATCACCCTAGGGGAGGTGATTGATAGAATCGTTCCCAACCCCTACTGCGGATGACATTTCTAAATTCAGCCAAAAGATTATCCAACGGTCCAAAACCTCTCTGCGGGATGCGTGTTCTTGTATGCTCAAAACGATTAAAATGTTCTTCTACCTGCTTGGAAACAAACCAGGAGAAATCGTAATCACTAGTCGATCCCGATCCTTCTCCCCATGGCCTTTTTGAAGCAGCTCGTTTCGGTATTATCCCTAGCAAGCACAATCACAAAACAGAATAATGCAATCACAATGGAACAAAGCAAACCAACCCCCTGAATCCAAATCGTCAAGAACACGGCTCATTCACAAACCGCACACACCAACCACAATGGTTTAAACACAAATTCAACGATTTAGCATGTAATCCATCACCACACGATGCAACAATTTATAGAAATGATATTCATCACCAAAAATCAAGCAAAAACCCCAAAAAGAAAATGAAAATCCCGCAAATGAGGCCTAGGGTTTAGGACATAACCAAATTCAACCATTCTTTTAATGTAGATGCAAATCATCTTATAATTTCAATATAAACATGAAATATATGGTCAAAAACACTTACTTTTTGGGAAAATTGGATCAAAATATTTAAAATTTGGAAAAATCTCCCTTAGTGTTGCACGAACCCTAGATTCCGAAAATAGCTTGAAGGTTGAGTTTTTGGGTGATGAAAGTGGTGAAAATCTCTAATTTGGAAAGTGGAAGGTTAAAATTTTGGATTTAAGATGGTTTGGATGTAGGAAATTAGAGAGTTTTGGGATATTTGGGGTAATCGGATTAATAAAGCGAAGGGCTTCTTATTTGAACAAGGGCTTTACTGCCACGATGGTGGGATCACCGTCTCAACGGTGAAGCGCCTTTTTTAATTTTCCCATCCTAAAGTTTCACCGCTGCAGCGGTGGAGCATTTTGCTTAAAATGCTGAGCTCCCAATATTTTCACTGCCGCGGCGGTGAGCTCCTTCTGGTTTTTTTTTATTTCTACATGTTTTCTCAATAACGCTACACACCACTCACTTCCACTTCGCTCATTCAACGGTTTTAAGCACGAAACATAACCTTGAGTATTCACACTCCTTAATTCACTACCAAACATGTTCCAAGATCATTACGGTCTCCAAAAAGTAATTAATACAAAAGTCGGGCAAAATCATACCCTCGGTTTTATATAAAAAAAGATGTGCTTGATTTACTGTCCCTAGCGAATTTTTTGAATTCCAAGATCAGCCGTCAACGAGGGAGATACTCTCCACAACTCGCTCTTCATTTTCGAAGTAATGCTTAATCCATTCTCTGTTGACTCGGAAACTTCATCCATCTTCGCCTTCCAATTCGACAGAGCCGAATGGAAATACATGCTTGATATGGAATAGGCCGGACCACCGAGACTTCAACTTTCCAGGAAAGAACCTCAGCCGTGAATTGAACAACAGAACTTGTTGGCCTTGGTTGAACTCCCTCCTAACTATCTTTTTGTCATGATACCTCATCGTTTTGTCTTTGTAGAGCTTGGTATTTTCATATGACTCATGTCGGAATTCCTCAATTTCATTAAGTTGGAGGAGACATTGTGCACCAGAAGCTTTTAAGTCAAAGTTAAGTTTCGTAATCGCCCAGAATGCATGGTGTTCTAATTTGACGGGAAATTGACACGCTTTCCCAAATACTAATCGATACGGAGATATATTGATCGACGTCTTAAAAGCCGTGCAATATGCCCACAAGGCATCGTCCAATTTCACCGCTTAATCCTTGCGATTTGAATGAACAGTTTTTTCCAAGATTTGCTTGATTTCCTTGTTTGAAACTTCAGCTTGGCGATTTGTTTGCGGATGGTATGGTAGCGCCACCTTGTGCCTAACCCTATACTATGTTAACAAAGTATTAAACATTTTGTTACAGAATTGGGTTCTTTCGTCACTAATAATGGCCCGAGGAGTCCCGAATCGTGTCATGATATTTCTTTGAAGGAATTTGAGAACCACTTTGGCATCATTGGAAGGCGTCACCACCGCTTCGACCCACTTAGACATATAATCCACTATCAATAAAATATACTCCTGATCGAATAACGGCAAAAACGGCCCTATGAAATCTATACCCCACACATCAAACAACTCTAGCTCAAGAATTGACGTCAACAACAATTCATGCCTTCTCGAAATGTTACCCATCTGTTGGTATCGATCACAGGTTTTTACAAACGTATAAGCATCTTTGAACAAGGATGGCCAGTAAAAACCTGACTGAAGCACTTTTGCAATCGTCTGAGTCGCGCCAAAGTGACCGCCACAAGGTCATGAATAGTAGTGATAAAGAATACTTACCATTTATTTCTCCGGAACACATCAACAGATCACCTGATCAACACACTTTTTTAATAGCAACACCTCGTCCCACATATAGTGCTTTGAATCGAACAGGAATTTCTTCCTCTTGGCACTTGTTAGATCCGGTGGTAATACTTTATAGGCTAGAAAATTTATGATATCAACAAACCACAGAAGTGTATTGTCAATTGTGAATAACTGCTCGTCAGGGAACACCTCCGTAATACAGGACTCATTACCGACGTCCTCTTGTACTAGCCGTGACAAATGGTCTACAACAACGTTCTTAGTCCTTTTCTAGTCTCGTATTGCGGCATCGAACTCTTGCAACAATAGAATCCACCTGATTAAACGTGGCTTGGCATCTTTCTTTGCGAATAAGTACTGGATAGCTGTATGATCCATGTAGACGATCACTTTGGATCCAATGATATACAACCAGAACTTATTGCAAGCAAAAACAACAACCACCATCTCTTTCTCTATGGTGGTGTAATTCTTCTAGGCATCGTTCAATTTCTTGCTCACATAATAAATAGATCGGAAGATTTTCTCCTTCTGTGAGCCTAACACCACGCCAACGACATTGTCGCTAGCATAGCATATTATCTCAAATGGCTCCTCCTAGTCCGGAGCAACTATTATAAGAGCTGTGTCAACTACTCCTTCATTGCGTTAATCTTTTTTCTTCTCTTTAACTTTCTTTTCTTTTCTCTTCTCATTATTCTCCTCCATTTTGTCTTCATTTAACTCCTCTTTTCTCTCATCGACTCTTTCATCAAATTCTTCCCCCACATTTCTCCTTTGTTCATCATGGTCAACCTCATGACTTACCCTCGACTTTTCTTCCATCAGCTTACTTGCTTCTACTTCTTTTTCACTTCTCAACGTTATCACCTTGCATTCCCTCAGGTTAGTTTCCATGTTACTTGGAAAATTCTCCTTAGTTTGCTCTTGGATCGCATTAGCAATTTGCCCGATTTGAGTCTCTCATGATTTCATCGTGGTATTCGTGTTGGTACATGTGGTCTCAATCAAGTCAAGCCTCATTTCGTGCTTGTTGAGCCGGTTGTGCGTCTCACGCAAAATTGTCTGAGTCTCCTTTATGAAAGAACCCAATACTTCTTCTAAGTTTGGATTTGGAAAATGAATCAGAGGTTGTTGCATTGGATGGTTTTGTTGCATAGGATAGCCTTGAGATTGAGTTCCATAACCAGTAGGTGACCTCAACGTGTTCTGATTGTTCGCATATGAAAAGTTTTTATGATTGCGAAGTCCCGGATTGTAGTGAGTTGGAATGTTTGTGTTGGGCCTAATTATTAACGAAATAGCATTCTTCAAATTCACTACTGAACGTGACTTTTTCACATCTTACTTTGACTTGCAAGTGCACGAGGTCAAGTTTTGGTACAGTGGACCTTTTGGTCGGATATCATTCCACAGGAAAACGTGTTTGATATTAATTGAATACCGTAATTTGCATAGTATTATATTATCTCGACAGTTTAAGAAATGTTTGAAGTTAAATAATTAAAAACTAAGTTAAACTAAAAACTATCGGGTTAATTATAATAAGCTAATTACATAGGGATTGATTTCATTCAATTAATACATGTTTTACTACATTTAGTTAACAATAACGGTGTCTATCCTATCCGACAATCTCGGTATCTAAAACTCGCTTGCTCCCTCTTCCGATTGTAAAGCGAGCGAATATGTGACTTTACGTTGACGCCGAAGTCCCCCTCTAGCGTCTTTTTGAATACATAGTCACTTGGGTATTGACCCAATGTCATGGATTGCACACTTTCTAACGCCCTCCTAAGTCGTTAGAACGTCGTGATGTGTTTACCCAAGTCCGAATTTGGGGTTACCTCTCTCGAGTATCAAACTCCGTATTCTCAAAATCAACCCTAATGCCTTAACAAGAATATTAAAATTGTAATAGAACGGTAACCACAATCGGATTTAGACAAACAACCATTAAAGAAATTTATATTCAAACTAACTTTTATTTACATGAACTACATCGATCCCTAGATAATATTTACCTAGCCTTCCATGATCTTAGCCATTGAAACTATAAAACAAGAGGGATTCATCATCATTCACAATAACACGTTAAATTACAAAGATAGAATTAAATAAAGAAAGATCAAATCTTAAAGTGGAGTGGTCCACTGTCGCCAAAGATCAATCCAAAAGTGTTTCGTCTTCTCCGATATGTGAATCTCTTCTTTAAGCTCTTCAAGAATGACCCAAGATCAAGTTTTAATGTTAGGGACTTCTCTTGACAAATGGAGGAGAAAAGGGATTAAATAGAAGGCTTCAAAATATCTGAAAAATAGATATTTTCTACACAGAGTCACTGCCGCGGCGGTGAGTAAGTCGGGTTACATCACCGCTGCAGCGGTAAAAGTAGTATTGAGCTATCTAGACTTTCACCGCCTAGGCGGTGAGACTGGCTTTAAGCACATTGGACTTTCACCGCCTCAGAGGTGGGACTGTTGTCCTAAAACCTTGCTTCTTCACCGTTTCTTCACTGTTTCGCTCATTTATAGCTCGTTTACGACCCTACACTTGATTTACATAAACACGAACAAAAATGCAATAAATTATTAATAAAATACTCGAAAACTACCAAATTCGGCTTAGTAGTAGATATGTATTTTTAACCTATCAAATACCCCCAAATTTAGAATTTTGCTAGTCCTCGAGCAAAATGCCTTAACACTAAAATAAACTAACTGTACTAACTAACTAACTAACTAACTACTAAAAATGAATAAACTTTAACAAAGAAGAAGTAAATGCATGCGAGTTCCAAGTTCAATCGAAGAAACCAAGTTGTTTCTCCCTCAATAGCCCTTGATCAGATCAAGTTCGGGAACTAACAAACACCACGTGGTGTTCTAGAATTTCAATAATCAATATCAACAAAAACCATTCTTGATCTATTTAAAGTGTGTGTGTGAGAACTCAAATGTATAACTATTCAAACACCGGATTGGATTATTCAATAACTAAACTCATGACTTAAACCGTTTAAAGAATTAGGAAAACCATATGCTTGACTGGGCTCGACTATCCACTAATGTAGGTTCGAAAGTTTTCAAAGAGATCAATAGGGCTTGGATAGGAATTGGAGAACGGCTAAGGGTATCTCAGGAATAGAAAATAGATAATCGTTATAATTACAATGATTGTTGCTAAATCTCTCTCGTAACCCCAAGCATTTAAAATACAATCCTGAACAAGAATTTAAGAACTTTGTATTCACTTGTCGAAATAAACGAAATTAAAAACTATATTCACATAGTTTTATTTATTTAATTTTTTTTTTAAGACAAACATGCACACCCCCAAACTTATTCGAATTTGTATAATTTTAAGGGCGTACAAATAGAACTAAATGACTGACAAGTGAATACGTTAATACCGAACCAATAAAAAATCGTCCAAAACCCCGACTGCTTACTTCAAGTAATATAAACTAATGCTACTTGATTTCACTCAATTTTGAATCTTAGGCTTAGAGACAATGGTTTGGAAAAATTTAATTGGCAAAAGTATAGATACGTGTTCAGAATTGAAAAGTATATCGGTTTCGACAAGGGAACGAGGGATAAAAAATTTCAGGTTAGTTTCAAAGGAATCAAGTGATAAAATTGAAGGCCTAAATCATGCCTCCGGAATTACCTTACCTATAATTTCGCCTCAAGCTTACCCCAATCAAGTTCTAGTTTCCACATTTTTGTCATGAACTTATTACTGAATAATTGGCGTCAAATCGTTTGAATAATTATACACTGAGTCTATACGATCGTGCAATTTAGGATCAAAATTATTTTTATAGATTCGACATGTTAAGCACACAAAACACACATGAATGACATTACCCATGACCTCAATATACAATTAGGGGATAATTTTCATCATCGAGAAATGGCCTAGATGAACTCAGCAACTCAACACGCGAAAACTACTACATACATAAACATATCTATTCAAAATCTAAACACTAACATACATATACTAAACTAAACATTACACATGCATAAACAAAAATTGAAATAAAACTTAACTAGAAATTAAAATCGACATCATATAAAATTTTACGTACATAAAACATCTTAACAATTACAAAGCAAAAAAAATTTCCATCATTTCCATCATTCTTTAATGATACAAAACAGAATATACATTCCCCCCCAAACTTAAACGAGGCAGTGTCCTCACTGACTAAGCAGCAAACCCAATAACAGGATATATTAATCATAAAACAAATTGGGTTCCGAACACATACCTAGGAGGTAAGACATAAAAGTCTCACCCCCTACCGTTCACTAGGAGGAATGTCATCTTCATCGCCATTTCGGCAGAAAGGGAATGGTGGCGATTGCAACTCGTGTAGCTGGAACTGTGGCATTGGTGGATAGAGATTCATATCGACGCCAATGCACTCACATATTAGCCATTAGACCTGATCCATCTGCCGTGTGTACTGGTCCAAGAAAATTCGGATACTGGTAATGTCATTCCGGATGTTGTACTGATTAAGGTAAAGAACGCGAATGTCAGTCCGGAGATCCTAGATATCTGGATGCGGCGTGCCTGAGGGGCGGCTAGAGGGCTCAGGAACTTGGGCCTCAGACGGCCCTACCTTTTCCCCTGCTTCTTCTTCTTTGGTTTCTTGCTCCCTTTCCTCTTGGGCTCCAGCTTTCCACAATTGATTTATCATAGCTAGATGGAGTAGAACGATTGGGGGACAAGGGCTATTCCCAGTTACCGATACACCAACTCGTCGAAATAGGTCGGTCAAAAGTGAAGGAAATGGAAGATTGAACTTTATTGTATTAACGGTGTGAAGAATAGAGGAGTAGATCAAGTAGCCAACATTTATCGACTTTCCCATTTGGATCGAATATAGTATCATGGCTCTATCTTTGGAGATGTCCGAAAAGTGAGATGTCGGGAGAAGGCTTCTGCAAACAAAATGGTGCCATATTTTGGGGATCGGATTGAGGAACTTGGCTAGCCTCGGCTCTGTGTGCATCCACTGGATATTTTTGGAAGTGATGTCTTGGATCACAGTGTCCATGCTCGGATCTCGGCCCCCATATGGTTCGTCAATGGGTGCCGGGGCTGCTAATACCAAAACTTCATTAAGGAACTCGGGAAAGAATGAGATGGGACAAGTTCAGACCCTTGTCCAGTTATTATTTGCCTCAGTGATATTTTCATAGAACTAGCACACTAGAGTCGCCTCGCCCGGGGGTGGTGATTTGCAAAACTATTCCCAACCACGGCTTCGAATCATATCTTGAAATTCTGCCGGGAGGCTATTTAATTTCCCAAATCCCCATTGTTGAATACATGTTTGTTTATGCCCAAAAAGGTTCAAATGTTCCTCCCCTTGTTTGGAAACGAAGCGAGCGGAATCATAGTCCGCGGCGGCACCCCCAGTGTGAGAACTTGAACCTTCACCCCTCGCCCTCTTTGATGCTGCTCTCTTAGTCATAGTTCCTATCAATCACAATCACAAAACATGGTACCACAATCATATATAAACAATGGAAATTAATCCCCCTAATCAACATTGTCAAGAACAAGTCACACTCTCAATAAGCACACACCAATCGCAATGGTTTCAACAAAATATCAATAATGCAGTATGAAATTTTGAATCACACAATCTAATGATCCATTGAAATTTTTTTATCACCAAAAATCAAACCAAAATCCCATAGAGAATGAAAATCATGAAAATGGGGGTTTAAGGGTTTAGGGAAAAATCCAAATTCAATGATTTTTTATATAAATATGCAAATCAACCAAAGATTTCAACAAATATATGAAATGTAGGATCAAATATACTAACTTGTTGAAAAAAATTTGGTTCAAATGATTGAAAATGGTGAAATCGCACTTGTCGATCCTTAAACCCTTGATTTTGAAAACAGGGTGAAAATATGATTTTTGGAGAATGATTCGTGGTGGAAATCACTAATTTTGTAAATGGAATGATGAATTTGAATATTTTAAATGGTTTGGAAGGATGGGAATAGAGAGATTTTGGAGTTTTACAAAAGGTTGTGGCGGTTTAGAATGAGCGGGATGATTTTAAACGAACAGAGGCTTCACCGCTGCGGCAGTGGAGTGCCTTTTTAAAACCTAAATATTCTATTGTTTCACTACCTCGGTAGTGAAGCGCCTTTTTTAAACCCTTGGTAACCTAAAGTTTCACCACTTCGGTGATGAATTCACCGCTTCGGCAGTGAAGCGTTTGTGCTGAAAACTTGACATCCTGCATTTTCACCACCTTGTCAGTTAGCCTCCTGCTAGATTTTCATTATTTCTTCAAGTTTTTACAAAAAGGGCTCCATACCATGTGCTTCCACTTCATTTTTTTTAACGATTTTAAGTGCGAAACACATCCCCGAGTATCCATACTCCCTAATTTACCTCCAAACATGCTCCGAGACCATTCCAACCTCCAAAAAATAAATAGTAGCAAAAATCGGGCAAAACTTGATACCCTAAGTTTAATATAAAAAAATGCTCTTGATTTACTGTCTCCAGCTGGATTTAGCAAATTGCAAGATCAATCGTCAACGAGGGAGATACTCTCCACAACTCATTTTTCATTTTCAATATAACGCTTTATCCTTTCCTCATTATCTTCCATTTTGATTGAGCTGAAGGAAAAATTGCTTGATCCAAAATGGTCCGGACCAGCCGTAAAAGGTGTGCAGGCTTTAGGTATAGCTTTAGGTACGGCTTTTGGTACGTCTTTCGGTACAGCTTCCATAGATAGGATGTAGTCTATAACACCTTCTTGCGTGGTTGAGCATTTTTCACCAAAATACCTCATAGATAAGGAATTTGGTAAAGTATGCTCCATTGGATCTTGATTTATGGTATTGAATTTGGCCTCTTCTCTCTCTCTTTATCCTTTTTAATGTACGCTCGATCTCAGGATCAAGAGTTAAGAATTCCAAACTCCTTCTTCGTTACATGTACTGCTTGATTACAACTAATGAAACAAAAAAAAAAAATTGAAACAAAATAAAACAAAAGAATTGTTTAGATTAATATTCAACTACTTTGTCACAATATCAACTAAATCGAAACACACTTCCCTGGCAACGGTGCCAAAACTTGAACGTGATTTTTTCACGTCTTACTTTGACTCGCAAGTGCACGAGGTCAAGTTTTAGTATCGTGTACTTTTTAGTTGGATATCGTTCTATAGGGAAACGTGTTTGATATTAATTGAATACCGCAATTTGCATAGTCTTATATTATCTCGACAGTTTAAGAAATATTTGAAGTTAAATAATTAAAAATTAAGCTAAACTAAAAACGATTGGGTTAATTCTAATTAAGCTAATTACCTAGGGATTAATTTCATTCACTTAATACATGTTTAACTTCATTTAGTTAACAATAACGGTGTTTATCCTATCTGACAATCTCGGTATCTAAAACTTGCTCGCTCCCTCTTCCGAGTGTAAAGCGAGCGAATATGTGACTTCGCTTTAACGCTGAAGTCCCCCTCTAGCATCTTTTCAAACACATAGTCACATGAGTCTTGACCTAACGTCATGGATTGCACACTTTCTAACGCCCTCCCGAGTCGTTAGAACGTCGTGATGTGTTTACCCTAATCCGAATCCGGGGTTACCTCTCTCGAGTGTCAAACTCCGTATTCTCAAAATTAACCCCAATACCTTAACAAACATATTAAAATTGTAATAGAACGGTAACCACAATTAGATTTAGACAAACAACCGTTAAAGAAACATATATTTAACCAAACTTGTATTTACATGAACTACATTGATTCCTAGATAAGATTTATCTAGCCTACCATGATCTTAGCCATTGAAACTATAAAACAAGAGAGATTCATCATCATTCACAATAACATGTTAAATTATAAAGATAGAAATAAATAAAGAAAGATCAAATATTAAAATAGAGTGGTCCATTGTCGCCAAAGATTGATCCGAAAGTGTTTCGTCTTCTCCGATATGTGAATCTCCTCTTTGATCTCTTCAAGAATGGCCCAAGATCAAGTTCTAATGTTAGAGATATCTCTCGATAAATGGAGGAGAAAGGGGATTAAATATAAGGCTTCAAAATATCTGAAAAACAGATATTTTGTGCACAAAGTCACCGCTATAGTGGTGAGTAAGTCGGGTCACATCACCGCTGAGGCGGTGACTGATTGCTGAAGCAGTGAAAGCAGTATTGAGCTCTCTGGACTTTCACCACCTCGGTGGTGAGACTGGTTTTAAGCACACTAGACTTTCATTGCCTCGGCGGTGCCTTTCTTCCAATTCTCCATGCATCTCCACCACCTCAGTGGTGGAACTGCTGTCCTGAAACCTTGTTTCTACACCGTTTCTCCACCGCTTCACTCGTTTATAGCTCGTTTACGTCCCTACACCTAATTTACATAAAAACGAACAAAAAAAAAATAAATTATTAATAAAACACTCAAAAATTACCAAATTCGGCTTAGAAGGAAATAGGTATTTTCGACCTATAACTATCCAGTCCGGGTTGAGAAGTACTTGCAACGTTCTCCGCTTCACGACTGGACAAAACATCCTTAGTAAAAAAGGCAACCAATTTTTCTGAGAGTCTTGAGACTTGGGCCGATAAGGTAGCAAGATAATCAGACTCTTGAATTGAAAAGATCTTTCTTCCCGTGTTCCTCTCATTTGGCCATTGGTAGTTATTGGCCACCATTTCTTCCAATAATGCATTTGCTTCATTCGGGATTTTTCATAGCAATGATCCTCCTGAGGCAACATCAACAATTATTCTTGTTTGGCCGTCCAACCCGTTATAGAAAAGTTGGGTTTGAAACCAATCTTGATACCCGTGTTGGGGGCACTAACACAATAGATCATTAAACCTTTTTCACGCTTCAAACAGTAGCTCGATGTCCCTCTGGCGAAACTGTGCATTTTCACCTCTGAGTTGAGAAGTTTTCGAAGGTGAAAAAAACTTAGTAAGGAATCTTTAAGTAAGATCCTCCCAAGTGTTGATACTCCCCGATTGGATATATTAGAATCATCCCTATGCTCGGTCATGAAGCGAGAATAGAAATAACCTTAACCGAATTACGTCCTCAGTTACACCATTGATTTTAACCGTATCACAAATCTTGAGAAAAGTAGCTAAATGGACATTGGGGTCCTCGTGCAGATTTCTTTCTTACTGATTCTGTTGTACCATATTAATGACAACAGGTTTTAGCTTGAAATTGTTGGCTTGTATTAGCTGCCTCCGAATGCCAAAGAAATTGTCCGACATCATTGGTCGATAATAGTCCTGAAGGACTCGCTGTGGATTCTTGGGCTCCGAAGGTTGCTATTGAAGTGCCTGTGATACCGGCAGTTGATTAAGCATATTTAGAATATAATCTTCTCCTCCTCCGGTCATAGTTTCAACTTGGTTTCTTCGCTTTCTCCTTATCTTTCTCAAGGTTCTCTCGATCTCGGGATCGAGAGTGAAAGATTCCAAGCTTTTACTACGTTGCATACACTGTTAAATCATAACAAATAAAACAAATTAACAAATGAATTGAATTAAAATAAAATAAAAGAATTGTTTAGATTAATATTCTACCACTTAGTCACAATATCAACCCAATCAAACCACCGTGTTCCCCGGCAACAGTGCCAAAAATTTGGATGCGGATTTTTTAACTCACGTCTTACTTTACTCACAAGTACACGAGGTCAAGTTTTAGTATAATGGATCTTTAAATAGGATATCGTTCCAGTGGGAAGAGTGTTTGAATAATTGAATATTATAATTTGCATAGTCTTATATTATCTCGACTTTTCAAGAATTGTTTAAAGTTTAATTAATAACTAAGTTAAACTAACAACTATTGGGTTAATTCTAATTAAGTTGATTACCTAGGAATTGATTTCATTCACTTAATACATGTTTGACTTCGTTTAGTTAATAATAACGGTGTTTATCATATCCGACAATCTCGATATTTAAAACTCGCTCACTACATCTCCCGAGTGTAAAGTGAGCGAATATGTGACTTCAGGTCAATGAAGAAGTCCTCCTTAACATCTATACAACCCTTAGTCACATGAGTCTTAACCCAATCTCATGGATTGCAAACTTTCTAACGCCCTCTTGGGTCATTAGATTGTCGCGTTGTGTTTAACCCTAGTCCGAATCCGGGGTTACCTCTCCCGAGTGTCAAACCCCGTATTCTCAAAACCAATCCTAATTCCATTACAAACATATTAAAATTGTAATAAAATGGTAAACACAATCGGATTTAGACAAATAACCGTTAAAGTAACATATATTCAAACAAACAAGTATTTACATGAATTACAACAACCCCTAGATAATATTTGTCTAGCCTAACATGATCTTAGTCAGATAAACATTAAAACAAGAGGGATTCAACATCATTAGATATGGAAAGTTAATTACAAATATAAAACAAAGGAATAAAGATCAAATTTTAGAGTAGAATAGTCCACTATCGCCAAAGATCGGACCGGAATTGATTTGTCTTCTTCAAATGATGGACCTCGTCTTTGAGCTCTCAAGAATGGCTAAGAATCATATCTATAAAGTTAAGAACGTATTTAACAAATAGGGGAACAAAGGTGTTAAATACAAGGCTTGAAAATATCTAGAAAATATCTTTTTTCTGTGCAGAGCTGATCGCCGTGGTAGTGGGATCACCGCTGTGACAGTGGGTATGTCAGCTAGCTCACTGCTGTGGTGGTAGGCCAAGCCTTAAACTCTCTGAACTTTCACCGCCGCAGCAGTGGAATCACCACTGCGGCGGTGGGCCTCTCACAATTCTCCCTGCATCTCCACCCCCGTGGTGGTAGGATTTGTGCAATTTCAACCCTTCCAGCATTCTCACCACCGCGGCGGTGGCCTGACTGCCGAGGCGGTAGATTTGCTGTGTTAACGCCTTGTTTCTTTCATCATTTCTTCTCCGTTTTTCCACCGTTTCACTCGATTATCACTCATTAACTTCCCTAGACTTGATTTACATAAAAACGAACAAAAACACAATAAAATATTAATAAAACACTTGAAAACTACCAAATTCACCTTAGAAGTAGATAGATTTTTTCAACCTATCAGCAGGTTGGTTAAAGTGGAAAAATGTAGTTGGGGTGATTTGTGATCGTAAGATTCCATTAAAACTTAAAGAAAATTTCAACAAAACTGCTATAAGACCAACGCTTCTTTATGGTTAAGAATGTTGGGCGGTAAAAATGAATCATGTCCAAAAAATTAGGGTGACAGAAATAAGGATGCTGCAGTGGATGAGTAGGAAGACAAGAATGAATAAAATTAAGAATGAAACTATTGGAGAGAATTTATGAATAACACTTATCAAAGAGAAAATTAGAGAAAATAGTTTACGATGAGTGGGAAGACGAGAATGGATAAAATTAAGAATAAAACTATTTGAGAGAATTTAGAAATAATACTCATCCAAGAGAAAATTAGAGAAAAAAGTTTACGATGCTTTGGGCATATGCATAGAAGACCCATAGAAGTATCAGTGAGAAAATATAATTTACTTCAAGTTCAGGGGACTATTAGAGGGAGAGATAGACCTAAGAAGACGTTGGATGAGACTATTAAAAATGATTTGGTGACGTTAAACCTAACGGAGGGGATAGCCCTTGATCGATCTCTATGGCGTAAATGGATTCCTGTAGCCGACCCTACATAAGTGGGACAAAGGCTTAATTGTTGTTGTTGTGTGTATATATATATGTGTGTGTGTGTGTGTGTGTGTTATTGACCTTTAATTGTGTGTGTTATTGACCTTTAATTGAATCTGCAGATTCTTGCTCGAGATATATACATATGTGTGTGTGTGTGTGTGTGTGTGTGTGTGTGTGTGTGTTATTGACCTTTAATTGAATCTGCAGATCCTTGCTCGATGATTTGCGACACCAACAACCACCAACAATGTTTTTCGGTGTGAGACCTAACGAATTTCGTTCTGTTATGCTTCGCACTCCATAACCTTATTGTTTCTCTTTCTTTACACTAGAAAATAATAGGGTGTTCTAATAAGTATAACAATGAATAATAAGTCGGTAAGAACAGTGGGTGCAACAAACAAAACTAGATAGACAGAGAGAGAGGAAGTGAGAGGAACGGTGATGGTGGAGATGGACGCACGCCGATGGTGGAGAAGGTGGTTGGTGGTGGAGGATGAATCCCATGAATAATTATTAAATTTCACTTTGCAACCTAGAGCATTAGAATAACTGTCTAAATTAACCTATTAAATTATTTAATGGGCACCGCAATTAGTCCTATTTTTAGAGTTTAATTCGCGATTAGTCATTTCTTATTATTAGGTTTTGATTTAGTCCATTAAATTGGATTTTACTTAAGTTTTAGTTCGTCATTACAGGGATTGTAGGGAGAACTTAGTGAGTAGATTCAGTTTATAGTGAATATTAGTTACATGTAACGAATATTAATTACAATTTAATAATTGTTATATTTTTACATATATTTGTGTATTTTTGTTTACATGTATTTATGTAATATTAGTTATATGTTATACATATATCTGTGTAATATTTGTAACATTTAACAAATATTACACACAAAAATTACTTTAATATTAGTTACATATATTTGTGTACATTTAATTATATGTAACTAATTACATGTATTTTGTGTGATTTTTGTTAAATCTCACAAAATTTTGCATACAAAGTTGTTACATGTTACAAAACACAGTAATATTTATAACCTGTAACAAAATTTTACGTACAAAATTGTTACATGTAACCGCGCGTATGCAAGGCTTCCGCTTTTTTTAAATAGCCGGAACTAAAACACAAGTTTTTTTCACCTCTAAGACTTTTTTAAAATTAAAGGTCAAATAAGGAATCTCCTACCGAATGACCCTATCAATTATTATTAAATAACTTTTCAATTTTGACTTTTATCCATTGAACAATAATGTTAACGAAATACTTAACTGTTATACTTAAGTTTGAAGCACAAACGACATGTTAAGTAAACAGGATTCGACAAAAGATTAAAATGGTCATAGGAGTGATCATTCCATTCCTATATTTAGTACACGTAATTAAATTTCATTCTCATTATCGAGAATTTCCTAATCCCTCAAAATAAGGGATTAATTAATCACAAGGTTAACTTGATATTAGTTAATCCTAAATATATGAGATTATGTTTTAATCCTTCATCGGCCCAAAAAACCAACCAAACACTAACCAAATATTGGAATAGGGATGAAGTTTAATTAAATTACTATTTATCTTTTGAAAATTTAATTAAATTATCATTTTACCCTTTGAATTTATAGCAAATACATCCCTTAATTTTTGTTTATTTTTATTTTTTATTTTTGTTTTTACACTTCCCACTCCATCATTCTTCCTCCTTACACCATCTTTTCTCGCGAGAATCCGACGCTGACAGTCGACATCAACCTCTCTATCTCTCTCTCTCTCTAATGAACCCCTACTAGTACCACCACCCCCACCCCCGCCAATAACACCACCTCCTACCCTTTTGTCCATATTCACCTTTTGCATATATTGATTCAACAAAGATTTCACGTAAAGATTTTTTACTAGACGAACATTTTGCATCAACTTTTTTACTGTACTAACAAGGATTGAGTGTGGAATATTCTTTTTGGCAAGAACAAAAGGGAAGCAATTGAATGTAAGTAATTCGATATGTTTAGTATGTGTTTTTATGATTATTTTTGTATGAGTTTCGATAATGGAGTAGATCAATTTTATGTTGAGTAGATTTGATTGATATGCTTTTAAGAAGAACTTATTGGAGCCAAATTATAAGTGTAGATTTGATTTGATTATTGATTGAATCGTTTGTATTGTAGCATAATGAGAATATATAGTATAAATTTATTGATATGTTTTAGTAGAATACTTGTGGATTTTCCAAGATTCTAATGGTGTAAATTAGGATTTTTGAATTGGATTTGCAACAATATGATGTTGAATATCACATGATGTTATTTTTCAATGTTATGCGTTAAATTTTGGAAAGAGTTTGGAGTGGTTGTTTTTGTATGTTTTATGATAATATGTAATGTTGAATATAACATTGTGTTATTTTCAAGATACGTTTTAGTAAAATACTTGTGGATTTTTCAATATTCTAATTGCGTTGATTAAGATTTTTGAATTGATTTTGCAATAGTGTGATGTTGAATATAACATGATGTTATATTTTTTATGTGATTCGTTAATTTTGGAAAGAGTTTGCAGTGGTTGTTTTGTGTTTTTATGGTAATATGTTATGTTGAATATAACATCATGTTATTTTCAACATGATGTTGATTTGTTGTGTCCATATTTCCACACGCACTGATATCGAGAATGTTAGCAACATTCGTTGCACTGTGTACGTATGATGGTGTTACATTAGTTCTACGTCTTGACGGTGAAAGTGCAATAGGAACTGTTGTTGAAAGAATAGTGGAATAACAGTCAGAAATGTCTAACGACAAGGTTTCCATGACATATGTTCTCTCATGCCATCCAAAATGCATGTTATCAAGTCAGAATGATTACTTAGAAATATTTTTTCTTGCTGGACATATGAATGTTAGTATTCTGGAAATTAATGTAGTAAGGACAGACAACGATGATGTGGGATCTAGCCTTACATCATCGTTTTCAATTGTACCTTCTAGAACTATTTCAAGTGGAGATACAGATGATGAATTGGATTATATAGGAAGTTATGATACAATATTAGCAAAGAATGAGAATAAACTAATATTATCGGCTGAATGGGCAAAGCGGATATAGGAGGAAGGTCAGAAACTTAGAGGTAAAACAAATGAGTTTAAGATGGTCCTTAGAAAATATGCAATAGAGGTGGGATTTAATTTTTATTTCTTGAAAAATTATAAGAAGCATATAACAACAGTGTGTTTGTTATGAGAGTCAAAGGGTTGTTCGTGATTTGTCCATGGAAGGGTCAATCCTAAAAATGGATTCTTTTACATATACGATTTGGTAAATGATCATACATGTGATGCTGCACTCCAGACATTAAAGAACAAAAAGATGAGGTCGGATGTTATATCCAACTGTTTGATCGATGAGATCCGTGAAAATCCATAAATGAGACCTATTAATGTTGTTCAAAGGTTTAAAAAATAATATGGTCTCGAGATAACATACCGTCATGCGTGGCTTGCTGTGGAGAATGATAGAAATAGTGTATTTGGAGACTATTCATCTGCGTATGATCAATTGCGATGGTATGTTGTAACATGCATGAGAACAAATCCTGACAGTCATCTTTTGTTAGATTATTACACAACCACTAGGCATTTCAAACGGGGTGATATAAGGGAACTTTATTAGCTACATGCACAAAGGATGACAATCAATGTAAATAATGCGCTGTTTTATATCATGTTATATTCAACACGACCTTATGTTATATTCAACATGATTTTTCTGTCTGACAGAAATGTTCCCAATTGCTTTTGCTATTGTGGATACGGAGAATGATGATAATTGGGAGTGGTTTGTTTTGGATTTGAAAAACATTATAGATCCAAGTCGGGTAATTACGGTTATATCAGACCGCCATAATGGAATTGTAGAAGCTATACATAAGGTATTTCCCGATTATCACCATGGTTTTTGCTTGGTTCATTTGAAAATGAATTTAAGGGCATCGATGTCTAGAAAAAAATATAGGGTGGAAGGAGTTAATGATCCACAAGATAAATGTCCTAGCATATACACACAACATAGATGTGTACATGTTGCTATATGATCAAATAATGGTAGAGGTTGGTGAAAAAGTACCGAGGTTTATGAATGACTTATCTCCCTTGAATTTTAGTAATATATTTTTTAGGGGAAAGCGTTATGGGGAAGATGTCATCAAATTTAACGAAGTGCTTCAATTCATGGATAACGGATTACCAACATTTGCCTGCGATTTTATTGATTGATAAGATTAGGGTTCGATGGATGGAAGTAATGATGGAGAGGATAGAATTTGTTGAACAAATGATGGGTGAGATAACAACGTACTGGGAAAACAAAATAGATTAAATGATAAGATATAGAACAAAGTGGAGTATAAGTCTTTTGGGAAATGATGTGTTTGAATTAAGTTCATCTCCATCAGTGTTGGTGAACACTACAGAAAAGACATGTTCTTGCTGCCAATGAGAGTTAAAGGGATTTACGTGTCTGTATGCAAGCACCTCGTTGCAACATAGTGGGTTTCCTATCTGTTCATACATTGAGGATTATTTCCACACGTCATTCTATCGAGAGACGTATTCAAAATGTATATATCTAGTACCAACAATGGAGCGGCCGTTATATTCCAATAATGAAAGAGTAATAATTCATCAACTTGGATGATCTAGAAAAATAAGAATTCCATCAAGGAGGGAAATAAAAGAAAGGAAATAAGGGAGGTGTGGGAAATATGGATACCACAATAGGAAAACTTGCGAGGCTGTGTTAACTTAAAATATTTATATTTTTTTACACGAATTTTGTGTTTTTACAATTTTTTTAGATTTCATTTTCTAATTCATTTGGTTCATTTTTTGTAAGAGTGACACATTGATTCATTAAATATGATAGTTTTGTTTGATTTCTACGATATGCACATACCCGTGTTACATTCAACACAGTCTTGTTATATTCAACACTATATATTCTTATTATGTTTAACAAAAACCAATAAAATAATATCATTAATGCTTATCATATATATGTATAGACCCGTGTTACATTCAACACAATCTTGTTATATTCAACACTATTTATAACAGATTCATTAATCAATTGAAATATGGTGGTGTTATATTACACATCATTTTTTGTAGACATCAAAATGAGAAACCATTAACAGTTGAGAATATACACAAAAAATAAAAAACATGTGGTACTTGTCTTGTAGGGAAAAAAAATCAACCAAACATAGTAAGAATATTTGGTCTTTAGTGTTCATTATTCGGGTTTTTGATTACGTGCCAAATATGAGTCATAGGTCCATATCCTAGCACCATCGTTCAAAAACGCGTGAACAATTCTTGCTCTTTCGGATCTAAAGTCTGAAATATCCATGTTTGTATTGATTTGTAACTCATTGCATATTTGTGTCATGATATAAATCACTATTATTCCGTAATCCACCCTATCCATATTTTTTTAGGAGACCATTAGGACGGTATATAGAATAGTACTAACTTGATAGGATGAAGACAATATTCCTTACTCAGACATTCCTTAATCAAGGACATCTTTTATGTTGAAGACATCAAGCTATTTTGATGTTGATGCAGCTGTTTTTAGCTTTTTTTTCCAGGAACACATGAACATATTTTACCTAAATTTTTTTTATGGATAACAGATAGATGATTATTTTATAAACACATGATAACAAACATAAATATATCATCATGATGGATACAAAAGATGACAACATGTTGAATATAACACGATGTCGTGTTATATTCAACACAAGATTTTATCTTTATATACCAAAAGTTAACCATGTTGAATGTAACATGATTTTGTTGTTATATTCAACATGATATTTTCTTAATGACTGTAACACCTTTTAATTGAGCAAGATATGTAAGACCCTAACTTTTTCTTATACGTACAATTTGAGTCGCATTTTAGCACACTTAAAAATAACGGGGTGGACGGCACTATTAAATAAGTGATTTAAAAGTTTAGGGATCAAATTATAATTTTCACAACATTTAAATTAGAATTGGGTTTAATTAATATCCTAACAAAAATGAAAGGGAGATTAGTGCAAATTAAACATTATATATATATATATATATATATATATATATATATATATATATATATATATATACAGATGGTGGAAATCAAAGGGAGGAAAAATGGCTACTTTATCAGAGCCTAGGTTATAGGTTCTGTAGATTTCCCAGTAGTTGTGTTAGTAGAGGATCATGAGATAGGAAGATGTGACAGTTGTCTAGTCAGTAGGGGACTTTAAGATAGGGGGTCGATAGGTGGTGTTGAGCCAGTGGTGGACAATGAGATAGGGTGTCAATAGGTGGGTTTAACACGTGAGTGATAGTTATTGCATTGCATTAAGATGGTATATTGGCATCGTGCATGGTTATTTATCTTGTTGATAATTAGTGGGTGCGATGAAGTTGTGATACTGTCAGTTGGTGGTTCGGGTAGTGTGGTTGGTAGTGGTAATGGGTGGATCACGATTATAGGGGTGCTAGTGGTTGGGAATATTAAATTATAACTGATAAGTAATTCTATTCGTAGTATTTAACATTGGGATTCTCTGTCGGTAGTACGTAATATTTTTATTGTTACCAACAGTGTGGCAGGGCACACTTAATTTGTCCAATGTTAAGTTATTCATTAAATTAAATTGGTAGACAACACTTTATTTATGCAATTACATGACACTGCGCTACTATTTGAGATACGCGGATTCTATCATAAATGTGTGGGTTTGCTCGTGATTTTATTAGAGAGGGAAGTTCATATGGTTAAAGCAGAAAGAGACAACCAATCAGCGGTATGAAATTAAATTTGATTGGGTAAAAACGGAATGGATAAGATGTAGACTAATCTAGAAAAGATTTAATTTGGAAATACGTTTTAGGTTCACGGGTAGACAAAATAAAAGTTATACGAAATGGGCAAACGCAGCAAGAATTATTAGATAATGATGTATAGGAAGTAGTCGAGAACTATGAGTCCGTGTTAAAGTTGGTGCGTATAAATATAGTTTACTTCATATTGATGGTAGGAAGTTGCCGGTAGATCTATTACCCTTGAATATTTACGATCTTGATGTAATACTGGGTATGGACTTGTTATTCGGCTATCATGCTACGGTGGTTTGTTTTAAGAAGAAAATGATCTTTCGAATCTCAGGCGAGCCAGAATTTGTATTCTCGGGAGACAGAACTATCACTCTTGTTAGTTTGATTTCAACCCTAGAAGCTAGGAAATTATCGTAGAAAGGATGTCAGGGATACCTTGCGCACGTGATTGACACCAGTTAGAGAGAAGTTTCGATAGCAGATATTCCAGTGGTCAGAGATTTTCCCGACGTGTTTCTAGACAAATTGTCCGGGTTATTAGTAGATAGGAAGATGAAAGTCATTATCGAGTTACTTCCAAGAACTGCTCCTGTATTAATTCCACCCTATTATACAGCGCCTACCAAGTTGAAAAAATTGGAAGATCTATTAACCCACGATTATATTAGACCTAGTGTTTCTCTCCATGAAGATTTGGTGTTATTTGTAAAGAAAAAAAAAAGGCACGCTGAGGATGAGTATTGGTGACCGACAATTGATTAAGGTGATGGGTTGTAATAAATACCCGTCGTCTAGGATTGATGATTGGTTCAACCAACTGCAGAAGACCAGGGTGCTTTTCCAAAATAGAATTTCGATTAGGGTATCAGCAGTTGGAGGTCAGAGATAGTAACGTAGCGAAAACGGCGTACTGGTCGAGAATAGAAAAGAGCATACAGAGAATCTCCAGATTGTATTGTAGATGTTGCGAGAGAAACAATTGTATGCCAAATTCAATAAATGTGAGTTTTGGTTGGATTGAGTTGTAATTTTGGGACGTGTGATATTGGGAAATAATATTCAAGTGAATCCAAAGGAAGTCAAAGCTGTGGTTCAATGGAAAAGGCCGAAAAGTATGACTGAAGGTCGAAGCTTTTTAGGATTAGCTTGTTACTATCGTCGATTTGTGCAGGGATTCTCTGGTATAGCTGCCTTGTTAACCCGATTGACCTGCAAGAAATCTAAATTTGAGAAGACTGAAACATGTTAGCATCATTCCCGATACATGATTTAGAGTTGGCGGCGATTGTAGTTGCCTTGAAGATTTGGAGACATTACCTGTAATGGCGAAACTTGTGAAATATACACCAACCATTAGAGTTTGAAGTATTTGTTTACTCAAAATGAGCTAAATCTGAGATAGAAGCATTGGATAGAATTGATTAAAGACTACGATTGTACCATCCACTATCATCCAGGGAAGGTTAATGTTGTAACAGATGCGTTGAGTCGAAAATCGGCAGGTTCGGTTGCACACATTCAAGTTGTTCATACTAATATGTATGCCGAGTTGAGATCTTTATGAGTTCAGTTGGCGGTTGGTTAGATGGCAGCGTTGCTTGCGACTTTGACTTTGGGGCCGACATTGATCGATCGTATTATTAAAGCGTAGAAGTCAGACATTCAATTGGAAAGGATTGGGATATCGTGCTAGGGATAACGATGAGGCTTTAATGGTGGGAAATAGTTTGTGCGTATCGGATTATGTCAATCTAAGGAAGGATATCTTGGAGGAAGCTCATAGCTCAACGTACGTGATGCATCCAGGTAGTACCAAAATGTATCGCGATTTGCAAAAACATTATTGATGGATCGGAATGAAATGGAAAATCGCAGAATTAGTTGCTGGGTGTCTTGTTTGTCAGCAAGTTAAGATTGATCACTAAAGTCCAGGTGGGCTATTGCAGCCTTTACCTATTTCAGAGTAGAAGTGGGAGCAAAGCACGATGGATTTCATTTCGAGATTATCCCGTACTAAAAATGGGTATAATTCCATCTGGGTGATCGTTGATAGGCTTACCAAGTCTGCTCATTTTCTCTGGCCGTAAAGACGACATACTCTATTGATAAGTATACCCAACTATATATTGATGAGATTATTAGATTGCATGGCGCACCGGTTTCCATAGTGTCAGATAGAGATCCGAGATTTATTTCGAGGTTCTGACCGAGTCTCCAAACCACTTTAGGTAACAAGCTGAAATTTAGCACCGTTTTCCATCCTCAAACGGACGGACAATCAAAACGTACAATTCAGACGTTGGAATAGATGTTGAGGGGATATGTTTTGGAATTTCCTAGTAGCTGGGATGATTATTTGACGTTGATAGAATTTTCCTACAATAGCAACTACTATTCGACAATCGAGATGGCCCCGTATGAAGCGTTATATGGTTGGAGATGCTGAACCCCAGTTTGTTGGACTAAGGCGGGTGAACATAAATTGTTGATGTCGGATTTAGCCTACATAACAGCAGACAAAGTAAAGGTGATTCAAAAAAAAAAAATAAATAAATAAATAAATTGCTTAAAGTCGACAAAAGAGTTATGCAGACAAGCGTCGGCGGGAGTTGGAGTTCGAAGTGGGAGTTTATTTGTTCTTGCGTATTTCTCCGTGGAAAGGCATAATGAGATTCGGGAAGAAAGGAAAGTTGAGCCTAACGTATATCAGACCATATAAAATTCTAGATCGGGTTGGTACAACAGCGTATAGACTTGCATTACCACCAGAGTTATCTCGACTACATAACGCTTTCCATATATCGATGCTCCGAAAATATATGCCAGACCCTTCTCATGTGTTGACTTCACAGCCGATCGAATTAGAAGCAGATTTAACGTACATTAAGGAGCCAGTCCAAATTCTAAGCCGTAAAGACCAGGTGTTGCGAACGAAAACAATTCCATTAGTCAAAGTGTTGTGGCGTAGTCATGCAGTAGAAGAGGTAACATGAGAGCGAGAAGACGAGATGAGGAACAAATACTTGCATTTGTTCGACTAAGGTAATAAATTTCGGGACGAAATTTATTTTAGAAGGGAAGAGTTGTAAGACCTCAATTGTAGCACGTACGTCATTAATAGTTGTATTTTAGAGCATTCGGGAAAATACGGGGTAAAATGGTATTAATTAAAAATTCAAATTAAAAAAAAATAGGGGTTAAATTGCAAATTTAAAAATATTATTCTAAACTTAGGATCCAAATTGTCATTCAATTTATAAAAATTTAATTGTCAGGGATCAAATTGTAATTTAAGAAACTTATAAATGGTGAATGGAACTCAAAAGAAAACTTTAAGACAGTTGGGGGAGAAAAGAGCAATTTATTAAAAGATTTTATATATATATATATATATATATGTCTGTGTGTATGTGTGTGTCGAGCGTTCAACCAAAGCAGAGAGATCAGACGTGGGCAACGTGGCAAGCTAAGATCATCTCTTACCACTCAAATCATGCATATAAATGGATCCATGCAAGCTATCTTGATCAAAAAACCTCAGAAGAATCTGGAAATCAGAAAAAAAAAAAAAAAAAAAAAAAAAAATCTAGAGAAAGAGAGAGGAAAACGGAGAGGGGTTCGGTGGTGTGTTTCCTCCCGTGGTAGTGGGTTCTTCGGTGATTGTGTGGGTGTACGTGGGTGTGTCGTTCGGCTATGTGTATGTGTGTGTACTGTTCGTGTGGTCTGTGCAGATGGATGATCGTGGGTGCTATGTTTTTGTCAACAGTGGGTGTATCTCTTCAGTCGTCCCTTCGACGGTCATCAGTGGGTATGTGTGTGAGTAATTGTGGGTCTATGATTGGGGGTGTGTGTGTGTGAGAGAGGATCATGGGTATTGTGACGTTCGGTGGTCGGCCGTTCGTCAGGTGAGAGGGTGTGTGTGTTCGGCGGTGTTTGTATGTGCTCTGTTTTTGCTGATAGTGTGTGTCGTTGTGTGTGGGGGGGTTTGATCGAAACATATGGGTGTGTGGGTGTTCTGATCATCCAATTAGTGTGTGTGTGTTTCCATCAGTTAGTTTGGCCGGCGGTGAGTGAGAGCTAGTAAGAGAGATGGTGTCCTCGGTGAAGGTGATGGGTGTTCCTCCTTTGGTCAGACCATGGGGTGTGTATTCAATGAGAGAGTGTGTGTGCGTGCTGCTGCTGTACGTGTGGATGTGATCGGAAGTGGGTAATCGGCGGTAAGTGAGTGTGTGGTATCATCGGTCGTTAGCGGCTGGGAGCAAACCGAGAAACAGAAAGAAACAGAAGAAAAAAAAAAAAAAAAAAAAAGGAAGTAAAGGAAAAAATTGCACAAACAACCCTGATAAAAATCAAAAATCCATCTCGCGACCCATGAATGATTCAGAACAGGTTCGCAGGCACATAGGGTATTAGTAAAGGATAATCTGTAAAAGCTGTTTGGAGCGGGTAGTCAGATGAGTGTATTGTCTTCTTGTCAAACTATTTATGTGTGTATATATATATATATGATGGAAAATGGTTTTAGTTAAATTAAATTATTTCAAAATGATATGGATCCAGCAAGTTTCTGGGTGAGTTGAGAAAATGGATTTTCGATTAATTGTGTTGGTTTCGAAAAGAAGTTGAAAATGGTTTTTCGCTGAAATTTGGTGGTTTAAAAAGAGAGTGAAAAATATCTGATTTTCTAAAAATAAAGGGTGGAAAATGGTGTTGGTGAAATCAGACGTTTTTTTAAAGAAAAATGAGAAATATGATTTTGGATTAAAAATTAGTTTTGGAAATAGAGGGTGATGTTTGAGATTTAACGATGTTGATGAAACGATGTTATTGATTTGTGATTTGATGATGACGTTATTGATTTTGACGATGCCATAGTATTTATCTATTTCGGCAAAGTGAGGTTATCCGCTTCGGCGGAGTGATGTTATCCACTTCAGCGGAGTGATGTTTATCTGCTTCGGCAGAGTGATGTTAGACGTTTATACTGCGCAGTGATTATCCACTTCGGCGGAGTGATGGGTCTTCGTAGGAAAGCATATCCTACAGATAGTACGGTACCGTTGCAAACTCCCGATCATGAGGTTAAAATGATCACATGGCTAGCCGACGTGTGGTGTGGTGTGGTGTGATGTGGTGTCGTATATGATATTTTGTCATACATGGTGTTTTGTCGTATATGGTGATTTTGATGAGTATATTTATATATATTCTTTTATACTGGATCGGTATGTTCTGACTTTATTATACTATATGGTTAGTTGAATTATTCTAATTGATTTTTATTATTTAATTGGGATGCTATATATATATAGACGTATATAAACGTTGATTTTGTGGTAACAGTAAAAAAAAGTGTTTTCCTTGTGGTATGAGACAGTTATATATCATGAGATTTTTATTTGATATGTAATATTTATATGTTTTATGCTTGATCTATCTAAAATATTTTTATTAAGAAGGCAGTAAACTCGCAGGTACAGTAGCTAGGAGTCGATCCCCTACTGGCACTAGGAAGAGTCCGGCGATGGTGTAGTATGGCAGTATTTTGGGAGGAGCTGTCTGAGTCGAACCTGTGAGATCTTCTTTGTTGTTATACTTTTGTTGTTATTATAATTCAGGAACGAGTGTGTTCCCAGTTAGAGATATTGTATATGGTTAGAATTTGTGGTTGTATATTTATGTATGCACTTTGTCGTTTGTTAGTGGGTTTGACGTTAAGATGATGTCATGTCGACGTCACACCGGCCTTACGGTGACGAATGTCTGGGGTGGAGTGTGACACAATTGGTCGGCCCCTGTTTGACACACACATATACACATATATACATATGTATACATACATATATTCATACATATCCACACACCTCGGGAAGAATGAAAAAGAATTGAGAGAAACTGATAGAGAGAGAGGGCAGTCGGCATGGGTTCATCGTCGTGGTTCGCCGGCAGTGGGGTTGTTCGCTTTGGAAGGGTGTGTTTCGGTGGTGGTTTGTTCAGTTTGGGGGGTTGGTAAGTGTATGTGTGTGTGAGTGTTCTATTTTGATTGTTCGTGTGAGTCATCATTGTTTCGTCGTCGGCCGGTGTGTGGGTGTCGTCCGGCTATGTGTTGTGTGTTTGCCTGTTGTGTGTTGTGTGTGCTATGATGGTGTATATGTGGGTGTATTTCTCTATTTGTTTAGTGGTATATGCGTGTGCGTGTATGTGTGTGGTGAGTAGTGAGTCAGTCAGTTATTTGATCCGACGGAGGTGGCGGTGGTGCGTGTTTTGATCGTCACCGTCGTCGCCGGAACATGTGTGTGTATGTTGCCGTCAGTTAATTGGGTCGACGGTAAGTGAGAAATAGAGAGAGAAAGAAGTGGGTATGAGGCTGGTTTGGTTGTGTGGGTGTCACCGGAGTTCGCCGGCGGTAAGTTAGAGAGAGAGTAGTGCATGTGTGTGTGTCTGTTGTGTGTGTGTGTGTGTGTATGTGTTCCGGCGGTGACAATGGTGCCGTGTTCGCTTGGGTGTGGGAGTAATTCTCTGTGTGGTGGCTGTGTGTATTGGGTATATCGCTCTGTGTGTGTGTTGATTGGCCAGTGGGTGTGTGTTGACGTCGTGGATATGGGTGTTGATCCTTGGCCGACGGGGAGTAAGAACTAGTGAGAGAGAGGGTGTCGTCGGCCGGTGGGATTGTGGGTGTGTCCGTGTTCAGCCGTGTTGTGGTTGTGTATGTGTATGTGTGCTGCTGTGTATGTATGTGTGTAGTGAGTGTGGTCCATAGGTGATCGTCGGGAGTGGTCGTGACTTGAGTTTGGTCCGATGGTGGTTGGTTTTGGTGGGTATGAGTGTTCGTTTGTGTGGGATGAGTGTTTCATGTATGTGTGTCGGTTCGCCGTCGTGGATGTAAAGAGTGATTGGAGTTGGCAAGAGGAGAGAGAGTGTGGTCGATTGAGCACAAAAAGAGCAGAAAAACGACGATCATTCGCCTAGGCAGTGACTAGCTTTGCCTAGGCGGATAAGCTTCAGTGAGCAGATCAGAAAGAAATAGGGAAGTTCGCCTAGGCGGTGGTTCTTTCACCTAGGCAGTGCAGGGTCAGTGAGCCATAACAGAGTAAAACGGGGAAAGGTCGCCTCGACGGTAGATCTTTTACCTCGGCAGTGGGTCTGGGCGCAGAATAACAGAAAACAAAGAAACATAAAAATCTAACAATCAAATCTCTCTGTAGGCGGACGATTCGGAGCAGGTAGAATTCTGAACTCTATTAATATATGTATTTAATTGTATTTAATTGTCTCGTGGGCGATTATATGAAATTATTTGGTATATCGTTGTGGATATCTTACTTGTCAAATTATATGAAATGATTTGGACGATGTGGGAATTATGTGACAAGCATGCTAATGTGGTTATGTGTTAAATTTATGTGACGAGCATGCTTACGTGATTTATATGTTATATTAATTAAATGCATGTATTAGAGAGGTTGGAGTTCTACTGAGTATTGGCTCACAATCCTATAGTTTTTGGTTTCAGGGTTGGCGGGGAGAAAACGAGAAAAGAGATAAATTATTGAAATTTTTAGTTGTATAAATTGTAATTGTTATTTATTGTTGTAATCGGCAAAAACAATAATTATAATTATCGTAGTTGTTGTAAAATATTTCTTCCAATTTTAATGTATTGAATATTCAGTTATGATATTATTGAATATAATTGGTTGAATAAAAGGTGGAAATTCGGTTTCAATATTTTGTTAAAATAAATTATTTAGAGAAATGAAATGGAAATATCCGGCTTAAGTAATAAAGTACTAAATTATTAGTTTTGTCACCACTACCCATGTAATCCGCGGACTAATTTACGAAAGGATTGGTTGGTGATTTGGTGGTATATAAATGGTGATTATTATATGTAATAAATTTCCATTATAAAATCGGCAATTAGAAATTAGCGCCATGATTTATAAAAACTCACTGAATGTTGTAGATTGGGAAATTCGATTAGTCGGATTTTAGGCTAGGATTTCTCTATAGGAGAAACCATAGTAGCGGCCCTGGGAAACCGGGTCGTTTCAAGATATATGTTTAATTGCTATAAAATAAATACACATAATATGAATGAAAAATAAAAACACGTAATTCTATGAATAGGGGTTACCATTTGTTTCGCATTTTCATAGAACCGATCTACCAAATCAAGGCCCCTTAAGTTTATCGATGATCTCAATCATAAACCAACAATGTCCAATGACAGTTGGAACTAGTCGACCCTTGTGTGTTTATGGGGAAATGAATGAACCTTCCTCCCTAGAAAATGTTGAATTGATGTTCAGCTCAGTATTTGTTTCAAGAAATCAGTGTCATTTACCCACCTCTTAAAAAAAACAAATATAAAAGAGATTAAAAGTCTGTAAGTTAGATAAGTAGCAATTTGAAAATAATGAAAAATTAAAAGTTATAACTTACCCAACAAGGACTGTTTACAAAGGTAGACCGTGCTTGATGATCAGTGCCCATTGATTTCATTTGTTGAGTTAGGTCTTGTTGATCATTCCATAACATTTCAGAGTAGGCGTTTATAACCTGTGGAAAAACATATTTGGAGGGGTTATATATAGGTGTTGAATATAACACACAATATATTGTGATAAAATGAATAAAACAATTTTCCATTGTCAAAACAAATTGATAAAATGCTTACGAAATTCATTATTTGTCTTTTGCCAAGGACTTTAGTAAATCAAGCATTGAAACTTGTGCCATTAACCACTCTCCACCCCTAACATATGCGCTATTTTTTTTAAGAAAGTGTAAGAATAACAAAATATGGTGTGTAATAAGTAACATATTTTTCTATGCGATATATAGCTCATGTACCTTGAACCTTTTGTTTCCAAATTGAAAAGAATTTTATTCCAATCATCTTCGTCAATGTACGTCCCAATGGGATAGTCTCTTGGGGGAAATATTTTATTCTTATATTTTTTTAGTGATAGAAACGGACATAGGGGCGGTGGTCTGTGTAATTTCAGCGGTATGAGCTGATGTAGCATTGCAAGGCAAGGTAATTGAATTGGAAAAGGTTGGCATGCAGCACAGGTGCGTGTTCACTTAATTGGACGCTCGTATTTATGTACCGAGTTGTAAAACTCCGATTTAGCACGTACGTCATTTTAATTTCAATTAAGAGCATTTAGAAAATTTCGGGGAAAAATTGAGTTAAAAAAAAAAATATATATATATAAAATATATATATAATAATAAAATAAAATAAAATGATTGGGTCAAATTGAAAATTTAAAAACTTATTCTAAATTTGAGATGCAAAATTTGTAGTTAAATTCTACAATAAAAATTTTAGGGATCAAAATGCAATTTAAGAAAATCCTAAAAGATGAATGGGGGATTAAATAAAGACTTAATGGAAGATAGGGGGGAGAAAAGTGTAATTTAACCAAATGTTTATATATATATATATATATATATATATATATATATATATTGTGAGATTGGCCGGCCGACAGGGAGATCGGGAAGAGTGAGGATCGACGTGGCGAGCAATCGATCGATTTCACACCAGCATTTCCATGCATATGTATACATGTGCCTACCATTTCAATCGCTACAAGGAAGAACAATCCAGAAATCTAGAGAGAGAGAGAATCGGAGGAGCGGAGAGTCGATGTCGCCGTGTAATCGCCAGCGTTCAGTCGTTGGCGTGTGTGCGACAAAGTATGCGTGTGTTCCTCCAGTGTGCATGTATGAAGGTGTGTTTGTCCTGTGTGTGTGTGCAGGTGATCAGCGATCGTCATGTGTGTGGGTATTCCTTCGACGGCAGTGGTGGCGGTGGGGTGTGTATGTTCTGTTTCTGTTTGGGCAGCTAGGTGCGGGTGTGTGATCAGCTGGGGTAAATGACGGAGGCAGTGGCGGCATGAGTTTGGCCGATGGTGTGTGTGTGGGTCGTTACGGTTGGGCGTGTACGTTTTAGGTGGGTAGATGAGATCGGTGGTGGAAGTGGCCGATGGTGGTTGGTGAACCATGGTGGGGGATGGAGTAGGGCCGGCGGTAAGAGCGACGGGGCGTGGGAGGTCTCGGGTAGACGGTAATGGTAGAGAGAGAGAGAGGGTGGCCGACGGTATTTTGAACCGAAACAGAAACAGTAAACGCAAACAAAGAAGAAAGAGAAAGAAAAAAAAAAAAAAAAAAAAAAAAAAAAAGGAAAAAAAAAAGGGAAAAAAAAGAAGGGGAATTTTTAGAAACTACCCTAGGAAAATCCAAAACCCATCTCGTGGTCGCCGAACGGTTCGGAAACAAGTGAAATTTCAATCGGTTATTAATTTTCGTTAAATTAAATTTTATTTAGCATTACAAATCCTAAAATCGTAGTAATTTCGTAACGATTAATTAATTTTAATTACGTGGTACATAAAATAGTAACGATTCGGAATATAGGGTCTGTATTGCATGATTAGGATATTTTAGATAAGATATTAATTTAGGCTCTATCACTATTAGGTTCGCAGGCACCGACGTCCAGATAAAGTATGGTCAGTGTCAGTTTTGCAAAACAGATATCGAGGTGAGTGTACTGTCTTCTTGCCAAACTATTTTCTATATATATATATGATGAAATATGTGCTTACATAAACTGTACGAATTTATAATTGATATGGATTAAGTAGGATTTGGGTGAGTGGGTAAACTGGATTTTCGGAAGATTTCGATGATTTTCGAAAAGAAGTTGAAAATAATTTTTTGTTAGATTCGGTAAAATCAGACGGTGTTTTTAAAAGAGAATAGAAAACATCTATTTTTTCTAAAAATGCCTGGTTTTGATAAAATTAGACGTTTTATTTAAAAGAAGATGTAAAATATGATTTTTGGATTTAAATGTTGGTTTTGAGGAAAAGAGATAGACGTGGTGATTTGATGATGTTGAGTAGACGATATTTATTAAGTTGTGATTCGATGATGTTGTATTTGATTTGACGATGCCATAGTATTTATCATCTTCGGCGGAGTGATGTTTATCTGCCTCAGCAGAGTGATGTAAGATGATTATACTGTGCAGTGATTATCCACTTCGGTGGAGTGATGGGTGTTCGTAGGAAGGCAAATCCTACGGGTGGTACGGTACCGTTGCAACTCTCGATCGTAGGGTTAAATGATCACTAAGGCTGACCAGTGTGTGTGTAACGTGTGTGTTTAAGGTGTGTGTTTGAGGTGTGTGTTTGAGATGTGGTGCTTTACGTATATTGGCTAACTTGATATTTATTATCATGGTGATTGGTATGATTTTATACTAGATGGATTTAAATGAAATTTATCTATATCGCTTTATTTTCGCTACTTATATACTGGGGACTTTACGAGCTATGTAGTGTTTATATACTTATACTTGATCCATTTAGATGTTGTAGATATGAATTCTTAGTATAAAATATTTTTACTAAGAAGACAGTACACTCGCAGGTGGAGCAGATGGGAGTCGGTTGGTCCCCTACTAGCACTAGTTAGAGTCATGCGGGGCAAGTGTTGGAATCATACGAGAGTAAAATTGAGATGAGCGGTCTGAGGATGAACCTAAGGGAGGTTCATGAGATTTGTTTGGTTGTTCTTATTTTGGGCAGATGTATTCTTATAGTATGAACTTATTATATATATATATAACGTGTAGATGAAAGTTTGTATATTGTCGTAATTAAATTGGTTAGGCAAGTGTTGTCATGTCAACGTCACGCCGACCCCACGGTGACGGGTGTCCGGGGTGGGGTGTGACACGAGTCGCCTTTACCTTTAACCAGTTTATGTTTGGCTTTTACCTTTTTACCAATTGAACTCAATACCACCATATTACGCATAGAGAGCGTAACCCTTTGGGGGGGGAGGGGCATAGATGGCTGCAGTGAACTTGCGTCTTCTAAAAGCCGTGTTATTTTCTCTCGTTGCTCTACAATAAACTTACCTCTGTCAAGCATCTCCAATTGATAAAACTCACTAATGGATTCAATTGTGTCATCGTGTTTTGATTTGAGTTCTTCAGTTTGAGTGATTGAATGCACAACAGTTTCTATCAAGTCCTCTTCGAGCTTCTTTTTCTCCCCAGCAAGTATCTCTTCTTGAGTCACAATGTGAACTCCAGTCTCCAACAAAAATGTCATCAAGACGCCTTTTTTTAGCATTCAATTCTTGAATGAGTCATTATAATCTATTAATTTTTTTTCTTCACCTTCACTCGTAGCTCCACTTTTTTCTCTTTCGCTTGTATTAATTTTCGTTTTAGCCTTTCGTTTTCTGGCATCAACACCTCCACTACCATCAACACCTCCACATTTGTTGTTTGTCGAGGAACATCCTCCTCAAAATCTTTACCAATCCATAGGTCAAAAGACGAAAAGTTGTCATTTTCCCTTTGTCCTTACCGACGGGCTCAACATCCATTTTCTTTTTGCCCTTATTGGCGGGCTTTTCATAATCATCAACTTCCTCTATAAGGGTAATCCCCTTCTTCATTTACCCAAGTTCTTCTTCCCATTCACCAACAATAATCTGCAAAACAATAGACAATAATGTTTTTATATAGGATGAATATATATGATAAATGCAATGTTGAATATAACACAATCTGATGTTGAATATAACACAGTTTGATGTTGAATATAACACAACACATACTTACATGTTTTATATAGTAGTAATATAACAAAGTTTTGCTAGTATAATGCTGAATATAACACAACAATTTGATGTTAAATATAACACAATTTGATGTTGAGTATAACACAACACATATTGACATGTTTTATAAAGCACCATTACAACAAAGTTTTGCTAGTTTGATATTGAATATAACACAACAATTTGATGTTGAATATGACACAGTTTGATGTTGAATATAAAACAACACATATTGACTTGTTTTACATAACACTAATAGAACCAAGTTTTGCTAGTTTGATGTTGAATATAACACAACAATTTGATGTTAAATATAACACAGTTTGATGTTGAATATAACAAAACACATATTGACATGTTTTATATAGCACTAATATAACCAATTTTTGTATACCTCTTCACGTTTAAGGTCAGACAACTATCTTGTGTTTATTACATGGGCCAGTTGTACCATATCCCACGTTGCCCACCTTAGCTGAAGGTTGCTATAGTGTGTCATTGAACAGTCAATCAAAGTTGTATGCTCGCAAAGCCAAAACTAATTTGAAATAAAATTAGTACAGAATACAAATTCTATGCAGAGAGAAATATGATGTCAATAAATAGAAAACAAACATACTTGTAATCCAATAGCACACAATGTGATAGATGATGGGTTTTGGTAACCCCTTTTGACTGACGACATCAACATGACGTGTATTTTCTCAACCCAAGCATAATTAGACATCGAATCAATGTCGTCTACCAACATTAGATTAGATACACGACAGGCTTGTCCTTTCTTTACTAGAAAACATGTCGTTAGAAGGTGGACGCATATAAGATACACAATGTCTTCATGATCATCTTTCGTGTTTCCTAAAAGAGCTTCTTTAACCTTGTTTTGATCTCTACAACACTTAATTTGTTGTCTTTGATACCATAGCAGGTTAGATAAGAACTTTTGTCCTGCCTTGTATACCGCCCAATAATTTCCACAGTACCCGATTGCAACCCAAATAACTATTGGACATCACTGACTCGAAATCGGACAATTGAATGACAAGTTTGAAGGCTTTCTTTGCAGGGTTGTAGGATCTAATGATAGATGTGATAACGTTGTCCAAATTGTAAAAGTTATCGGGACTCATAAACGGATTGATCAGTGCATTTATGGTTTGCCAAAATAGAGTTTCTATCTAGAGGATTTTGTGGATGTCACTCAAATCAATCGTTGCAAGGAACCAATATGTTTGGGAGAGGTTTAACTTGTATCGAACCGTTATTTGACTTTTGACCCCATGGTGCACTGAAATAGAATGCGGGAAAAAAAAAAAAAAAAAAAAAAAAAAAAAAATCCTTAATAACTCCTATTGATAAGGCAAATTTCAAAAGTTAAATAGTAGGGGGTTTAAAAAGTGCAATACCAAGTGAGGACACGGGAGCTGGTCGCAACGCAAGTTTATTAGTTATTTTTTAACCTTTTTGAGGTTTTGATGGCGAAGCAATATCATGGTGTTTTGACTCTGGGAGTGCACAAATAAGGAAATCATAACATGTGATGTTATTTTTTAATTTTTTACGGATGGTGTAGGACAATTTCTTTTGTTTACCTTTAGGTTGCGAAAAAGGTAGTCTGCAAACAATTTGATATGTCTCACTTGACACTTTTTGAATTGAACACAGATGGAACACAATTTTTGGGAGGTTTTTGGGATGTATGTTGAATGTAACACAAGTTCGTGTTATATTCAACACACACAAATTCACAACACATATTTTCATTAGCAAAATAGGTGTTGTGTTACATTCAACACAACCTGGGTTTTTTTGGATTTTGATAGGTGTAATTTATCTATTTATTCCCAAGCCGGTTTTGGTAGTTTTCGAGTATTTTTATAGCGTTTTAATATGTTTTGATACATTTTTATTTGTTTTGTCATAAATCAAGTGTTTGGGGCAAAAAGAAATAAAAACAAATTATAAATGAGCAAGTCAGTGGAAGAACGGTGGAAGAACGAAGCAAAAAGACAAAAATTAGAATTGTAGCCCACCGCTATAGCGGTGAAAATACAGGATGGGCCGAATGTTTCTGCCCATCCACTGCTGCAGCGGTGAGGTACGGTGGCAACCGCTGCAATGGTCACTACCCCCAAACTTGGAATTTTGCTAGTCCTCGAGCAAAACACACACGAAAATGAAAAACACAACTAAATGAAATAACAGACAACCTAAAACAATCTAAACATGATGACATGTGAGTTTTAAATTCTTCTAATGGCATAGTCATTTTTCCCTCAACAACCGCCAGTTATATCGAGTTCAGGCGGTAAAACACATCATGTGATTCTAGAATTTTAACATGCAATAATGGTAAACATTATTCTAGATCATGTAAACACATTAGTGTGAGACTCAATAACATGGCTATACAACAACCGGATTGGATTATCCACCAACGAAACTCATGACTTAGACCGTAAAGGACTAGGATTTACATATGCCTAAGCCTAATTGGGGTCCACTCTCCACTAATCTAGGTTGAGTAGTTCATAGAGATCAGAAGGACTTGGTTCAGTTACGAAATATTTGGCCAAGGGTATTTCGGAATAGAAAAAGGGTTAACGTTGTTAACTTAACGTTACCCAAGGCTCAATGCTTGACACATTTACTCTCGAAACCCTATAGATAAATTGAAAAACAATCCCAAAAAAACATTTAAGATAGACGTACTCACTTGTCAAAATAAACGTATTTTTTTTTTTAACTTACAACACTCCCAAACTTATTCGATTAGTATAATTTCATGGGTGTGGTTAAAACGAAAGAAAAATGACAAGTGAGTACTCGAATATCGAACCAATCTGAAGTTCGCCCTAAACCCAACCGCTCACATCAAGAAGCATTTGCAACTGCTAGCTTGATTCACTCAAATTTGTGCCTTCGGTTAAGCGATATAGGTTTGGAAAAAGATCAACTGGCCAAGGTGTTAGCTTATGTGTTCAGAATTGAAATGTTATTTAGGTTTTGACAGGATAACTAGGGATAAACATATTACGGGGTAGGCTTAAAAAGGCTCAAGCGACAAAACAACTGCATAAATCACGTCTCCTGAACTACTTCGCCTAGGATTTTGCCTCAAGCTTCCCCTCAATCAGGTTCTAGAATCCTTAATTTGTCATGAATTTGGTTAGTCGATAATCATCCTAAAATCAATTGAATAAAAATACATTGAGTCTATGTACTGTGCAAATTAGGATCTACAAGAATTTTCACCAAAACACATTGTCAAACACACAGAACACACATGCATGGGTATTACTCTTGACTTCGAAAATAATCAGGGGGTAATATCATCATTGGGTAACAGCCCAGAGAAATGCAAAACTCAGCGTGTAACAACAACACAAACATAAACACATTCTAACCTAAACAAACATGCACACGAGAAAAATAGTAAAACATACTAATATCCTACACATCAACTCCAAACTTAAAATGGACAGTGTCATCAGCGATCCCAATCATCAATCTCAACATATGAAATTAAAGCATGCTGACGAAGGGGGTTTAGAACATGTACCTGGGAGGCGAGAGAATCTTACCTCCGAATAAATTCGGCTGTGACGGATTTAACTTTTTTTTTACCTTGGGTTGCTTCCCAAGAAGCGCATGGTTTAATGTTCTCGCCCTGACATTTTAAGAACGCCCTCAAGCTTGGCGAGGTATTGCACTGGATGGCTCGATCTTTCAACGACATGCCTCACCGGCTTATGTGCGTAGCGCCAAAACTATAAATGGCTCAGAATCCCGTTGAAATGAATGTATCAATACTTGTCAATCTAAAATCGCCAAGTACCCTACATAAGAAACAAAAATAAAACTACAAACAAAAATTATATACAAAAGAAATGCCTAAAGTAAAATTGGGTCATTTACTCATAATATCGACAATAACCAACAAAACAATCCCTGGAAACAATGCCAAAAACTTGGTGACAATTGTTAAACACTGAATTCAACAAAAACCAATCCCTGACAACGGTGCCAAAAACTTGTACGGCGAGCGTTTGTTACGCGCTCATGTATTGACTACTCACAAGTGTACGAGGTCAAAGTTTTAGTATAGTGTGATCGTTAAGATCGGGTATCGTATCCACAGGGATTGGTTGTCGTTATTATCGAGTATCGTGTTTATCATGACCTAACTTTATCTAGGCTAAAAACAAATATATTTAATTAATTAATACTAATACTAATATAACCTAAATTAACTATACTAATATAATGAGATGTTTTAGGGGAAAGAATTGTTTAGGGATTAACTAGGTTTACAAATACGTGTTCGATCTCGATTTAGTTACGTTTATGGTGTTCGACCTATTTGACAATCTCAGTTCGTAAACTCCCTTGTCACTTCTCCCGAGTATAAGACGAGGGATATAATGCCACTTCATGTCATCGAAGAAGTCCCCCTAAACGTCTTAAAGACCCTAGGTCACATGAGTCTCACCCCAACATCTTTGATTGTACACAATCCAACTCCCAACTAGGTTATTGGATCCTCACGTTGTGTTTACCCTATCGACAATCTCAGTTCTAAAACTCCACCACCACCTCTCCTGAGTGTAAGACAAGGGAATACATGATTTTGCATCAATGAAGAAGTCCCCCTTAATGTCTTAACTACCCAAGGTCACGTGAGTCTTGCCCCAACGTCATCGATCGGCGTTATGTTTACTTTAGTCCGAATCCGGGGTTACCTCTCCCGAGTGTCAAACCCCATATTCTCGATATATCTATCTAAACATAATAAACATAACAGTACGATAAACACAATCAAACTTTGAAGAACAAACATAAACGCAACACTGACATAATTTGAAACACATATTTATAAATATATTGTTAATCCCTATACAATCCACGTTTAACTAACGGCCATAACCGCATTTACAAATAAGAACGAGCTAAAAATGCTCACAAAATTCTAAGTTAAAGAAATAAGGCAAGAAATCGAAGAACTTAGCCTCGTCCGAAGTTTAGCCACTAAGAACGTTTCACAATTGCTTCATCGTCTTCTTCTCCCTCGAGATATGAGCTCTCCCTCTAAAACTCCTCAATCCACCCCTAGATATGTTCTAAGGGTGGTAGCATGCCAAGAAAGACCGAAAACGATAGAGGAGATGGGATTATATAGGATAAATATCTCAAAAATATCCTACAAAATATCTAATCTAGTGAAAAGGTCACCACCGCAATGGTGAGAAGGTCGATTGGTGGATCGCCTAGGTGGTGAATACAGTGGTAGAATGGTGACCATCTTGTATTTCCATCGCCGCGGCGGTAGATGTTCTGTAAGAAATTGGTGCACTCTGCATTTTCACCACCGCGGCGGAGGTCTGGACACTATGGCGGTGGGCTTTTTTCAAAATTTTGCCCCCTTGCTCATTTTTTGACTATTCTTGGTTCGATCTCATCGTTTACCCTCCAATTTTCTATCTTTTTGCCTCACACACCTTATTTATACAAAAAGTATAAAAACTAATTTTAACATAATAAAATAAATATAAAAACTACTCTAAAATTAACAAAATCGATTTGGAAATATGTAAGTAGATCATACCTATCAGTCACCAATCAGAAAAGGCCATTGTTTCTCTATGCTACAGCGGTGCTTCCCACCGCTACAGCAATCAGGCTCCAGCTGGAATAGATATTTTTGGGATACTTCTAGATATTTTGGATCCCTTAAGTATGACCCTTATTCCAACACTTGAAGCACATTTTTGGGGAGTCTTGAGAGCTCCAAGACCAATACCAAAAGGAGATAACACAATTCCAAGAAGAGGACAAGATCGGAGCGGTTTTACCGAACGTAGATTCGTTCATTCTTAAGATAATGACTTTTCTCCTTTGTTTCTATCTTTATTTCTTGATTCTTTTTTCTATTTGATGTTGTTTAGCTTGTTTATAGTTAAATATTTGGTTATGTCCATGTATAGCTAAACAAATGTGCCTAGGGTTTGATTACTTCATGAAAACGTTGTTTAAATAAATTGATATTTCGTTAATGGTTGCTCATGTATATCCGATTGTATTTACCATTTTATAATAATCATTATATGCTTGTTATGGTATTTTAGTTGGTTTGAGAATACGGGGTTCGACACTCGATAGAGATAACCCCTTATTTGAACTAGGGTTTAAACATAACGTGACGATCTAATGATCTAGGAGGCCGTTAGAAAGTATGAAATCCATGAGATTGGGGAGAGACTAATATGACCAAGTATCATATAGATGCTCGAGGGGGACTTCGGCGTTGACGAGAAGTCGAATATACATTCACTTTACACTCGGGAGAGGTAGTGAGTGAGATTTCAATACTTAGATTGTGGGATAGTGTGAATACTGTTAATGTAAACTAGATTAAAACGAACACGTTTAAGTGGACAAAGTTAGACCCTAGAAAATATACTCCCATTAACGTCATATTAGTATTATAGTACTGTAGTATAATTAGGTTAATTTAGTTTAGTTAATTAGTATAAAACTACATTTGAATTGCCTAGATAAAATTAGGTTATGACAATCGCGGTACTTAACGATAATCTAATCCAATCACTGTGGATACGACAACCCTTACTCTTCCCATTATACTAAAACTTAACCCATACACTTGTGGTGAAAGTAGCGACATAACATTCTGCTATCAAGTTTTTGGTGCCATTGCCGGGGATTGGTTTTTAGATTGTTGTTGATATTGTGAGTAAATAACTTGATTTTAATTTAGGCATTTGTTTTGTTTATAATTTTTCTTTTTAGTTTTCTTTTGTTTTACTAGGTGATTAAAGATGGATCATCGACAAGTTCTCATGAGTTTCTTTCAACAAGATTCTAAGCTATTTTATTGTGCTTTGGATAGATACAAGGATTTTCTATGACGGTTCCCCAATCATCGTTTCCTGAGAGAGTATCAACTACTGAACTTCCTCGACGCTTTACAAGCCATATCTAGAAAATGGGTGGAAAAAGAAAACGATACCACCTCTCTCGACCAACTAACGGCGGATGAAGCCTTTTGGTTGTTGGAAGACATAGCTGAGTTTAATTTTTGAAGTTGGAATTATTCAACAAGCTACCAAAGCTTAAGGGATAGTTTCACCATTACGACGCCATGGATTGACATTCCGGACTAATAGGAGAAGTCTTCTCCTACCCTGGAAGAAATGTTCGCTGAATTTATGGGGGAGACTCAGGCTTTTTGGAAGGAGATAAATGACCAGCTCAACGAGCATGAGGATCGTCTTAACAATATTTAGACAACCTGCGCTGAAATTGACATGACCGTAAAGTCTCTTGAGACCCAAATCGGTCAACTAATTTGCTTCATTGAGGCCGAGTCTGAAGTGGTGGCATTGAGAGATGAACAAGCCACATTCATTTCTAAAAACCACCGAGAGGAATCAAAGACGAGCGGAAGAAACTTGGGTGAGTGCAATAGCGATGAATCGAATGAGATGGGAACCCAAACATGGATCGACGATTGTGATTCTTCATCATTGGAGATCCACATTGTGATGCCACCACCAATATAAAATGATCACATCTACGAGAATCCGATGTGGCTCACTTGTCTTTTGCTGCCATTTGCAATGTTATTTCATTCCCACCAAGTACATGATCCGGTAAAAAGTCTTGTTTAGATTTCGAGCCGATGAATGCCATATTTCGCCAAACTTAAGGGAGTACAAAACCAAGACCCATGTATGGTGTTGTACAACACTTACTGTGGGTGGACGTCGCTCTTTGAAGAGTCGTTCTCCTTGTCAAGACGAGGACATTAAACCAAGCATTTATTGGGAGGAAACTCAAGTTTCAAAATAAATTAGATCATCACTGCCAACTTCACTCAGAGGCAAGATTGTCTCGCCTCCCAAATACGTGTTCTAAACCCCCTTTGTTGGCATGCTTTATTTCCTTTATTGAGATGGATGATTGGGTCATTATGAACACTGGTCGTTTTAAGTTTGGGGGTGATGTGTAGTATGTTAGTAAGTTTTATTGTTATTAGTCTAGTAGTTTAAATTTAATTGTTGTTAGTTGTGTTAGTTTAATTTAATTATGCATGTTTGTTTGTTAGTGTAGTTTGTGTTCGCGTGTTGTTGTTGTTGCGTGCTGAGTTTTGCGTTCATCTGGGCCATTACCCAATGATGAAATTATCCCCTGGTTGTTTTTCGAGGTCAAGGGTAATGCCCATTCTTGTCTGTTCTGTGTGCTTGGCATGTCGTTTTGGTAAAAGTTATTGTGGATCCTAATTTGCACGAGCACGTAGACTTAATGTATAGTTATTCAATTGATTTGAGGCCAATTATCTGTTAGCCAAGTTCATGATAATTTTAAGGCTTTTAGAACTAGATTCGAGGAAACTTGAGGTGAAATCCTAAGCGAGGTAGATCAGGAGATATGATTTAGGCATTCATTTTATTCGCTTAAGCCTTTGAAGCTACCTTGCAATATGTTTATCCCTCATTACCCTATCGAAGCATATAAGCCGTTTCAATTCTAAGCACGTAACAAATACCCTGGCTAATTGAACTTTTTCCAAACCTATATTGCTAAACCGAAGGCACAATTTGAGTAAATCAAGTTAGCATTCGTGTATGCTACTTGAAGTGAGCAGTTGGGTTTAGGGAAAACTTTTGATTGGTTCAATATTCAAATACTCACTTATCATTTTTCTTTCGTTTTAACCACACCTGTGAAATTGTAATAATCGAATAAGTTTGGGAGTATGGTTGATGTTGAGAAAAATAAATATATGTAAATATCATTCTATTTTCGTTTCTTTTGACAAATGAGTACGAAGTTCTTAAATATATGTTCAGGGTTGTTTCAAATTAATCTATGGGGGTTCGAGAGTGATTGAGTGCCAAGTGTTGTGCATTGGGTATCATTGATCTAAATGTTTACCTGTTTTATATTTCTGATATACCCTTGACCAAATGTTCCAAACCGAATTAAGTCTTATTGATCTTTTTGAACTTCCAAGCCTACATTAGTGGAGAGTGGAATCCAATCGGGCATATGGATATCCTAATCCTTTAGGATTTAAGTTGTGAGTTTCGCTAGTGGATAATCCAATCCAGTTGTTGGATAGTTGTATTATTGAGTTTCGCACATACACTTGAACATGATCTAGAATGGCGTTTACCATTATTGAATGCCGAAACTGTAGAACATCATATGGTGCATTTTACTCCTGAATGCGATATGGTTGGGGGTTGTTGAGAGAAAAATGTTTTGGTCAATAGTTGAATTCAAAACTAGCATATCGTTTTGTTTAGGTTGTTTGTGTCTTTTTCGTTTTTGTGCTAGTTATGTCATTGTGCTTTTTATTTTAGTGTCAGTGTTTTGCTTGAGGATTAGCAAAATTCTAAATTTTGGGGTATTTGATAGGTGTAATTTATCTATTTATTCCCAAGCTGGTTTTGGTAGTTTTTGAGTCTTTTTTTAGCGTTTTAATACGTTTTTATTTGTTTTGTCATAAATCAGGTGTTTGGGGCAAAAATAGATGAAAATGAATTATAAACGAGTAAGTCGATGGAAGAACGGAGCAAAAAGACAAAAATCAGAACTGCAGCCCACTGCTACAGCAGTGAAAATACAGGATAGGCAAAACATTTCTACTGATCCACCACTGCAGCGGTGGCCACCGCTGTAGTGATCAGGCTCCAGTTGTAGTAGATATTTTTGGGATATTTTGGATCCCTTAAGTATGGCCCTTCTTCCCAACACTTGAAGCATGTTTTTGGGGATTTTTCAAAGCTCCAAGACCAATACCAAGAGGAGATAACACAATTCCAAGAAGAGGACAAGATCAGAGCAGTTTTAGCGAACGTGGATCTGTCCATTCTTCAGATAACGAATTTTCTCCTTTGTTTATCTCTTTATTTCTTAAACTCTTTTTGGTATTTGATGTTTTTTATCTTGTTTATAGTTGAATTATTGGTTATGGTCATGTATAGCTAAACACATATTATCTAGGGTTTGATTACTTCATGAAAACGTTGTTTAAATAAATTATTGTTTCGTTAATGGTTGTTCATGTACATTCGATTGTGTTTACCATTTTATTACAATCATTATATGTTTGTTATGGTATTTTGGTTGGTTTCAGAATACGGGATTTGACACTCGAGAGAGGTAACCCCGTATTTGGACTAAGGTTTAAACACAACATGACGATCTAATGACCCGAGAAGGCATTAGAAAATATGCAATCCGTGAGGTTGAGGTGAAACTCATGTAACCAAGTGTTGTATAGAAGCTCGTGGGGGACTTCGACGTTGACGAGAAGTCGCATATTCATTCAATTTACACTCGGGAGAGGTAGTGAGAGAGATTTCGATACCTAGATTGTTGGGTAGTATGAATGCCGTTAATGTAAACTAGATTAAAACGAATATGTTTAAGTGAACAAAGTTAATCCCTAGACAATATACTCCCATTAACGTCATATTAGTATTATTGTACTATAGTATATTTAAGTTAATTTAGTTTAGTTAATTATTATAAAAACTATATTTGAATCGCCTAGAAAAAATTAGGTTATGACAATCGCGGTACTTAACGATAATTTAATCCAATCCCTGTGGATACGACAACCCTTACTCTTCCCATTATACTAAAACTTGACCCATACATTTATAGTAAAAGTAGCGACGTAATATTCTGCTACCAGATTTATGAGAAAGAAGACGATAAAAGTACCTTCGTCTGATGTATGGGTAGTGTCTAACATTTTTCGTTCTTGTTGTTTTTTGTTCTCTATGGCAACAAAAATGCAAGATGCATTTTGATCACCATGCATAAATGAAATTACAAAAGAAAATGAGCATATAAAATCGAGATGCTTGGAACGATTTAAACCAGTTTTAGAAAACAACACTTTCTGATAATGTCATTTTCAAAAAATGAAGAGTCACGAACACAACTCATGGAGTTTAATTATAATTTTCAGTAAAAATTTGAAAAGGGCAAGCGTACAACTTTAATTTACTTCACAACTGGTAGACGAAAACAGAAATGTCTACGATTTTTTGGACGAAAAACAAACCTGAGTCGTCGGCTTCTACGGGATCAGTCGTTGTGTTAGGGTTCTGTTGCTGGAGAGAGAGAAGTGAGAAGTGAGAGAGACAACCCTAACCCTAAATCACTCAATTCTCCGCCTCCGTTAGAGAGAGAGAGAGAGAGAAATCTGACCTTGTTTGTTACTTTCCCGTCATCACCACCGCTAAACACAACCAGAAGAACACTGCTCTGTACCAATTCCGGAATGGCATACCATTAACGACTATGGCAGCAACGAATTTCACTAGTGCTAGAGTGGACTCAACAATACCTAGAACTGTATCTTCAAGAAATAACTCAATACATAGATCAATAAAGAATCTGGAGTGGATGATAGTTGACATGTCAAATGGCCGTAAGGAAAATGACATGTCGATAGATACGAAAAGTTTTAGAAATGGGATCCCAGCATCGATACCATTTATATTCAATGCCATATCCATGAAAACAACACAAGCGAGCCATTGGTTCCAGTTTGTTGTGTTCATGTGGTTTGAGAATAACAAAACAAGTGCAACCAAAGACTCTGAGTTTAGAGTAATTAGAAGGGTTACTGAAAAAACGCTCAAATAGAGACTGGTGCTGGATTGTAGCGAAAGAGATACGGTTTGTATAGACAGTTGTTAAGGCAGCAACATCGCAATAACGCTTAGGACAAGATGAAGAAATTAGGAGAGCAAGATTTGTGTCAAGCACATGTCTATGTTAGCGTTCTGCTCATCCATTTTATTGGAATGTACTAGGACATGAGCGATGGGAGAACGTGCCATTTTTATGTAGCAAATTAAGAAAACCATAACCCGTATATTCCATTGTATTATCTGAGCGAAAAACTTTGATATTTCTAGAAAATTGGGTTTGAACCATAAAGGAAAACTCAGAATATATTTGGAATAATTGGAATCGATGTTTTATAAGAAATAATCATGTATATCGATAGTAGTCGCCCACAAAGATAACAAAGCAACAACAACCACCATCGAGGCATGAGAAAAAAGCCCCTAAACATCAAAATAAATTAGATCAAGGGGTGTAAGAGAAATAGACTGACTCTCATTGAAAGGTAGGGATGGTTGTTTTGCAAGTTGGCAATGGATACATTTGAAGGACTCATGCAAAACTGAACCTAACTGACCGCTAGAGATAAGCAGTTTGAGTCGGCTAGATAAAGTGTGGTCTAACCGTGAATGCCAAATATGGGATGGTGAGAGAAACAATATTGATTGTGGAGATAAGGATGATGATAAGAAGGAGGATACTGGTGGTGGTGGTGGGATTGCATAGGTTGATAAAGTGACATGTGGTTAAGGTAGTGATGGTGGAGTTTGAGATGGAATGTGCAAACTGCTGAGTTAAAATAGAAGTCCAACTTTACGACCAGTCTAAAGGGTTTTTTCTATCTGAGGATCCTGCACATGACAACCACTATTATAAAATATGATTTCAAATCTCAATTCACAAAGTTGCCCGGCAGACAAGAGATTTAAGGTGAGTTTCGGAATCAAATACATGTCAGAAACAGAAATATGGAAAATAGAAATCTAACTGGTATAAGGTAACACGCATTTGAGATCCATCAACGGTATGAATACTAAGGGTATTCATAGCAGAGAGTTTGGTTGAAAAATGTTGGGATCAGATGTCATATAATTACAGCAGGTAGAATCAAAGAACTAAGAAGAGTTACCTGTAGTAAGTAAGAAATGAGGGAAAGGTTTGTACCATTTTTAGAAAAAATATAATAGAGGATGAATCTATATCTGCAATAGACATGCTAACAGTAGTGGAAGTAGGATCTGAACCCTCTTTGGCATTGAAAATAATCGAAGAATCCACAGATATCATTGTTGAATCAGATCAACAATATACAACAAATTATACTATACGATATGAATCTAGAAAAACTACTGCCACAAATGGATTCAGAACGCCAAAATTGTCCAGGAACTGATCTATACTCATGAAAAACCGATTAAGAACCCCTTGAACCGATAAAATCTATATGATGAACAAAATCAACAATATAAAGAGAACTATACTATATGAGATGAATTCAATTAAATGGATATCAAAGATAGATTCGAAATGCTCAAATGTCCAGGAACTGAAATTAAATCGTCAAGAACCAAGTGAAAAATGGGTGAACCGAAATCACAAAAATATAAACGAAAGTATATTCTGTGAGTCTCAAATCATAAAATAGAGGTCGAAAACTAAATCAAAATGTCCAAAAACCCCAAGAATCAGTCCAACTTTGTTGAAAACTGGTCTAAAAAGGCATGAAACGGCCTAATGAATATTACCTCTCAAGAACCAGTGACGTGGCAAAGTGGTTGACTGGATGCTGAAGTGGAACTGCTCACATGGAAGAATTAACTACCGATGTGACGCTTGTGTGGCAGTAACATGGCATTGATGTAGCAGTGACATGACTCTATCATGGCAGTGACGCGGCGCTAGCGTGGGACTTACGCGGCAAGACTTTGACTAGGCAACTGACTAGCGTTGACTAGGCGCTGACTGGGCAGAGATTAGGGCTGACATGGCACAGAGAAGACCACTAATTGGATGCGACGGCACATGGATCTGATATGTCACCTTTGTCTCGCGTGTGAGGGTGCGTATGATGCTGGACGGAGCTGATTTTTATGTCATTGAAATCGTCTCGTCAAGACAGTTTCGATGGTATATTATGTGATGCATTTGGAGCCTTCGTTGGGGCGGTAGAGTCCAAAATCCGAGACGGCAAGGCTTAGTGGTACTACAAGCTTTGGGAGGCGCATTAGGGCGTGTGGTAGCTCCGGTGGTGGTGATTTTGGTAGTGTTGTGCTCGTCTTTGCAAGAGAAGATGATGATGTGATGGTTGTTGATACTGGAGCGGTGGTGAGGCCTATCGCAATTACAAATATCACAAAAACAAAAAAAAAAAAAAAAGGATCAGCGACGGTAGAAGCTTTGATAGGATTAGGATTGCGAAAAAGAAATTTTTTTGAAGAACAGGTCAAGGAAAAATTTATTCTTAATACCATGTTAAGATAATTAAGAAGTGGAAAGTTGGGAGAACATGAACAATATATTGATATACAGGAAAACGGTATATGTTACAATGATATACAATAGATATTTATAAGAGAAATGGAGAAACTTAATATTAGAGTTTTGACCTAATAGGACAAGTGGACCAAACCCATATATCACATTAACATTTTAGATGAGAAATAAAATGATCCTTATTAAAATCTTTAAATAGTATAAATCTCATTTAATATTAATTAACGGATTTCTGTTCACTTTGAGCCTAACCGTTAAAATTAACATAATCGTGAAATGTTTCACTTTTGTTTGAAGCACATGGATATAAGTGTTAGCAAAAAATACTGAAGGAATAAAAACTAGAATCTGATCCAATGCAAAGAGTAATTAACCTAATATTAGGTATCAAAAGGTTATATGGAAGTCACCATTAACCTCTAAATTTATCACAAATCACTATTTTGAATTTGTATGTCACGTACAAGAAAATGTTATTACACATATTATTTATATAGAAGTTTCAATTTAAAATGATATAATTTTAAATGAAGTGAAAATTTTAAGTACTCAAATTATAAATACCGAATTTATTAATTATTGAATATATTAAGTATTGAATTTTAATTATTTTTAACTTTAAAAAAATTATTTTTTTTATAAATTTTTATTCTTAAAATAAAATTTTTGACTTTATTTTTTAAAAATATTCTCTCTCTACAACTCTCTCTTTATTTTTTTAAAATTTAATATTTTTTTATTTATAATTTTTTTGTATATAATTGTTTTGTGAGATTCTATAGTATTTATGTAAAATATTGATTGTAATAATTAGATATTTTATAATATTACGTGATAAGTGTTAAAAAATTAATTGAATTATAAAATTTTTAAAATTTTAAATAATTTTTTAAGTGATATTTATTTTTAAATAATTATTTATTTTGTTATTAAACACTTAAGTAATTAATATATTTATTTTTAAAGTTTGTGTTTACGTATGTATAATTATGTTTGAAAGAGTGATATATAAGGTATTTATTCAAAACTATGAATGCGGGAAAATCTATGAATCAATATCCAATGTGGTGATTTAGCAGTTTAAGATCTTGACTTAGCAGTTTATGTTCCTTTAAATCGTTACACAATTTAATTTTCATTAATCATATTGTGTTCATACGCAAGAGACCCATCCAAATCGCACGTCCCATTAATTGTTGTGTTTAATGAGATTACCCTAATTTTTATATTTACTATAGTTTGAGAATATTAAATGGTTGATGATGACATTGAATCCATCCTTTTAACAATTAAATTACTTTGATTTATGTTTGGGTTATTGACTTTAATATATTTCTAATAAGTTTATTAAACTATTGTTAATATCATAATTTTAACCCATCAATATATTAAAACCACACATAAATCAAAGCAAATGAATTGTTAAAACGTCAGTCTTAACTAAGGTTGAAGTTACTGAATGAAAAACCATTTTTTTTTCTATTAAGTATTCCTTTTTATTATAGATAATTGAAATAACACATGTTAAAATAGTGACTAATGTCAGTTAAATTTGAGCCAGTAACATTTAAAACTTAGTTACCAAAATTAATTGAGTTTTCTTCTCAATTAAGTAAAGTATAATTTCTTTTCTAATAAGTACATATGGTTAATAATATTTTTAACGATTAAATGGAGATAACCCCACTTTTAACAAAGAAACTGGATTGCTAACAAGGTATAGCTCAAGTGTCAAGGCATATTTGAAATAAAGCTGTTGAGGACATTTGCAAGGTCAGGGATTCGAGTCTACGGAAAAGCATTTGTTGAGAAGGGCAGCCACGCACCCTGAACAAGATAATCTTTCACCCTGCATGTGTAGGGACATTCATGGAAATCACATTAACTATATTTATGTTTGGGTTATTGACTTTAATATATTTCTCGCCGTGCTCTCCATCCCTCGTCCGCAATGACTTGCGCTTCACTATGCAACGGTACGTACCCTTATGGAAATGGGGGTGGGGGTGGGGGTGGCTACCTCTCCTTTTCGTGTTTGTTCATCATTATTCTAGATTGCAGAGTAACCATATACAGTTGCTAAAATAGTAAAAAAATAATAATTTATCATTCCCACAAATGGCGACAATCTAATGAAAACTAAAACTAGTTTACCCCGACAGGTCACTTTGGGATCCACAATATAAGAGATCTTTTGGCTCAAGCTATTGATTCAACTTAGGTTCCTGCAAAAAATTCCACCGTTGGTGGCCCGGCTAGCGTTGCATCTCCTGTGTGAGAATTAGTTGAATATTTTGAGTAAACTCAACAAAGCAATAGTTAGAAAATAGTGTGCCTACTTGGTTAGACCCTCCATGTCAGTATTTATAGGAGCGGGATGTCACGGGCTCACATTTTCGCGGCGCCATTTACCCATACGGCGCCCTAACACTTTCGCTAGTGCCGGGGTAAGCCTACCTTCTTTAGGATGCTAACTGAATTCACCCTGCCTTAGTCTCATTAGGGGAGCGGCTCCAACTCCCGACCAGTTTATACAGGAGAGGCTTAACCCCTTCTTCTTTTGTTAGGTCCATGACCAGCGATGTATTCTTTGAACTTAACCGGGTCGGTACGTCTTGAGTTTGAATGGATGTCTGCTTGTGCTGGCACTCACACCTGGTTGAGAGCCAACCAGCATGATTTTTCATTATGATCATCTTGATAACAACGGCCCGTGACACTCTTCCCCACCCACTATAGCAAACGTCTTCGTTGTTATGCGAACAACTCGATGTCGCGCCCTTTGACATAGAGAAAATTGGTAAGGTGTCCAGATCGCACGATCCATGCTTCGACGTGACGCTCTGTGAAACCTTGCACGCTCATCATGAGTGCTTGATGAATCATGACTCCATGCCCATTCGTCGATGGAGCTAGGTGCAATATCTCTACAGCTCAACTCCTTCCTATTTTGGAGTACCGTCCCCACGGCTCGAGCGAGTCACCACCGATGGAGCTATTTGTGCTCTGCTCTGATACCAATTGTCATGGGCTCACATTGTTACAACAACATTTGCCCGTGTGGTGCCCCCAACGAGTTCACTAGCGCGGGGGCAAGTCTGTCTTCTTTAAGATACTGACTGGTTTTCGCCCTGACTTGGGCTCATCAAGAGAGCGGCTCCAAATAGCGAGCATGATTCTTCGTTCTAATCGCCTTGATAACAACGGTCCGTGATAGGGAGGACTTGAATGAGTGTCTAATCAAACTATTAACTTAATTGAAGGCCATAAATATCAATTACTATTAAGTAACTTTTCAATTTTGATTTTTACCCTTTGAACGTTAAATTAAATAGAATAATTAATTGTTGCACTTACGTCAGAAACACAAATAATGTAAATGTTGACAAAAATAATAAAGGGGTGTAAAGTTAAATTAAGTCTGATGACATGATGTAAAATATAAGTAATCGGTTTTTAAGGTATATATCAAATTAATAACACACATTATTTTTGTTTTGGTAAACTCTTTGGAAGACCGAAACTATGATTTGAAAATTTCAAAATAATTGATTTTGAATTTTTAAATTATGGCAGTAATTATAATTAGATGGTCTCCACGCGGTTAGGTTTTAAGAAGATATTCAAGGATAAGCTCTTGGATGGTCTCCACACGTTTAGCTGGTGCAAGTGGCACTATGAGGTGACTCGTGTTGGATGTTATTATTGCGCCAAATAGTGCTTGTACCTTCAACAATGAATAATGTTGTCTTGGATATATTTAGTTGGTTGAGTCACGTCACTCTTTCTTCCTCTTTTCATTTTCATTGGCTCCTCTATCTCGCAATCAAAACAAGATAGATCACATCACATGGTTTTAACATCTGATTGGTATACAGGTTGGTGAGTTTAAATCACAATTCAAAATTTTAAACGGTGATTTGATATCGTTTGCGATCGCTATCATAGCCAAAAATCAATACCATCTCGACTACCATTGTTGGGTTAATAATTTCACTTCCTATTTGGAGAAAGTGATTGGTCACAAGCAGACAAAAATGAAAAAGTGACAAATGAAAAAGGTGAGAAAAAAATCAGGATTCTCACCTAATTGAAGATGGAAGAAGCATCAGGAGAAGAAGCAGGATTCTCACCTATGTGGTTGTAACAATTTTCACATAGTGAATTTTTTTCGGATTGTCTTTCGACAACAACAGTGGTTTTTATCATGTTTTAGAGTTTCTACTATAATTCTTATATTGTATTTTTTTAATTTCTCAATTATTCTTGATATTCTGCTCATTGGATTCTGGAAGAGAATTTGGATATCAGTACAAAATTCCCAACAATTACCGACCATCACAACCACAGTAAATATTCATCATTATTACCTACCACTGGAAAAATATTGAAAACTACATAAATCTACACACCACAATTCCATGACGCTTACCTATGCAGACCACTGCCATCAACCGCAGTAAAAGCACTCCGTATAAAAAATAAGTGGCAAATAAAGTACTAATTAATAGCATGAAGCATTTACATTGAAATAGAAAATAAATACATTTTAACACCAGTTCATTTTCAATTTCAAGACTTCAACATCTAGTAGTTAGTTGATAGTCGTTTTATTATCCTTCTAAGATTAGCCATTCCAGTCTTACTAGCTACAATATTTATTTGATTACAACAATTGATTTTTGTTGCTAAAAAATAAAAAATAAATAAAGAACAAATTTGTTATTGATGTTTAGATTATTTGTTAATCATTTATTATTTTTTACCATGCAAATAAAGCATCGGCGCTTCATATAAATTAGGGCAAATCACATAATGAACCTAGTAGGAATATCGATTTGCCGATTTATCCCACCCAAATTTAATTGACCAATTAAATCTTCAAGTAATATTAATTTCACCGATGAACCCCAGTTTTAAAATCAATCCTAATTCACTGACAATAATGCCCCTACAAATTTGAAATCTCATGACCACATTTCAGATCAGTTCACACTACTCCATTTTTAAACATATCAACGTCGTCATTCAATTCATTCCCGATTTATTGTTTCATATTAAAATTTCAAAATTACGCGAATCTGCTATATTAGCATTGTTGATTCACATCGAACTCCTCCTTATGTTGGGAAAATAGTTCGATACATGTTGAATTCAACATTCAAACATTGTGTTGCATTCAACATTATTAGCTATATATGCATAATCAATAATGTGGTTGCTTCAATCTTTATTTATATAAAAAAAAAATAGTTTAAAACAATATCTATTTGTATATATCTTTGTTGCAAAATTGAAGATTTTTTTAATATCAAACAATATAGAATTCCACAAGGTGTTTTTAATCTTAGATTCAATAATATATGGCATTGGTCAATCTAATTGTGAAAAAAAAAAAAAAAAAAAAATTGAATTAAAGTAAAATTATGAAATACAATTTTTTTCCATATTTTTTAATTCGAAAATAAACAACTGATTTGAAGATAAATGAAAAATATAAGTTTGAATATCAGTCAATTCATTGATCAATCTAATTGAAAAAAGAAATTAAAGTAAAATTATGAAATATTACTATTTCCATTTTTTTGAATTAAAAAAATAGACCGGTTTGAATATAAATGGAAAGAAAATTTGAAATATTAGTTAATTCATGACTATATTTTTAGAGATTTTAGTTGCAAATTGTAACGCAAGAAAAATAACAATAGAGTGTGAAACGATGATTGTTTTGATAATTCAAACATATATTTAGATTTGTTATAAACATGGTATCAAAACATCTATTTGTATATATTTTGTTGTATAACTCAATATTTATTGAATTCAAATTTCATGTTAAATTCAACAACACAAATCATTGTTCAATTTATTTTTTTATTTTTTGATATTTTTTATTTAGTTAAAAAAAACACAAAGGATTAAAGTATTATTTTGAATTCAATATGAATGTGAAACTACGAAAAATCGAAAATATCTGTGAAACTGATTTAAAAATAGTGAATGTAATATTGTTTTGAAGATCCTATTCAAAAGGTCTGAATATATAATTAAATCAATAACAATGCAAAAAACAATAATAGTTATTTTGGATTTAATAGTACGATTTCGATTTAATTTTAATTCACTAACTGTCCCTATTTTTTGGAAATTTATATATCAAGTAAGTCATCATTCATAAAATCAAAAACTTGATAATTGTTACAAGGACAAAATTGACCAAATCTGCCCGAAGAATTGGAATATAAATAAAAAAAAAAATCGATTTATTTTGTTGTTTTATCATAGAAAAAAATTGTCAATCATTTGATAACTATTTAATAACGTTTTTTAAATATTTAAAAATAAAAATAACATTTATTTTACATGTTTTAAAAATATTTTTAAGAATTAAGAAAAAAAATATAGTTAATGTCTGATATTTATATTTTAAAAGATTAATTAACTTCTAAATTGTTTCATCCCCTTAAAAATAATTTTGAATTAAAAAGTTGTTTATATGAATATCAGTAAGATGTTATCTCTACGTTACCAAACTCATTTTTTTACTTTTAAGCAAAAGTATGGTGGCGGACCTAGGGAAGTATGGTGGCGGACCTAGGGGTGGCAACCACTGCCCAAAAATTCCAAATTTACCTTCAATTTTATTAAATATTACATATAAGTACCCAAAATACATACATATTTTCTTTTTCTCTTCTTAAACTTAAAAGTTTTAAAATTACCCTTATATTATATATTCACCTCCAAGTCCTGGAATCTTGCGCCCGCCACTGTTAAAATACTTCTTTGTTCAATTAATTGGGTTAATTACACTTTATCTTCTCGTGATTAAGCCGTTTTACACTTTATCTCGTAATATTTACGTCACCACTTTGTCTCCTACGATTAGGCCTTTGTTGCACTTTACCTCCCTCGTCAATACTTTGCCCTCTGTAGTTATGTCTACCAAGTGGTAAAGTGCAACAAATTCTAATTACGAGAGACAAAATTTTGACGAAAATACTACAAAGGGATAAAGTGCAAAATGGCCTAATTATAGGAAGTAAAGTATAATTAATCCCAATTAATTTTTTATATTATCAAAAATATTTAAAAAACATAACCGGAAACCTTCTTTACTTATTTTTTTATATCATGTAATTCATAACAACAACTTGTGAATTGGTAAAAAGTTAAGTTAGTTAAAAATTTGGAAAAAACAACTGCGAAAAAAAAAAGAAAAAAGTTAAGGTTATTTTGAATTCAATTCATATAAATATCGATGATATTCAAATATCGGGATGACAATAACTTGGTGACTTATCTGCTTTATCTTCAGCAAGTGGTACATGCAGGAATTCTTACACCGAGAGTCTTGGTTCCGTTGAATAACTTCCAACGTGATAGTAAATAATTGGGATGAATATAGTATATTATTGGAATGTGTAGAGTATTTGAATTTACCTCAATCCTCTCATGCTCTGGACATTTATAGATTTTTTGCGGAAAAAAATGAAGAGAGGGTGCTCAGTAACAATCGTAACGAATTTGTTAGAGAGCAATGCCCTTAGCATGGAATCCCACATATGGCATGAATTATGTGACCCTCTCAGACGAATATTTTAGTCGGGTTGGATCCCGATTTTAGGTTTGAACCACCTTGGACCCACGGTTTGGATTCCAATTTGGAGTTTGGCCTATCTCTGACCCACGGAAAAGGTTTAGGACATTTTACCCTTCATCAAATATCAAAACCACTATATAAAGTTAAAAGCACCAAGCATTTCCTTCACCATCTTCAGTAACACAAATTGTTCTAAATTTGGAGAGAGAGAGATGAGTCTTAAAGGGAAAATGGTCGGGCAAAGAGAGATAAAGTCAGATGGAGATGTGTTTCATGGTCTATTCAGGAACAGACCACACGAAATATCAAAGATGAGCCCTCAACATATACATGGTGTTGATTTGCATGAGGGTGATTGGGGAGTTGTGGGCTCTATCATCTCCTGGCACTATACCCATGGTAACTCCCAATATAATTCACTTTACATATATAGGATTAATGTTAATATCACAATTACGCGCTTCCAAATAATATTTTGAAATTTTTATTTACTTTCCTTTTTTGTGTCTTCTTTTCTTTCAAATTACGTTCTTTACAAATTGAAGAAATCGTCCTATACTCCAATTTTTTGTATTAATGGATATATAAGGAAAGTATTTTAGGTATTTCAAAATTATAATTCTGATAAAAATTTATTGGTGTAAAATATCCGAATGATAAAATTGGTATTTTACGTATTTAAAAATTATTAATAAAAAGAGTTAATTATAGTTTGATCCCATGTAGTAAACCGAATTAAACCTTGTAGTATTTTCGTCAGCACTTATACTCCATGTGCTACTGATTTAAATGCAACTTTTAAAAATTGAACGTAACTAAAGGTAACTTTATCATTTTATTTCAAAATTATGGGTAATTTTATCATTTTCTCCAACTCTTTCAATGGGATCTATTTAAAGAGTCATCAGAATTTTCAGGGTCTAAAAAAAATTCTTTTCAATTCCAACATCTTCTTCTCTGCTTCTTTCCATTCTGACGACATCACTCCTTCGGCCCCATTCACTCTCTCTCACTCTCTAATATATATAAACATACACATATATCGAGAGAGAAAGAGAGAGAAATCTGAGCTTCTAAGCTCGGATCTGTCCCTCTATGTATATATATATGTATTTGTATATATATGTGTATTTTGTGTATATATTATATAGAAAGAGAAAGGAGATGAGAGAAGAGAGAGAAATAGTGAGAGGTGGTTGGGTGGTGGTTGTCTGTAAGGGTGGTGGGCGTCTGTTGGTTTGGTGGAGGCCATCCGTCGGTGTTGTGGTGATCGTCAGTGTTCTAGTGGCTATCAGTGGTGTTGTGACAAAGATGGCGAAGATATAAAAAAAATAAAAGGAAAAATTCTATTTTAGATACTCTAAGTATTGACACATTTTTATATGGTCTAATAATTTTATTGCGTGTTAGTTTAAACCCTCTAAGTATAAACGTGATTTTAAAAATTTGTGATGTTAAATTTTCCATTCAAATTGATGGAAAGACAATCATTTACACTGTATAAGCCATTTTTAAGAGGTATAATGAAAAAAACAAAAAAGATGGCATGTGCAGTGCACGTGATTGCCTTTCCGTCAGTTTAGAAGAAAAATATTGTAGAAGCATCTTTTAAAACCGCATTTATACTTAGAGGGTTTAAATTGAAACACAATAAAATTATTGGCCCGCATTGAAATGTATCAATACTTAGAGGGTTTAAAATAGAATTTGTCTAAAATAAAATACAGTTTGGACTCTTAAATTTTAGATAAGAAATAAAATTATCTCTATTAAAATCTTTAAAGGGTATAAATGTCATCTAATAACCTTAATTAACAGATTTCTATTGACCTTGATCATTTGAAAGTTAAAGTTAACAGAATAGTGAATTATTCCACTTTATTCTGAAGCATATGCGATATAAGTGTTGACGAAAAATTTAAATCCATGTTGTGTTGGTAAAATATGATCAAGAAACTAATTAAATAATTAAACAATTAATTATTTGATTAATTAATAATTAAAAATAAAAATGAAGAAGAAACAGTTCTGAATTTATTTTTTTTTCCCAAAACAATTGAGATAACATAGGATAATATAAAAAGATACAAGGAAATGATATTACAATACATAATGAAAAAATAGAAACAAGAATATTTGTTGTATCGTGATAAAATAATCATAAATAGAAATATAAAAACAAATAGAAACGAAAATATCAGAGGAAAATATTGAGGCAATCGTTTGATGATTTGTCCTTAAAATAGATTTCGCCCCCACTAGGTGCTAACGGTTGAATGAATGTCTGACTCCCAAGATACAACGATCAAGTTGCTACTAGTACCAACACTAGAAACCATAATTCAAACAAACTAGAGAAGTGCTGAACCCTCTTAAGAACTCTTAAAAACAAGAACAACAAAATTAGAAGAAACTCTTTGTTGGAAAACATAAATGCTATGCATTAATGACTGATGCTGAGAATGCGTGTCCTTTCATAGGGAGCAAAAACTAACTTGAAGAAGTCTTAAATTTAAGAAGACCTTCAATAGACAGTAGTAACTTTCAGGTAGTTACACACTTGAAGAGTCTTTTGGTTTATTACTCTCAACAATTACATACCTGAACATGCAAATTTCTCTCAAGTTATGAAACTTGCAATTTGTATTTTAGGTTGTGTTTGGCTTGGATTCTATTTCGGATTCTGTATATAACATACCAAATTCAAGCTAAGCATTCCCCAAGAGCCACAGGACCAAGGACCCGAGCCCGAGCTCAGCCTAGCCGAGCGGTCAGCAGTAGCAGCGCGCACATATGACTTTATTTATTTTATAGCATTTAGCCTATTTTCTATCTATATCATTTAACGTCTCAAAGGGCTTACCTACAAGACGTAACTCGAACCTTAATAAATAACTTTTCATCTTTTTTGGTTACTGATGTGGGATAACCCATACAACACGTCAATCAATATCTTCAAGTGCATACTTTAATGAACAATTTTAATTCATCTCTTAAATTATTTTATACAAATAAATATACCACATTCATCTACTCACCAAATAAAACACATGAGTATATTTATATGTTTTAAATTATTATTGGGTCTCACAAATAATTGGATCACAAAATATTCAAAACAATCATTTAATACAACATGTTGATGTAGATAATGTATTAGACAATGGTGCTTCATTTATTGATTTAATGGAATTGAAATTTGAATAGATGGTAAGAAGAAGGTGGCTAAAGAAATCATAGAGGCCATAGACGACGAGAAGAAATCGGTGACGTTAAATGTAATAGAAGGAGATCTAATGGAGGAATTCAAAACATTCTCGGTAACTTTCCACGTGGATACTAAGGTTACTAATGGAGAAAAGAGCAATGTGGTGACATGGACAGTCGAGTACGAGAAGCTGAACGAGAACGTTGAGGATCCAAACACTTTGATGGACTTCGCCCTTAGCTTCACCAAAGACATTGAGACTCACCATCTCAATCAATCTACTGCCCAAAATTGATTGAGAAACAACCTTACCAAGTGCATTTGGGCTTGTTGGGGGCTTTATTTGGTTGCTTCTCGTTTAATATTGTGTTATGTAGTCTTCGTAGCTTGCATGGCCCATTAGTCATTGTGTTTAATGAGATTACCCTAGTCTCCAAAAAAATTATTTTTCTAATTTTCTATAGTTTGAGAATATTAAATATTTAATTATAACATTGAATTCATCCTTTTAACAATTAAATTACTTTGATTTATGTGTGGGCTATTGATTCTTTGATATACCTTATAAGTTTATTAGACAATTTTTAATATGATAACCCACACAAAAATCAAAGCAATTGAATTGTTATAAGATCACTCTTTAACCTTACTGAATGAAAACCACTTTTTTTTTTTTTCTAACAAGTATTCCTTTTTATTATAGATAATTGAAATGACACATGTTAAAATAGTGACTAATGTGAATTAAATTTTGAGCTAGTAAAATGTAAAATTTATTAATTAAAATTCATTGAGTTGCCTTATCAATTAAGCAAAGTCTAATTTCATTTCTAATAGGTACAAATAGTTAATAATATTTTTAAGGGTTAATTGCACTTTATCCCCTATGGTTAGACCGTTTTGCACTTTACTCCCTGTGATATTTTCGTCACCACTTTCCCCCTGTAGTTAGGTTTTGTTGCACTTTACCACTTGATGTAGTCATAACCGCGGGGCCAAAGTACTAACGATGGAGGTAAAGTGCAACAAATGCCTAATCACAAGGGGTAAAGTGGTGACGTGAATACTACGGGAGATGAACTGCAAAATGGTGTAACCACAGGGAGATAAAATGTAATTAACCCTATTTTTAAGGATTAAATGGAGATAACCCCACTTAAAAAAAAAAATAAATAAATAAATAAATAAAAATAAAAAATAAAAATTGGAAGTTCAAACCTTTAAACGAGTGAGAAGCATCCAAAGCTATTTTTCTTGCTTCTTCTGATTTTATATGTAGTTATTGTATCATCTTTGTTAATATGTGCATATTGGCCTTGGTTGATTATGTTAAAACTCTACTCTCACTCGGAAAATCAAATCTTAACCCTACCAAGATTACCCTAATCACCTTCTATATATAAACTTTATGCAAATCGCTGTAATAGCATATTTCTTACAAATCAATATAAGTCTCTCATGCTTTCTCAACATTCTGCCTTTCAATTATTCTAATAAAGGTCTCAAGAGTCAATTCTTCCTGACCCTATTTCGGCTAAATCTTTTCAAGTCTTCTATCGCATCGCTACCCACAAACTCGTTTTCATCATTCAACAACCCTTCATCGTATTCATCATCACCATCAAACTCTTTTCGTCAAAATGAGTATAACGACACCAAAACCACCGCCCTCGAGGTTCCCACGCTCCCTCACGCACAACCAACCAAATCACCATCACTATCATCATATCTGTTGACTACAACAAGTCTCATTGTCATCCAATATCAACAACAATTACACCATCACTTTTCGCCTTGATAAGACTATTCCAACGCCACTAAAATCACCGCCATCGGAGCTCAAACGTATCCCCACGTGCCACCAATACTCCCACAACTGTCATCATCTTTGTTGACAACTACAAGGCTCAGAGTAGCTATGATATCAACAACCACAACATCATCACATTTTTATCGTCTAAAACGATTCCAACGCCACCAAAATCACAAAAAACAGACGTTGTATGCGCCTACACGCTTGTTCCAAAGTTTGTCGATCCGTCGTGTATCCTACACGCCACCGCCATGTCACCTCCACATGTGGCTCCACATCAGACTAAGGGTGGCCACCCACTGCCATGTTAGTGCCACGTCTCTTGACCACTCTCTTGTTTTTTCGAAAAATGAATTTTCATAGATTTAAAAGCCCCAATTTCAGAATATGCCAACAACCATAAAAAAAAAAAAAAAAAAAAAAAAAAAAAAAAAAAAAAAAATCTATATATATATTTTTTTTTTACCTAATTTGAAGGCTTATGACTATTGATTATTGACCCTAAAAAATTGTCCAAGAGAAAGTGACTTTTGACCAACAAATGACGAAATACGTCAGTCTGTTGTTTATATCTCATCATCACAATAAAAAGGAATTAAACAATAATTTAAAACATACATGATTATTAGGACACAACCAAAAAGAACTATAATCGAATACATACATATTTGGGCCATCGCAGAAGATTGAATATATCGAAGCGGATTACTAACTAAGTCTTCCTCCTTGTGATTTTGATTTTGTGGTAGCAACTCTCAATGGTAAGAAACCATTAATTTAGACTAGGGAAAAGATCTAATTATATATACTAAGGTTTCTCGTTGAGCACTCCTTTAACAGGTTTCAACAAAAGAGTTATTTACTTTTTTAGAATTTTTTTAAAACAAAAATACTGAACTAGCACTATTTTGAACTTAATTACCAAAATAGAATTACCCGGGGATGTGATCCTAGGGTCTGTGGAGGCCCATTTTATACCCGGGGTTTGGAACCCTGGGTTCTATGTAGAACCCGGGGTACCAAACCCTGGGTTTACCCCCCCTCCCCCCCCCCCCCCCCAAAAAAAAAAAAATTCCCTTTTGGCCTACTAAATTTATAAAATTTTTAGTAACTTTGAGTTGATTAACGGCGATCTATTGATATTTTAAATAAATCTAATTTTTTTATGCATAAATTAGGTTCAAAACACTCCATAATGCTTTTTATAACACTTAAAATGGACATGTGGATGAATTTTAAAAAATCGTCAAAGTTGACCAGATGAGCTATTTCGATAATGGTAGAATTTTTTTCGACAATTTGGAATTAACAAAAAATTGTATATTCGTAACAGAAATAAACTAAATTTTTTGTATATAAACTATATTCATAACACTACATAACAAAACTTAAAACACTAAAAATGGACTAGTGAATAATTTAGAACACTAAAAACGGATAAGTTGTTTCGATAACGATGCAGTTTTTTTTTTAAAACTTAGTTAACAAAAAATTGTCGTCTGTCCGTAACGGAAATGAATCTGATTTTTTTGCATACAAACTACATCCTTAAGAGCAATAAAATGTTGTGATAATAACTATTATTTAAAAATTATTTATTAATTCGTTTTTGGTGTTCTCAATTCAAAAACACTATATTGCACTTGAAAGTTTGGATAAACATAATTTTACGCTCGGAGGTCCGTTGAGGGCGATTTTTTTTTTTTGGAAGGTGGGTCTGATCTGAGTCGTCACTCTAGATTTTGAAGATTTCAATTTTACCAATGGGACAAGACGCACGCTCTCGACAAAGATTACAAATTTAGTCACCTAACACTTGAAATTGAAAATTGAAGGTGAAAACGAACTTTATTTAAAAAAATACTGGACCAAATCGCCTATGGCGTTTGCGGCGCCTAGATCTCGAAAAAATACCCTAAATAAAAAAAAAAAAAAAATCACCCAAAACGGACCACCGAGCACAAAATTATGTCCATCCAAACTTTTTCTATTATTTTACGTAAGTTTTATTTTCTCTCGATAACATATTATCCGTTTTTGGTATTCTCGATTTTATTATTTAGCGTTATGAACGTAGTTTGTAAGTAAAAAAATCAGGTTCATTTCTATTACAGATAGACGACCATTTTTTATTAACTAAGTTTTCAAAAAAAATGAATCGTCATCGAAACAACTCATCCGACCAATTTTGACGATTATTTAAAAATTATTCATTAGTCCGTTTTTAGTGTTCTAAATTTTGTTATGTAGTATTAGGTTTTTGACATAATGGGACAAATGGGTCAAACTCATATATTACATTAACATTTTAGATAAGAAATAAAATGATCCTTATTAAAATCTTTAAATGGTATAAATCTCATTTAATATTAATTAACGGATTTCTATTCATTTTGAGCCTTTAACCATCAAAATTAACAGAATAGTGAAATCAAAATTAACAGAATAGTGAAATGTTTCACTTATGTTTGAAGTACATAAGTGTTAACAAAAAATACTAAAGGAATAAAAACTATAATCTGATCCAACCATAAAGGTGCAAAGAGTAATTAACCTAATATTAGGTATCAAAAGGTTACATGGAAGTCACAACTAACCTCTAAATTTATCAGAAATCACTATTTTGAATTTGAATGTCACGTACACAAAAAGGTTATTACACATTATTATTTATTGATAGAAGTTTCAATTTAAAATGATATAATTTTAAATGAAGTAAAATCATGTTTGATAACTACTTAAAATACTAAAAATTTTAAGTGCTAAAATTATAAATATTGAATTTATTAATTGTTGAATAAATTAAGTATTGAATTTTAATTATTTTTAATAATTTTTTTATAAATTTTTATTCCTAAAATAAATTTTTCGACTTTAATTTTTTAAAATATTATCTCTCTCTTTATTTTTTTGAAATTGAATATTTTTTTTTTCTATAAGTTTTTGTATATAATTTTTTTTGTGAGATTTTACAATATTTATATAAAATGGTGCTTGCAACAATTAGATATTTTATGTTATTATCTTGTAAAATGTTGGTTGTAACAATTAGATATTTTATTATATTATCTGATAAGTGCTAAACAATTAATTAAATTATAAAAAATTTAAAATTTTAAACAATTTTTTAAGTGATATTTATTTTGTTATTAAACACACTTAATATATTTATTTTTAAATATTTAATTGCATTATGAAACGAAATCGTGGGAACCGAAATCTAATAGATTGAATTGAATTTTGAATACATGGTAAGAAGAAGGTGGCTAAGGAAATCATAGAGGCCATAGACGACGAGGAGAAATCGGCGACGTTTACAGTAATAGAAGGAGATCTAATGGAGGAATTCAAGACATTCTTGATAACTATCCACGTGGATACTAAGGTTACGAATGGAGAAAAAAGCAATGCGGTGACATGGACATTCGAGTACGAGAAGTTAAAGGAGACAGATGAGGATCCAAACACATTGAGACTCACCATCTCAATCAATCTACCGCCCAAAATTAATTGAGAAACAACCATACCAAGTGCATTTGGGCTTGTTGGGGGCTTTGTTTGGTTGATTTCTAAAACAAAATTTCAATACTAAGAGCTAGCTAGCATTTTCAGTATTGACAGATCAATATTCAAACTTTATCTACTTTGGACGATTAATTACCTACAGAAGTATGTATTTGGTTATTGATGTAGTTTGTGTTTATGCATGTATAATTATGTTTGCAATAGTGCCATGGAATGTACTTGTTTTAAACTACAAAAATTAACAAAATGCACTTTATAAAACATAATTTAAGAAAATTACATTAACTATATTTACTGGTCGAAAAATACCTTTGTTACAAAAAAAAAAATAAATAAATAAAATTCCCCCTGATACGACAATAATTCATTCATTCTCTCTCTCTCTCTCTCCTTGTATATATATAATATCACATTTCCCCAACAATTGTACCACCTTCGCCAAACATCTCACCACCATCACAGCTACCCGCTACCACCGCCAAATATCATATCACCACGATGAAATTGAAATTGAAGAGTTGATTTCTTTTACTAAAATTATTTTGTTCTTTTTAAATGAGATTAAATAAAATCTAGAATAGAGTTGCGAAATTTGAAAATTATCATTTTGGAAGAAGTGTTTTCAAGTTCCCTAACGTAGTCTTTGGTTTCATGGAATTCGAATCTCGAAATTGGAATTGCAAATAAACATGTGTAAAAAGTTCAAAAAATTTATGGGTTCATTTCTAATTCTAATTTTGAAACTCTAATTCCTTACGATCAAGTACTACCTGAATTAATTTTTTTATTTTTCTAGATTCATCTCCACTTGTCACTATTTGTGTCGCTTTACCTTGCATGTCTTCACTTGTCACTATTTGTATCTCTTTACATTGCATAATGAATTTAGATAGAGAATTGTGTAAAAACCAGTGGTGCAGGGGTGCCCTACTATGAACGAGAATGAGGAAGAAAAAAGAAACAATGTTGAGAGTTGTCACTGATCATGGCTTGGGGGTACTCTGAACGGACAAATAATATGCTTCCATGCTGGGTGATTGATAGGTGTAAAAAACCTATCTATTTCTAAACCAGATTTGTTAGTTTTCAAGCATTTTAGTTATATTTAATTGTGTTTTAGTTTGTTTTAGTATAAAACAGGTGGAAGGACGTCAAATGGCGAGAAACAAGTGAAAACAGTGGAGAAACGGTGAACAAAATGTGCAAAACAGGGTTTCGGTGAATGAAGATCACCGCCTAGGCGGAAAAGAGGCAGAATGTTGGAGTGCTGAAGGGGTGAACCACCGCCTAGGCAAGAAAAACACTGCCTAAGCGAGAAAACCACAGATTGTTATGCCAACAACCACCGCTTAGGCGAAGTTACCGACAGAATTTAACCGACTTAAGTCCACCGCCTAAGCGATGAACCATCGCTTAGGCGGTGACACTCTGCACAGAAATATCTATTTTCAGATATTTTGAAGATATTTCCAAACCTTACCTATTTAACCCTTTTCTCCACCAAACCTTAGAAAAACCTTAGACGTGGGAGAGGGCTTGGTTATTCTTGATAGTTCTCTTTCACCTTAGTTAGATTAGATTAGTTTTAGGAGGTGTTCTTGGCCAATCCTTGAAGAGCTAGAAGAGGAAGTTCATCAACGGAGAAGAGGAAGCTCGGGAGGACTGTTCTTTGGCGAAAGTAGACTACTCGACTTTGAGATTTGGCTTTTCTTCCCTTGTTTCCATCTTTGTATTTAATGTTTATTGTTGATGATGATGATCTCCTCTTGATTTAATGTTGTATTGGTTAAAAACATGTTAGTGTAATTTAGAGATTAGTTAGGAAAATATGTAGTTGTGTAAATACTCGTTTGGTTCAATATACGTTTCTTTAACGGTTGTTATTTTAAGTCCGATTGTGTTTATCATTTGATGACGATCTTAATATGCTTGTAACAGTATTAGAGTTGGATTTGAGAATCTAGGGTTTGACACTCGGGAGAGGTAACCCTGGATTCAGATTAGGGTAAACACATCGTTACCACCTAACGACCTGGGAGGGCGTTAGTTAGTATGCAATCGATGACGTTGGGTCAAGACTCACGTGGCCTAGAGTCGTTAAGACGTTGAGGGGGATCTCTTCGTCGACACGAAGTCGCATATTCCCCCGTCTTACACTCGGAAGAGGTGGCAGAGGAGTTTACGAACCGAGATTGTCAGATACCTAAACTCCGTTATTGTTAACCGAACGAAATCAAACGTGTATTAAGTGAACAAAATCAATCCCTAATTAATCAACCTAGTTAGAATTAACCCACTAATTGTAGTTTAGCTTAATTTAATTTCAATTCATGTCTTCCGTCGTCAGGATAATACGAGACTACGTCAATTGCGGTATTCAATTCAATTATTTACACTTTTCTCTGTGGGAACGATATCCGATCTTCAAAGATCCACTATATTAAAACTTTAGACCTCATATACTTGCGAGCCTAAGTAGGCGTGCACAAAACGCGCCCCTACCAGTGATTTTAGCCACTGTCTTAACCTCAACCCACTTGGTGAAATAATTAATTGTCACAATCAAAAAATTCTTTTGAGCGGTAGCCATAGGGAATAAACTGAGGATGTCTACCCTTCAATGAGTGAAAGGCCACGATCCGGTCATGAAAAGTAGCCTCGTGGTGGGACCATTGATGGTTGGCCCAAACATTTGATCGATATTTGTCACACTTCTTCACCAGATCTCTAGCATCGGCTTCGATCGTTGGCCAGAAGTACCCTTGCGCTTTCTTCGCCAAAGCTCGTGCCCTTGAATGGTTGCCACATAGCCCTTCATGGATGTCGTGGAGTACATAAAGGCCTTTGTTCTGATGTAGTTCGTCTCTCTCCATCCACATTATTTCCAACTCTCATTGGAGATTGTACTGCTCTCGGCAACGTCCTTCTTCTTAGTGTTATTCTCGTCGTGCTCTCTATCCCTCGTCCACAATGGCTTGCACTTTACTATGCGATGGTACATACCCTTGTGGAATTTTTTTTTGGGGGGGGGGGGGGTAGAGGTAATTGACTCTGACCGGCTTGTCTAGTCTGACGTTGAACAGTCTGAGAGAGATCATGAATCTCCCTTATCAACTCCATTAGAAACGTAGGCCATTTTACCAAAGGGCCGGCTTCGTGTTCAGTTTCACGAAGCGACTGCCTCTCGTTTTCGTGTTCGTTCGTCATTATTCTAGATCGTAAAGTAACCATATACATTTTCTAAAATAGTAAAAAAAAAAACTAATTTATCATTCCCACAAATGGCGCTAATCTAATGAAAACTAAAACTGGTTCAGCCCGACAAGTCACTTTGGGATCCAAAATATAAGAGATCTCCTGGCTCAAGCTATTGATTCAATTTAGGTTCCTGCAAAAAAATCCACTGCTGGTGGCCTAGTCGGCGTTACATCTCCTGTGTAAAAATTAGTCGAATATTCTAAGTAAACTCAACAAAGCATTAGTTAGAAAAGGGTGTGCCTACCTGGTTAGACCCCCCATGTCGGTATTTATAGGAGCGGGATGTCACGGGCTCATATTTTCGCAGTGGCATTTACCCATGCGGCGCCCCAACTCTTTCGCTAGCACGGGGCAAGCCTACCTGATTTAGGATGCTAACTGATTTCACCATGCCTTGGGCTTATTAAAGGAGCGGCTCCAACTCCCGACCAGTTTATGCTGGAGAGACCTAACTCCTTCTTCTTTTGTCAGGTCCACGACCAGCAACGTATTCTTTGAACTTAACCGGGTCGGTACGCCTTGACTCCAAATGGACGTCTGCTTGTGTTGACGCTCACACCTGGTTGAGAGCCGCATTTGAGTGCTCAACCGTCTAACCAGCATGATTCTTCGTTACGATCGCCTTGATAACAACGGTCTGTAACACTCTTCCCCACGCAATATCGCAAACATCCTTGTTATAATTCGAACAGCTCTCGATGTTGCGCCCTTTGTTGTGCCTCTACACTTCACGCGACAGAGAGAAAATTGGTGAGGTGCGCAGATCACACGATCCATGCTTCGACGTGATGCTCCGTGAAACCTTGCCTGCTCATCATGAGTGCCTGGTGAATCATGACTCCCTGCCCATCCGTCGATGGTGCTAGGTGCAATATCTCTACAGCTCAACTCCTTCATGTTTGGGAATGTCGTCCCCACGGCTCGAGCAAGTCACCGCCAGTGGAGCTAATTGCACTCTGCACTGATACCTCTTGTCACGGGCTCACATTTTCGCAGCAGCATTTGCCCGTGTGGTGCCCCAATTCGTTCACTAGTGCAGGGGCAAGCCTGCCTTCTTTAAGATGATGACTAGTTTTTACCCTGACTTGGGCTCATCAGGAGAGCGGCTCCAATCAGGCAGCATGATTCTTCGTTCTAATTGCCTTGATAACAATGGTCCGTAATAGGGAGGACTTGAATGGGTGTCTAATCAAACTATTAACTTAATTGAATGGCATAAATATCAATTAATATTAAGTAACTTTTCAATTTTGACTTTTACCCTTTGAACGTTAAATTGAATAGAATAATTAATTGTTGCACTTAAGTCTGAAACACAAATAATGTAAATGTTGACGAAAATAATAGAGGAGTGTAAAGTTAAATTAAGTCTGATCACATGACGTAAAATATAAGTAATCAGTTTTTAAAGTATATATCAAATTAAGAACACACATTATTTTTGTTTTGGTAAACTCTTTGGAAGACCGAAACTATGATTTGAAAATTTCAAAATAATTGATTTTGAATTTTTAAATTATGGCAGTAATTATAATTGGATGGTCTCCACACGTTTAGGTTTTAAGAAGATATTCAAGGATAAGCTCTTGGATGGCCTCCACACGTTTAGCCGGTGCAAGTGGCACTACGAGGCGACTTGTGCTGGATGTTATTATTGCGCCAAATAGTGCTTGTACCTTCAATAATGAATAATGTTGTCTTGGATATATTTAGTTGGTTGAGTCGCGTCACTCTTTCTTCCTCTTTTCATTTTCATTGTCTCCTCTATCTTGCAATCAAACAAGATAGATCACATGGTTTTAACATCTGATTGGTATACAGGTTGGAGAGTTTAAATCACAATTCAAAATTTTAAACAGTGCTTTGATATCGTTTGTGATCGCTATCACAGCAAAAATTCACTACCATTTCGACTACCATTGTTGGGTTAATAATTTGACCCCAATTTGGAGAAAGTGATTGGTCACAAGCAAACAAAAATAAAAAAAAATGGCAAATGAAAAATGTGAGAAAAAAATCAAGGATTATCACCTAATTGAAGATGGAAGAAGCATCAAGAGAAGAAGCAGAAAAATGCATAAGGATCCGAAGAGCTCAACTATAAGTTGGAGTCTTCTTTTGTTGCGCTACTTCTTGATTTGTGTTCAAACAGAAAACAGGGCACAAGTCTCCTCCATAAATAGAGGAGATGATCAATTAAGAAAAATAACCTTCTTTGCATATCGCAGAGAAAGGGGGAGACGTAACCAAAATAGAGAAAAATCCACAAAGTAGAGAGAAATGTAAATACTCTTTAGCATGTAAATATTAGGGAGTATTTGGCTCTCTAATATGGTTATGGGTATTTTTTGTAAAGTGTGTTCTTTGAGATTTTATATTCTAGGGTTTTGGGTGTGAGAAAAAATTACTGAGAGTGTGGTTGTAACAATTTTCACATAGTGAATTTTTCCCAGGTTGTCTTTCGACAACAACAGTGATTTTTCTCATCTTTTGGAGTTTCCACTATAATTCTTGTGTTGTATTTTTTAATTTCTCAGTTATTCTTGATATTTTGCTCATTGGATTTTAGGAGGGTATTTGGATATCAGTCCAAAATTACTCACAATCATTTACCATCACAACCACAGTAAATATTCATCATTATTGCCTATCAAAAAAAAATATTGAAAACTACATAAATCTACACACCACAATTCCATGAGGCTTACTTACGCTGACCACCGCCATCGACCGCAGTAAAAGCACTCCGTATAAAAAATCAGTGGCAAATAAAGTACTAATTAATGGCATGAAGCATTTGCATTGAAATTGAAAATTAATAGATTTTAACACCAGTTCATTTTAAATTTCAAGACTTCAACATCTATCGTTTTATTATCCTTCTAAGATTAGCAATTCGAGTCTTACTAGTTACAACTATTTATTTGATTACAACAATTTATTTTTGTTGCTAAAAAAAATAAAAAAGAACAAATTTGTTATTGATGTTTAGATTATTTGTTAATCATTTATTATTTTTTACCATGCAAATAAAGCATCGGGGCTTCATATAAATTAGGGCAAATCACATAATGAACCTAGTACGAATATCGATTTGTCGGTTTATCCCACCCAAATTTAATTGACCAATTAAATCTTCAAGTAATATTAAGGGTGTTTTTACACTTTGAACCCCTAACATTTTCCTACGTGGTCCCTTTGATTTCAATTTTTATTTTATGTTTATATTTTGAAAATAAAATTCGTTTACATGTCATGTGGGTTATTCAAAGTGGTCAGGCGATGTAAAGCTTTTAGGAATCATGTGGGTTATTCAAAAATGGTATCTTGTGGGTTTTTTTTTTTTTTTTTTTTTGAGCCTTTTTTTACATTTTTCACCCCTGATTTTTGAAAGTGGGTTGTTGAAACTTGAAATAGGTTTATCAGGCGAATTGGTTATAGGTTATCATGTGAATTATTTTACAGGCCTTATCTTCTGCGATGAAGTGCTTGTAGTATATCATGTGAATTGTTTTAGAGCTTATTACACTAAGCTCCCCTGATGTTTGACCAAAATATAAAAAATGGTCCCTATGGTTTTAATTTCGACCCATAACACCCTAAAGTTTGCAATTGTTTTAATTATGAAAATTGTTCATGAAATTATTTTTGGAAGTATGTCTATTGATGAACAGTTTCATGTTACTGTTTTCATTGACAAATTGCCCCTTAGTTGGAAAACTTTTAAGAGTACTATTAGTCCCATATAAAAGAATTTTCTTTAGAAAGTTTGATTATTAGTCTTTATATTGAGGGGCAGCCCGCTAATAAAATCAATAAGATGAAGTGCTCGTTGTTTCCAACAACGCTCACAAGAGAACCACCTCCACGGTTATGAAACCCAAAGGGAAAAATATGAAAAAACCAGAATAGAAAACAAAAACCCCCTTCAAGAAATGATACTGTACAGTTTACTAATTGTAACTGTGGAAAAGCGGGCTATATGGCTCGGAACTGCCGATTTAGACTTCGTCTTGTTATGCAGGTAAATCTAACTGAAGACCAACTTATGGTTATGATTTATGAAATCAACATAGTTGGTGGATCTAAAGGGTAGAAGGTAGACACTGGTGTTTCTCACCATGTTTACTATGATTGTGCTATATTCAGATCATATTCTGAAACTGAGTACAAGAAAGTATTATTTGGTGATTCCCACTCCACTATAGTTGATAATTCTGGTGAGGTGAAATTGGAGTCTACCTCTGGAAAGACTGTTATTTTTAAGAATGTACTGTATACTCCAAAGATGAAATAGAAATTG